>CM042141.1:140300520-140335520 GCA_023376005.1 Doryteuthis pealeii
AACGTCCCATTCATTCTTCATTTATATCTTGGTAAATACAGCTTTAAACATGGTACTTTTTTGACACACCTTGTATTCTGAAAAAATTAAATTTCCATTCATTCTTCATTCATATCGTGGTAAATCTCTTCCATCTCGATACTTTTTTGATACACCTTGTATGTTGTGATAGAACGAATGAATAGACATGTAAGCGTCACGTATCTCAAAGAAGGTTGGCGAATATACAAGATGAACGGAAAAGTCAGATACGTGATCACAAAATAAAATCCCACTTACTTTATGTAACAACTTTCCATCTGGGCCGGTGTCAAAAAACAGGCAGACGTGAAATTGGTATTTACAATTGAATCATGCAAAGATCTGTTCTTTTACCGATCGTTGCCCATTATCAATGGAGGGGACGGTTACGCTAAAACAACATTTTTAGGTCGTTACTTGTCACTCTCCCGGTAGCCAACTGACTAATTTTTTTTTAAAGACAGTACAAGCATCAATAGTGCTGTAACTATTTCCCGACTTGTGCAACCATTTCCCAACAGTGGAAATTAATAATTCTCTGTCTTAAGTTAACGCTAAGCTCTTTCGTCTTGCCATGAGTCATAGTGTTGCTAAAGTAAGAAGAACAATGTTGGCATACTATGGATAACGTGATGTTCTTTGTTAGAATTATCACAAATATTCTACTGAATAAATAGTTTTAAAGGCTTCACCTATAAAATAATTATGTACAATACTGATACTAAAAATATATACACCCTCCAAGTGCAAGTATCCAAGTTTTAATGTAATAAAATATTATCTTAAATTAGAAAGGCTAATGAAACTAAATAAGAATGCAGATAAAAAGATTTGGTATAATCGAATAATAGAACAACTGACGCTTACTCTTCCATCACTCCCGTCTTTTATGGCTAAATTTTCCTAATTTAACTATTTAGTTAAGATATAAAGTAAAGATAAAATGATAGTTATTTCTTCTTGTTAATCGACTTCTTTTAAGATTTATCCCAGAGATTTGTGCTCATATCTATTAAGATGGAACCTAACAATTAGAAATCAATAATACTAAGCACACATTTATTAAAATCAAATTTTTAATATCAATATGCAAATGCATATTAGCCTTCCTGTTAACACTGCAAGCCGCTATTTTGTTGTATATATAAATATAATTGCATGTGATTAGTATGTAAATAAGCCCAATAGTATTAATAATGTAAAATAACTTTATCAATAATTTAGATTTAAATGCGTATTATTAACACATCTAGGAAGGACAATTTGTTGTCTTGTTCTTTCTCCATAGTGAACTGTATAGATGGATGGATTGAGTTCACATGATCCATTAGTATTTGAACATCTTCCTGATGGGGCAGATAATGAATGTGTCATCTACGTTTCTAAGCCACATTGATGGATACTAAATCCATCAATGTGGCTTAGATACGTAGATGACATATTGTGGTGTAGATCCCAAGGCCATCTCTTCAAAGTATTCTAACACAATCTCCAGTATACTAACACAATCTCCATTATAAGAAGATTTACACGAACCAATAAATTTCAAACGATGTTTTTCTATTATAGAGATAATCTTGTCTTTTATAATTTTAAATAATTCGCCTAGAAAATGTGTCATATTTAGCCTATTGTTCTGAAAATTGAGTATCATAGTTCTTATATGGTGCTCATTTACATATTTAAATAAAATGGCATCATATGGGCATTATAATCTGAGAAATGGATAGAAATATTCAAAATTGTGGGTGTACGAATAATTTAATCGCTGATAGTTATATATATATATATATAATATATATATATATATATGTGTGTGTGTGTGTGTGTGTGTTGTGTGTGTGTGTGAGTGTGTATGTATGTGTGCGCGTGTGTGTGTGCGTGTGTGTGTGGAGAAAGGTAGACAAACATAGGATGTTATGGGAACTGGATGTTTATTGTCGACGATGCAACGTTTCGGTCTGTTAGACCTTCTTCAGGACTTGGATATAGTTCTTGCTTCAATGATGGACATTCTCAAAATGGTGAAACAGGAGGTCGTCATTAGGGGGAGGGGTGGTTGGGGGTGGGTAGTGGATTTCCTTCTCTCTTGATGGGGAGTGTCAGAATGGTAATGGTGCCGCAGGTGTTAGTCCAGTATATACTATATTGTAAGGATTGGTTAAGAATATATGTGTGTGTGTCTATTTATTTTTTTATTCTTTTATTTATTTATTTTTTTATATATGCATTGGGGAACAATAGAAATAAACAAATAAAAAATAATATTTTGATTTTTAAGTTTAATTTTTAACCTAGTGGTCGCCGGGGATTGGAGTGTGAATAAGAGTTGGACTGTATTCTACTGACTTAGCTGTTCGGTTCAACAGGTGTTTACAGATATTTTATGACTGCAAGTTTGTTTTTGTTTTGATTGGAATAGGTCGTTAAGTATAAAAATCTACCGATATCAATAAATAGTTAAATTCTAAAAAAAAAAAAAAAAAAAAAAAATTATGCAAATTTAATTTTGTATCGCATGGGTAAGGAACTTGGCGGATAAAAATTCTGTCTGTTTTCGATCCCGGGTAGAGGTAGCTGTTAAAAGTTGAGCCGCACTGATGAGAAGTAAACTTCGAAACACGCGTCTGTGGATGATTGATATATATGCCCCCGATTCCCATGGTAGAGCACTGTAGGGGAGACATTAATTGAAATTTCACCGTTTAGCGTAAGCCGTTACTCGCCTGTTATTGTTTACGGACTTGAATTCTCTGGTGATTGTAAAAACATATCCCATAAGTATGTATCAATTAATTGTTCACCTCAGGCTGACATCCACGGATAACCGCAAGGGTAAGGAACTTGGTAGACGAAAATTATGTCGGGTTTCGATCCCGGCTAGAGGTAGCTGTTAAAAAGGTTATCATTATTATACCAAAGCTGAAGGGATCAACTTTAATCTCTTAAATGCTTTTTTTAGTGTTTAGTTCAATGACACGAAAGTTATACTACATTACTCCTTGATTTTAGGATTGAGTTATTTTTTCAAAAAGTCCATTTTATTTGGTTCTGTTCAGTCGTAATTTGCAATTAAGTAAAAAACTCAACCATCCCTTACTTAACATTCGGCGTATCACTTTCCCCTCTTTAGGTATCTCTTGCTTACCTCCTCGTTATATATGTTGGTTTCTCTGAGAGAGAGAGAGAGAGAGAGAGAGAGAGAGAGAGAGAGAGAGAGAGAGAGAGAGAAGGAGAAAGAGAGATAGGGAGATGGGTGAATTTCAAATGTATTTGTATGTTAACTTTCATAAGCAGTAACCTGTAGCCTAAATTAGGTCAACCATTCCCTTTTCTAAAAATCTCATACAATGATTTTAATGTTTTGTCCAGTAGTATTTATTTTTTAAATTTGATTCGCTTTGCAAATTCTATTTTAAAAAATCCTAATTACCTACCCAGCGCTCATTGCGTGACCCAACAGGTCACTTTTTTTCTAATATATATATATATATATATATATATATATATATATATATATATATATATATATATATAATGGGGATTCGGGTTCTTCCTGTCTGTAACCGAAACTTCCCCACTGCTTAAGCCACAGTACCCTCAGAAACAAAAAGTTTTTCAATAAGTACTTCATTTATAGTCAGAATAAATCTTGTTTATTAACGATGTCTCTATGAAAATCTGTTCGATTTGCCTTAAAAGAGTCCATGTTATTAGACCGTTTAAAATTCTGCGATGTATCTAATATATAAATAAGAAATAATGGTTTACATAATATATGGAGCGGTTAAATTGCATACTGGTTTTAGCAAAACCGGGTTTGATAAATAATTACTTGATGTTATTGATCTCTTATATTATTGTTTTATTCTCCAACGAATTAAAATCAACCCTGAATATTTTTTTATAGAAACCAATTAAAATATGATTAAAATAAGAGTAATATTTTATATGCGTAATTATCTAATTTCGTTAGTCTTTCTAATCAAATATATTTCATTACATTAAAACTAAAAAACTTACGCTGATACATACCACAATAAAGATGAGGATAACAGTACTCATCAAAATTATTCACGTCAAGAAAAAATACTGACAAATGAAATACTGACAAATAAAACACAGAGGTAATTAATAAAATATGTAGTTGAGGCTATTTTAAGGATGATATATAGGAGGGTTCAGTTGTATCTAAAGAAATTGTTGTAACGGATAAACACTTTTATATTCTATATAAACCCGGCTTATTAGATTAATTATTTTATCGATGATCGAAGTTAAGATTACCTCAATATTGTTTGTTTGTTTGCTTATTTCTTTTGTTTTACGGCATATCAACCTCAGTGGGTCATTTAATGCCGATAATGTTTTGAAATAAATCAATTCTTAATGGATAATACAATTTTTTTATAAATACATTTTTCTATTTAACCCATAGATGGGACCCTAACAGGTACTACCACTCCGGGTCAGAGTGGACCAGGGAGCAATGGTGATGAATGGGTGCTCCACATTCCCCAAACTTCCAAAACTGGAACCCCACCTTCAGATAGAGTTTAACGTCATTCCCAGGACATGTAGACCCGCAGCCACCGCCTTCTAGCACACATATGATAAAAAGGGATTGGGGCTTGCCATAAGGGCAATAGGGTTGGGAAAATCATATAGATGCTAGGGTTTGAAGTGACCAGCCGATTGATCGGAGGGGGCTTCCCCGACCGCCCGTCTAGCCCAAGATAGGGCCAAAGTGTAGTATTGCAAGTCATGAACTGCTCATCCACCAGGGCTCTATCCTTAAGCATCAGGGTTCGCCACCCACGGCAAACAGGTGGCCCCATTGGGGGAGTCGGTGCATTCTAACGCCCCAGCCGACAGGGCGGCTCAATATTGTATTACCCAGTAAGTCACCTTCCTTTCATATATATATATATATATATATATATATATAATATATAATATATATATATACATATATATATATATATATATATATATATATATTATATTGGTTTGTTGGTTGGTTTTGAAGGCTATCACAATGCAAGTGTAAAGAAAAAGAAGGTAACTGTGGTGTTGTTTGTTACCCTGTGATTTATACTTAATTCTTAATATTTCGGGATAAAAATCATTTCTACAGAAGATTACTAGAACTGAAGTTGTTGCTAGTGGCTGTTTATTTTGTTCTGTCTCATGTCTTCCAAAATCTGTGTGTATGGAGGGTGCTTGTGTGTGTGTGTGTGTGTGTGTGTGTGTGTGCGTGTGTGTGTGTATGTATGTATGTAAGTGTGTGTGTGCGCGTGCTTATGTCTGTGTGTCTGTTCATTTCCTTTTTTAAAAATTGTAGAACTTATTATTACACATTTGGCTCGCCCTCTAAGCATGGCTTTTTACAAAACCCTTATATATATATATATATATATATATATATATATATATATATATTATATATATATAAAAGCAATTGGTAATTTGCTTGAAGCATTGTTAAGTAGGTTATGATATATTAATATTATGAAGGCCAATACAATGCGTATGAAAAATAAAAAATAACATCTTTTTGTTTTTATTTTTCATATGCAGTGTATTGGCCTTCAAAATATATATATATATATATATCATTAGTTAAATTTATAACTAAAGATGGGTAGCGCCTATATATCTGTGTTAGGATAGCAAAAACACAGCATAGACACAGAGTTAATTAATAAAAAGTGTAGTTGGGGCTCTCCAAAGAATAATATTATTGGATCGTCCAGTGATTGAATTAATCTACGAGTTATCGTCTCTTTGTCTGATCGCTAATTGAAGGGGATTAACTTTTATTGTTTAAGTTTTAATGATTTCCTTTCATGGCGGGTCTTACATTCTCGTGATAGGGCGTATGTCAGCCACTGAGTGGCGCTGCTGCTGGAGAAAGAATCTGACAATGTTTGGCTGAGCAAGCCAAATTTGGTCTTCGTTTGCCAAAAGTCCGGATTCAACAATTTCGGAGCCAGCCAACACGCCACGGAACAATATTCGGAACAATAAATAAGGAAGTTCCAATATTGATGATTTAGATGTAATAGCCATTGCGAGACATGGGCAATTGTAACCGGGCATAATTAGTTTAAGAGGGGTAATTAGCCGACTTAATTTAATTGGCACAGGCGAATGTAGAAAGGGGTTCAGAATTTTATGTGGCCTTTCATATGTCTTTACCACCAAGATTTTATTATCTATTTAGTTAGTATTTGGTATCTGTTTTATCATTGGGGTTTTCTGATGGCGAATAAAAGACATGGGGCCAAATAATTGAATCGAGAAAAAGGGAGGAAAGTAAAATGTTGAAAACAGAGAGAGAGAGAGAGAGAGAGAGAGAGAGAGAGGAGAGAGAGAGAGAGAGAGAGATGGGGAGAGAGAGAGATTCGGGTTAAATTATATTGATGCAAATATGGCGGAAGAGAGCTTGATTGATATTAATATAAAAAATGTGAAACATACTCAGAAAATAAAGAAAGGAAAGAAGAAAGAAAGAAAGAAAGAATGAATGAATAAAAAGAAAGAAAGAATTAATGAATGAAAGGAAAGAAAGAATTAATGAATGAAAGGAAAGAAGGAAAGAAAGAAAGAAAAAAAAAGAAATATATTTCATGTGGTAAGAAGAATAAAATCAAAGTGGTTGAAAAAGAGGTAAATGTTTAAGAAATAAAAAAATGAATGAATGAATGAATGAAAAGAAAGAAAGAATTAATGAATGAAAGGAAAGAAAGAATTCATGAATGAAAGGAAAGAAAGAAAGAAAGAAAGAAAGAAAGAAAGAAAGAAAGAAATATATTTTATGTGGTAAGAAGAATAAAATCAAAGTGGTTGAAAAAGAGGTAAATGTTTAAGAAATAAAAAAATGAATGAATGAATGAAAAGAAAGAAAGAATTAATGAATGAAAGGAAAGAAAGAATGAAAAAAGAAATATATTTTATGTGGTAAGAAGAATAAAACCAAAGAGATTTAAATGAGGCGGAAACTTAAGAAAGAAAGTATGAATGAATGAATGAAAAGAAAGATAGTATTAATTAATGAAAGGAAAGAAAGAAAGAAAGAAATAACTTCAATAACTTCAAATTGGTTGACTGTCAGACGTTCTCAATAAAACTTCTGGATTCCTCGGGCAAAAATGCTTTTATAAACCATTTTTTAGGAGTAAGGAAGGACTAGAACTCATTTTACAGACAAAAATAGATTACAAAAGGTTACCATTTTCCCGACCCCCACTCTCAAATTTGGAGAGCTAAAAATCGACATAACTCCACCAATTTTTATCTCTTCGAATTTGAGGTGGATCGCGAAAAATGGCGACCTTTTGTAATCTATATTTCTCTGTAAAATGAGCTTAGAGCTTCACTACTCCTAAAAATTGGTTCACAAAATCGTTTTCCCCAAGGAATCCAAGAATGCTATCTAAAAGTTTTAAAGTTAACTAATTTTAAGTTATTACTGATTTCTGATTTTTACATACCAAGATCAATTGGTGGGAAAATCCCTATGTGTCATTGCATCAATGACAAAAATGATATAGTCCACAGCTGGAAAAAAAATTCAAAAAAATTGAAGGGGGTCGGTGACTATTTTACTTTTTTTCTGGATGATTTGACATGGAATTATCCAGGAAAGACCTCGTGTTAAGTATCGATCTACCGTGTATTCTGTTTTTCACAGTAATGGTCAGTATGCCGAGACGTTAAGTAAAGAAAGAATAGTTTGAAAGAACTTGGTTACCAGTAGAGTAGGATGGGGGTAATAGAGAGAGAGACAGACAGACAGACAGACAGACAGTAAAGCACTGACGCTTGGGAATGACAATAAGGCTTAAGGAATATGTTTTTTCGTCATACAACGTGTGATAGCACGTGCGATACCCTGCCCTCATCAGCTGCCAACTAGGAGTGATAACACAGTTTCGGTAGTTAAAGCAGGACTGCCACTTCCTAGCGCTACCAAGCAGCTTTCGCCACCGGACAGGGTATTAAAAAAGATGAAATAATGCAGAGAAGAGATTATATGATCCGTTCATCGGAGATGTTTTGTTATCAGTTTGTTATTTAAAAACGCTTTGTTTTCGGCCGTTGAGTTGATTACGCGATTGCAGATGTTACGTAACAACACGGGAATGATGATTCCGCGCGCGTATCATTCATGCTGAAGACTTTTAAACCTCGATCAGATCCAGCTCGATGCATTTTGTACCGTTGTTTGAAGACGATGTGAGGCGATTTTCAGACAGCGGCCAGTGATTCCTATTCCTATACCATGAGAGGCAGTTTAGTGCTTTACTAAAAATACACACTTTTAGGGGGAGATCTTACACCTCTGTAAGGGATCTAGTAACGGTAGACTAGGCAATGGTATTTTATTGAATTAGTCTGACATGGTTTTGAACTCGTTGTGAGAATGGAATACATCAGAATTATAGGAAACACCTCGTTTAAAATATCGATCTACATATGGTCTTTTTCACGGTAATGGTCCGGGTGTCGAGACATTAAGTAAAAAAAGAGTTGGTTGAAAAGCAATGGCTACTAGTCTAGGTAGGTAGCTAAGTAGGTAGAGACAGAGACAGAGAGAGAGAGAGAGAGAGAGAGAGAGAGAGAGAGAGAGAGAGAGAGAAGGGAAACAATAATTCTGGTAAATGACAATAAAGTTTAAATATATTCAGCACGAGGAATATGTGACACTATGTCAATATCTCGAGCGGAGTTCAATCGGTTTGAATTCTGAGATTTCCTTCTCCTAACCGGTTGCCTAACCAGGGTTAAGAGTCCCGTCTTCCTTACTATTTACCCATAGCTGGATGGAGAGTAGTTCATACCTTTCCCAAGGATATTAGCGCTATTAAATGCAATTACCACGTGCAAGATTTGAACTCGGGGTGGCGAGTTCATTTCTCATGATTTTAACTATTACACCACACGCTTCCATGAAAATAAGGCTTAAGGGAAATCTAGCAACACCATCAGATTCAGTTTAGTGCATTACCATTGATACAAATAATGGGGAGATCTCACGCCTTTTTTTAATGGGAGATCTCACACCTTTTTTAGGGAATCTAGTAAGGGTGACTAGCCAATGGGATTTTATTTAGTTCTACATTGTTTTGAACTCTTAGGGAAGATCGAACTCAGTGAAAGGATAGGAAATACCACGTGACAGTTATCGATCTAGTGATTATTGGATTGTTCGTTGCGCCACTGCAAACAACCCCCTGATAAATTTGCCGATCATCAGCTTTTATTATAAAATGATTGGTACAGGGGTGCCACCTTGAACTTGGGCACAAGTCCCAAAGTGATATCGATCTACTGTGTTTGCTCTTTTTCACAATAATGGTCCGAGTGTCCGAGTATGTAAAGTAACATTTTGCTGAAAGAACATGATTATTAGTCTAGGTAGGAAGGGAGAGAGAGAGAGAGACAGACAGACAGACAGACAGACAGAGACAGAAAGAGAGCGTAAAATGTGCTAGGGAATGATTCTAAATATTAATGTGAATTTAGCCTCACAATCAGATGTAGTTTTTTTTGTTTGAAAGATCTTAATCCTCTGTAGGGGATCTAATAAGGGTTTATTAGCCAATGGTACTTTAATTAGTCTGACACAGTTTTGAACTCCTATTGAATATTGAACTCACCGGAAAGACCTCGTGTTAATTATCGATCAACTGTGTACGCTCATTTTTACAGTAATGGTGAGAGTGTTGAGAGAGAAAGTAAAGAAAAAGTTCACTAAAAGAAGGGTATTACTAGTAGAGTAGGAAGAAATTGATTGGTTTGGTTTAGTTCCGTTTGTTTTACGGCATATCACTCTCACTGGGTCATTTAATACCGACAAAGTTTTGAAATAAATTCATTATTAATGGATATTCAATTTTTTTATGAACTCATGTTTTTCTATTTAACACATAGATGGGACCCTAACAGGTGCTACCACTCCGAGTCAAAGTAGACCTGGGAGCAAGGGTGATGAATAGGTGCTCCACATTCCCAAAACTTCTAGAACTGGAACCTCACCACCAAATAGAGTTTAACGACATTCTCAGGACATGAAGACCCTCAGACACAGCCTTCTAGCACCCATATGATAAAAACGGGTTGGGGCATGCCATAAGGGCAATAGGGTTGAGGGAATCATATATATATTTACCCACCTTTCCGAACGAAAAGGATGTGACACAAGGTCAATTTCTTAAGCGGAGTTTAACAGGTTTGAATTCAGAGTTTTACTTCGCCTAGACCGGTCGCCTAACCAAGGTTTAAGAGCCCAGTCTGCATTACTATTTACTCATAGCTAGAGAGAGAGAGAGTAGGTTTCATACCTTTCCCAAGGGTATTAGCGCTAAGTGAAATGCACTTACCACATCGGGGCGACGAGTCCATTTCCCATGACTTTAACTATTAAACCACACGCTTCCATTGAGGGAATCATATAGGCGCCAAGGCTTGACGTGACCAGCCGATTGATCTAGCCCAAGTACGGGCAAAATTGGAGAGGACGAGATTGAGGGAGAGAGAGAGGAAAAGTAACACAATGATGCTGGGGAATGAAAATAAGGCTTAGCGAAAATGTAGCCTTATCATCAGATGCAGTTATGTGCCTTAACAAAGCTACGTGATATAGGGGGAGATCTTTCACCGTTTTCGGAGGTCTAGTAAGTGTGCCCTAGCCAATGGTATTTTATTTAATTATTCTAACATAAGTTTGAACTCCTTGTGAGTATCGAACTAGCCAGAAGTATATGAAAGATCTCGTGTTAGGTATCGATCTACTATGTATGCTCATTTCACAGTAATTCTCTGAGGGTCGTGACAGTAATCAAAGAAAGAGTTTGCTGAAAAAATATGGTTACTATTCAAGAAAGTAAGGGGGAGATGAAGAGAGAGAGAGAGAGAGAGAGAGAGAGAGAGAGAGAGAGAGGGAGAGAGAGAGAGAGAGAGAGAATAATTTAGGAAAATGTCAATGAGGCTTAACGAAAATGTAGCCTTACCCTCAGACGCAGTTTAGTATCCTACAAAAGATACATGGAGAGACCTTACACCTCTGTAGGGGCTATAGTAAGGGCGGACTAGCCAGTGATTTTTTAATTGAATTATTCTGCCACAGTTTTCAACTCTTTGTGTGTATCGAACTCACCAGAATAATTAGAAAGATCTCATGTTAGGTTATCGATTTGCTATGTATTGTTGCAATTTATAGGCAGTCATAAATTGTGAACGTGCCTGTAGTTAGGAATTTGAATTAGGTCTGTTAGATTAAAAATAACGGGGCCCCTTAGAAAATTACACGGTGAAGGTTAATAACCGTTTGACCCCTTAAAAACGCGCCATTACAGGCGCGTGATAATAAGTGAGTTCAGTTAGAAGATGCGGTCCAGCTTTCAAGGAGCGTAGACGCGATTGTCAGCTCCGGGTTCCATCTCTCCCCGCAGCGGAGTCATGGGCTAAGAAATAAGACGATCAAGAAACCAACAAGTGTTTGTTAATTAAATTATTAAACAAGCAATGTGCAAGCCCAGCAAGAAGAATCGACGAAGAAGGTGAAAACCTGCCCTTAATAGAAGTCAACCAGATAACATGCCTGCCGACGAGTTACATGACATAGGTGAATAATCAGAAGCAGTGTAAAAAGTAAGAACTATCATCTCCTATCATCTGTCTGTCTCTGTCTGTCTGTCTGTCTGTCTCTCTCTCTCTATATATATATATATATATAGTTAATTTATGAGGAAGTGCGTCCCGGTCTCCTGCCTCAGAAATTGCTACCCGGTGACTATTAAAATAACGTCCTCAGCTATGTCGTGTCGGCGGTGTTACTTGAAAGAAAACAACCAACTTAGGGCGTTAAATGTATTTAAAGTGGGGGGTCTCTTCTTTGATATGAACAAATGGAGATGGGTGATTATATATATATATATATATATATATATATATATATATATATATATATATATAAACAAAATAAAAAAATGAACAAATTGAGGTAGATAGATAGATAGATATCCATCTTCATATCTAAACAAGAATTACGACAAATTTCTATAAATACATTTCTAAACAAATTACGATAAATAAATAACAATTACGACAAAAAAAGAGAAGCCCCCCCCCCATCTAAAATACATTTAACGCCCTAAGTTGGTTGTTTTCTTTCAAGTAACACCGCCGAGACGACATAGCTGGGGACGTTATTTTGATAGTCACCGGGTAGCAATTTCTGAGGCAGAAGAACCGGACGCACTTCCTCGTAAATTACACATACACACACACATATATATATATATATATATATATATATATATATATATATATATATACCCGACATGACTCTTCCCGTTTATGTACTCGTTGGTGAACACGAGTATATAACAGTATGCCCATTTTCGCAGTAATGGCCCGAGTGTCGAAACAGTTAGTTAAGAAAGTTTTGCTTGAAAGTATATGGTTATTAGTAAAGATAGAAAACAAGAGAGAGAGACAGACAGACAGACAGACAGAGGGAGAGAGAGGGAGACAGACAGACAGACAGACAGACAGTGTTAAATAATGACGCTGGGGAATGACAATAAAGCTTAACGAAAATGTTAGATCTAATCGAAATCTAATTAAGTCAAATCGATTAGCAGTTATTAATGAACACCTCAGCCCCCACTTGAAATGGTTATTTAATGAAGTGTGAAAGCGGCGAAGGGATCGGGGAGGGACCTAGAGACTACGACGACGACGACGACGACGAGGACACCACCGCCAATGTTTGCCCTGGCGTCAGCGTCAAGAGAACACTTTTTTATGTATTCAGTACACGTTCCGAGCAATCTAAAGCGCTATTCTGTTAACTGACTTGTGAGGAAATTCCCCCAACTGCTGAACAATTGATAATATTCCAACTGAAACGCTGATGCTATAGGACTGAAGGGTTTACTCAGCGTGAGTCCAAAAGAAAAGAAAATGGTTTGAAAAACAACACCAAACTTCTCCGACCCTTGCTGCGGCCGGGGGTGGGGATGATGGCGTTGAGAACGAAACAAATGTGTCGTCTACTCCGGTGACATGTGCAACTAAAATGTATTTTTTTAAATGAATAATGTAAAAAAAAACAAAAAAAAACGAAAACTATATAATATGGGTGCTAGAAGGCGGTGGCTGCGGGTCTACATGTCCTGGGAATGACGTTAAACTCTATCTGATGGTGAGGTTCCAGTTTCGGAGGTTTGTGGAATGTGGAGCACCCCTTCATCACCATTGCTCCCTGGTCCACTCTGACTCGGAGTGGTAGTACCTGTTAGGGTCCCATCTATGGGTTAAATAGAAAAATGTATTTATAAAAAAATTGTATTATCCATTAAGAATTGATTTATATCAAAACTTTATCGGCATTAAATGACCCACTGAGGTTGATATGCCGTAAAACAAAACAAACCAAACCAAGAACTATATAAATAGCTAGCTTAAAAGCTGCTCTAACAGGCGTTAATAAAGCTAGGTCTTGTGGAGTATTCTTAATAAATATTCGTTTACTGGCATCTATCCATGTCAGTCGAACACTAATGTAGAGTAGCTAGCTAGCACCCCTTCAGCACTCTACCAGATGGTCTGGCCCATAACCTTCAATAGTCTACGATTAACGAGTTTAACAGTTGATTAAGAAGCTGATTAATATTCAAACTGATCTGACTTCGTTTGGCTATACCACGTTTGACCCTCCTCTATTTCTTTCGTTTGTTTGTTTTGTTTTACGGCATATCAACCTCAGTGGGTCATTTAATGCCGATAAAGTTTTGAAATAAATCAATTCTTAATGGATAATACAATTTTTTATAAATACATTTTTCTATTTAACCCATAGATGGGACCCTAACAGGAACTACCACTCCGGTCAGAGTGGACCTGGAGCAATGGTGATGAAGGGTACTCCACATTCCCCAAACCTCCAAAACTGGAACCTCACCATCAGATAGAGTTTAACGTCATTCCCAGACATGTAGACCCACAGCCACCGCCTTCTAGTACCCATATGATAAAAAAGATTGGGCTTGCGATAAGGGCAATAGGGTTGGGAAAATAATATAGGTGCTAGGGCTAGACGTGACCAGCCGATTGATCGGAGGGGGCTTCTCCGACCGCCCGTCTAGCCCAAGATAGGGCCAAAGTGGAGTATTGCATGTCATGAACTGCTCATCCACCTGGGCTCTATCCTTAAGCATCACGGGTCGTCACCCACGGCCAACAGGTGGCCCAATTGGGGGAGACTTACCCCTCTGCAGAGATGCAGTCGTTGCATTCTAACGCCCCAGCCGACAGGACGGTCTCTATTTCTTGTAAGTTGTCCTGTTAATTCTTTTGAAAATTATTGTTCATTTTTTTTTTGTTTGGTAAGTAAACGTTTGCACCGAATACTGTTGCTGAATGAATATATAAACCCATGCAGCGGGATGGGGCTAGGGGTTCACTAAGAACGAAACAAATGCGTCGTCTTCTCCCGTGACATGTGTAAATAAAACGTATTCTTAAAATGAATAATGTGAGAAAAAAAAAGAAAACTACTTATATATTAATACTCGTGTTCCTTAATTGTACGACCGTTATCATCTTGCAACACACTCTGATTAAAAATGATACCGTTCAATTCGTCCTAGATGAGATGCATAAATATAAATCCTGATTATCTAGTGTTGCTTATCCGCCTAATATAAAGATATGTATAAGCGATAACTAAATAGTAATAGTCTACACGCCTGGCTTGTTAACCATCACACCATGTGGGTTTTTTATATTAGTTCTTACATATTATTTTAAAGAACTATAGAATTCATTCACCATTCCGTTTTTTGTTGCCAAGAACGCAGTGAGATTTCTTTATTTATAGACTTCTTTATTTATTTATGAATACACATAACTCGTAGACGTCAAGGGAGAAGAAACATGAGATTTTTGTTCTTTTATATGTAAATCATTTCCTGCTATCGACTTTTATAAATATCTCCAGTTCTATAGTGTAAGCTCAAAGAGTTTTATTTCAAAATAACTCCAAACCTTAGTGCAAAATTTTTATTTCTGCTATTTTTTTGAAGGAGGCATCTCCACACTCGAAGGTACGCCTCGAAAATTGGTGGACCAATTCATGTACCTATGAAATAATATCTCATCCACAGGAAGCCAACCGCCCTGTTGGCTGAGGCGTTATAATGTACCGACTGCACCTCTGCAGAGGGGTAAGACTCCTTATGGCAAGCCCAAACCCCTTTTTATTATATGGGTGCTAGAAGGCGGTGGCTGCGGGTCTACATGTCATGGGAATGACGTTAAACTCTATCTAATGGTGAGGTTCCAGTTTTGGAGGTTTGGAGAATGTGGAGCACCCCTTCATCACCATTGTTCACTGGTCCACTCTGGCCCAGAGTGGTAGTACCTGTTAGGGTCCCATCTATGGGTTAAATAGAAAAATGTATTTATAAAAAATTGTATTATCCATTAAGAATTGATTTATTTCAAAACTTTATCGGCATTAAATGACCCCCTGAGGTTGATATGCCGTAAAACAAAACAAACAATCAAACAAACAAACAAACAGAAAGCCATGTTAATGAACGTACAGGGAAGGCATAGACAAAGTTCAAGAAGGTTCCAGAGTTCGAGAAGTTTCACGAGTTCGACAAAAATACCCGAAGAAGGCCGGACGGTACATCGGCTGAAACGTTGTATAGATAACAATAAAGATGAGTACAATAGTCCGAATAATCCAAATCATACAAAATTACATATTTATAATACATTTCCTCCTGGCAACTGATTTTCCCCTAATTAAAAGCTTATCAGGGAGGTTTATGCGAAATGTGAATGTTTTCTTTTTTCTTTTCTTTCAAATGTATTTCTTAAGCGCCACCCATTTCCACAAAGATTTAATAGAAAGTTTAGGAGATTATAATTATTGACTTTGGATTAGTTAATTTGATTTTGTTGGTAAAATTAACAATGCAGTTAAAAATGGAATTAAAATTAAAGAGAAACCTCACGAAGAATTAAATTGGATTGCTTAAGTATTTCTTAAGGGCCTGATTTTCTTAATGAATCAGAAAATACATTTTATCAGCATTGTAAGAGTTTTGTTTAATATTATTAGAAAGTAGCTTAAAAGTGGCCATATCGGGCGGCAATTAAGCTAGCTTTAACTTTTTATTAAGCATCGGTCCAACCATAACACCACCCTGTTGGCTGGGGCGTTAGAATGCCCCGACTGCACCTCTGCAGAGGGGTAAGACTCCTCCAATGGGTCCACCTGTTGGTCGTAGGTGGCGACCCGTGATGCTTAAGGATAGAGCCCAGGTGGATGAGCAGTTCATGACATGCAATACTCCACTTTGGCCCTATCTTGGGCTAGACGGGCGGTCAGAGAAGCCCCCTCCGATCAATCGGTTGGTCACGTCAAGCCCTAGCACCTATATGATTTTCCCAACCCTATTGCCCTCATGGCAAGCCCCAACCTCTTTTTATCATATGGGTACTAGAAGGCGGTGGCTGCGGGTCTACATGTCCTGGGAATGACGTTAAACTCTATCTGATGGTGAGGTTCCAGTTTTGGAGGTTTGGGGAATGTGGAGCACCCCTTCATCACCATTGCTCCCTGGTCCACTCTGACCCGGAGTGGTCGTACCTGTTAGGGTCCCATCTATGGGTTAAATAGAAAAATGTATTTATAAAAAAATTGTATTATCCATTAAGAATTGATTTATTTCAAAACTTTATCGGCATTAAATGACCCACTGAGGTTGATATGCCGTAAAACAAAACAAACAAACCAAACCAACCATTGCAATTTATGCATTAAGGACATATATCATTTTATCAAATTTAAAGAATAGTTTTCAAACAACTAACAGTTTAAAAGCTGCATAATAAATAACATTTTTAGTTTTTCCTATTAGTAGAAATAGCTTGTTATCGTAAAAAAACTTTACTATAAGGAGGCCATCCAGGTTTCACGACTAACCAGTAGTTTATATCCGCTAACGATAAAAACAAAAGAGTGTTGGTGATCACCACACCCCACAAATATCAATTCCAGTGTTATTCCTTCAAGTGGCTAATGTAGCATAATGGCGCGCCCTACCCGGGAACACCATATTTGTGGCCTTGTGCTAGACACATAGAAACCTTAATAGGATGTAGCACAATTCTCAGACCTTACGGGAGTGGGCAAGCAATGTAAAACTCGTTATCACCTGTGAGTCTATTCGTAGCCAGTGAGTCTGGGATTTTGCTATTAAAATTTAGTTTAATCGGTTTGTCAGAAGAAAGGATGGTTGACCCGTTGACCTCTTAATTGACACGTGCAATTTAGTAGAACAATTAGAACCTTCGAAAGATACCAGGACATTCTAGAACATTCACCACCGATTTCTATATAATGAGGGAACCTTAGATTTTGCGACAGTTGAGCTCTGGAGACCGAGTGAGTAAGATCAGTTGAGTTCTGGAGACCGAGGGAGGAAGTTGAGTTGAGTTTTGGTCTGCGGCCGTGGAGTTGGTTTGAAGAGTTGCGCTACGGAATCTGCCGAGAACAGTCGGGGTTGGCAGTTTGGGGGAGTTAGTCATAGGCGGGTGACTGAAAGGCGTGTGTTACAGAAATCGACTATCTCTCTCCCCACCCCTCTCTCTCAATAACTTGCATTAAAAAAATAAATTGATGAAAAGCAAGAAGTACTGTCTCCACCTTGATTTTACTACGCCAAAGAAATACTACGAGTTCTTTTAAGAATGAGACTACCCTACCCAAAGATACCCCGTGGAGATAAAGTCAATTGACCTTGACTAAGAGCCCGCGGCGTTCGTAAGGTGATACTTCCTTGACCTGCTACTAACAACGAAGAACTACTTGTCTTGTAAGTTGATACCTTTCCCTGACCACTCGATGAAGTGTGGAATAATTTTGGTCTTGAAGGCTGACTACTAGATCTGTGTGAGTGTTGTAAACAAACACTAGAAGTTTACATGCCTTGTAAGCGTCCAGCGACCAGTGAATAACTTTTAATAGTGCCGTGCATTTTGAGGTACTGTGAGACGCGGTAAAAAGCCCGCAACGTTACACTAAGAATGAAAATTAATATATGTATTGCATGTAATTGCGCCGACGTAATTGAAGACATGGTTGACTACTGGTTACCATTTGGCTCAGGGATTTCTGTTCTTATATTTGTCCCTTTGAATTTGGGCAATTATAGTAGTCCAATGTCTACTACGAGGGAAATTTTTTCACGATGTACTCATCATATTTTAAAAACTAGTCATATACGTAATTTAAAATTCTGAAAATAATAAGGTAATAACTGCAGATATAAAAGCATTTTCTTTACCAAGAATGATTTATTTTTAGACATATCTTTTTTTTATCTATTCGTTTAATTTGGCGGATCATAAATTACAAATTAGCCTAAAAGCCGTCCTATTGGGTGGCAGTTAAGCTAACTCCTGCCCAAGACTCTTGATTGGGACTTTGGGCCAATAAGGAATCTTTATGCATTGAATACATGTTATATTCTATTAAACCTGAACAATATTTTTCAAATAATTAATAGTTTTATTTAAAACTATGATATACTTTGTCTATTTTTAACTTATTACAAACAACTTTTTAAAAGGTTTTTCCCATACAACTCGTTGACCCGAGTTCAAATCCTGGACGAGATTGTTTCCATTTCATATGGCGCTAATATCCTTGGGAAAGGTATGCATCCAACTACTCTCCTTCTAGCTATAGTCAAATAATAGGGCAGACTGGCCTCTTTTACCTTGTCCAATAACTGAGTCTATGAGAAGGAAAACTCTGAATGTAAACCTATTAAACCCCGCTTGAGAAATTGACCTTGTGTCTTATATTGCTCATGTGGTGGGTTGGTATATATATATATATATTATATATATATATTATATATATATATATATATATATATATATATATATGTAGTGAGAATATGCGCCCTACATTTATGTTTTAATGTAATGAAAAATATTAAATTATAAAGACTAACGAAATTAAATATGAACGCATATAAAACGTTTACACTTATTTTGATTTCTATATAAAATCATTCATAGGATTAATTTTGATATGTTAGGGCATTAAACAATATTATTACAGTTCAATAACACAAAGTAATTATTTATTAACCACAACATATATAATGTAAAACTTTATTTTTAGAGATCTATAAGACATTTTGCAGGATTATAAACACACTAATAACATGGATTATTTTGAGTCATACCAGACAAAGATTTTCATAGAGACATCGTTAATAATAGAATTTATTTCATGTATTAATGATTTTGACTATATATTGAATATTCATTGATAAACTAATGTCTTTCCTGAGATTATTGTGACTTAAGCAGTGATGTATTTTTGTTTGTTTGTTTTGTTTTACGGCATATCAACCTCAGTGGGTCATTTAATGCCGATAAAGTTTTGAAATAAATCAATTCTTAATGGATAATACAATTTTTTTATAAATACATTTTTCTATTTAACCCATAGATGGGACCCTAACAGGTACTACCACTCCGGGTCAGAGTGGACCAGGGAGCAATGGTGATGAAGGGGTGCTCCACATTCCCTAAACCTCCAAAACTGGAACCACCATCAGATAGAGTTTAACATCATTCCCAGGACATGTAGACCCGCAGCCTCTGCCTTCTAGCACCCATATGATAAAAAGGGGTTGGGGCTTGCCATAAGGGCAGTAGGGTTTGGAAAATCATATAGATGCTAGGATTTGACGTGACCAGCCGATTAATCGGAGGGGGCCTCTCCGACCGCCCGTCTAGCCCAATATTGGGCCAAAGTGTATTGCAAATCATGAACTGCTCATCCACCTGGGCTCTATCCTTAAGCATCACGGGTCGCCACCCACGGCATGATGTATTTTCGGTTACAGACATACACTGATTCTCTGTTATAATAAGATATCTTTTAAAAAGTCCTTGTATTTGAAAGGTCTGTACATAATGTTTTGTTCTTGAAAAATAGTGATATATTAATCGCAAACACATCTGTTTAGTCTCTTATGTAGCATAGACTGGTAATTCAGCTAGTATGTTATTAAATATTCACAATGGTTTTCCCAAAAGTATTAGCATGAGAAATTCTGATAAATTTAACAAAACATGTAAACATCACAGATATTTTTAGAAATAAATTACTTTATTATCAAAAGTCTTTGCGGTGGTCTAAAGTCGGTATCAGCCAATCAGCGAGGGAGTCTCTCTCGTTTTTTTTTTCTTTAGCTCTGTCGCTAGAGCTTTCGGCTAATTCGATACCGGCCCTCGCCAACTCAGCGTATGAGTAGCACAGGGATCTGTGAGGTAAAGTAAGGAGCTGATGGTAGGTGTGGCGCTCCACCTCAGATGCAAAAACAATCTTTTTGGTCTAGCGCTAGTGAAAAGGGGTCTTTATTGTTAAAAGGGTTATATTCCCCCTACATAAAGAATATTTACAGCAATGTAAACTGAATTACACTTGTGATTATATTAAGCGTTTACAATGTCATTCGGTACAGATATTATGACGTTAGGAAGTTGGGTTTGCCCATGAATCGCAAGGTTCCTGATTCAATACCGGCCCTCGCCAAATCAGCGTATGAGTAGCACAGGGATATGTGCGGTAAAGTGAGGAATTGATAGTAGGTGTGGCGATCCATCTCAGATGCTAAAAACATTCTCCTTTTTCCAGCTCTAGTGAAAAGAGGATACATTCCCTCGCTGTCTGGCTGGTAACGACTTTAGTCCTCCCTGAGGATTTTACTTTTTACACTATATATATATATATATATATATATATATATCTTATTTATAATGGAGATTGTGTGTTTTTCTGTCTGTAACCGAAACTATATACTACTCAAGTCACAATTCCCTTAATTATTTACGTCACATTCTCCATGATTCTATTTCTATTTAAACCTCAATTAATAATAAAACTGTTTGACATTATTAATACTGTGGCCTTACCTAAATACAAATAACGTGCAATTGTATTTATATATACAACAAAAATACCAGTTTTCAGTGTAAACGTAAGCAATTTGCATATTGATATTAAAAAAACTGATTTTAATAAAATGTGCTTGGTATTATTGATTTCTAATTGTTTGGTTTTATTTAATGAATATGAGTAAAAATCTCTTCAATAATCCTAAAAGAAATTCATTAACAAGAAGAAATAACTGTAATTTTATTCTTTACTTCCTATTTTAACTCAATAGTTAAATTAGGAAAATTTAGCATTGAAAAACGGAAGTGATGAAAGAGTAAGTTTCAGTTGTTCTATTTTCCGATTATACCCTCTCCGTTTCAAATCTTTTTATTTGAATTCTTAATTAGTTTCATTAGCCTTTCTGATTTAATCTAATATTTTATTACATTAAAACTTAAATACTAGCACCCGGAGGGTGCATATATTTGCTAGTATATATAATGTTGTAAAATTGAAAAAACACAAGTTTCATTAACGTATGATGTTTATTAAGCCTACGCTCCAGTGTTTCGGTCTGCTTTGATAGACCTTCATCTAGACTTTCGTTGGTTTAAGGAAAAAAATAAATACAGATGCCTACGTTGAGTTGCTAAACACTGTAGTCAAGCCCTGGATAAAAAGGGCAGCCAATGGAAGGCCATATGTATGGCAGCAGGATTCGCCCCCCTGTCACACCTCTGGGAAACGTCAAAAATGGTTGTCGGAGAATTTTTACGACTACACCAGTCCCAATGTTTGGCCTCCGAACTCCGAAGATCTTTACCCCATGGATTATTATGTATGTGGCGCTGTTGAGAAAGACACCAATCGCCGTGCCGGTACTACGAAAGCCCAGTTAATCGACAGAATTAAGGTAATTTTTGAGACCCTTCCCCGGGAAATTGTAACATCAGCTTGCTTCAGGTTCCAGAGCAGGATTGAGGTTGTGATCGACGCTAATGGCGGTTATTTTGAGTGAAACTTGTTGATAGTAGTGTAATTTCCGTGTCGGTTAAATTTCTTTACAATACATTAAATTTTCTAGTTACTAAGTACTTTTCCTTTTTTGATATGAAACTGTCAAATTTCTCTCGAACCCCCCCCCATTTATATATATATATATATATATATATATATATATATATATATATATATATATATATATATATAAAGAAAAACAAAGTATCCAGAAAATATGAATTTGTTCTTGATGGTGAAATCAACGTTAAACGTTTAAGTTTTTATTAAACCTTTATCAGGATAAAAGATGTGTTGTCTGAACAGTGATGGAAGGGGAGATTAAAAAATATATACTGAGAGATGTTCATAACCATTTTGCAAGCGTTCCTTTTTGAAAATTGTAGCGCGATTGGTACAAGTGTGGACGCTTAAATTATGTGACGTATTTCATTGAGATACAATGTATGAAAACATTTTTTTAATGTATTAATTGTATGGGGCATCCAGCGAGTGGTGACCTAACTTTCATTTGTAATGGACCTGTGAGATCAATTTGATGCAGCGTATACTGAATCAATAATTTGAATTAAAAATAACTTCGACTCAAATCAAGACATATCCCAAAATACTCGATAGAATAATTAATTAAAAATAATAACTAATTAAATTAGCAAATATATGCACCCTCAGGTGCAAGTATTTAAGTTTTAATGTAAAAAAAAGTATCATATTAAATTAGAAAGGCTAATCAAAATAAATAAGAATGCAGTTAAAACGATTTGAAACAGATTGGGGTATAATCGAAAAATATAACAACTGAAACTTACTCTTCCATCATTCCCGTCTTTCATTTCTAAATTTTTCTAATATAACTATTAGTTAAAGTAGGAAGTAAAAAATAAAATTATAGTTATTTCTTTAATCGATTTCTTTTAAGATTTATCCCAGAGAGTGTTGCTCATATTCATTAAGATATATAACCAAACAATTAGAAATCAATAATATTTAGCACATATTTTTTTAAAGTTAAATTTTTAATATCAGTATACAAATTAACCTCTCCCTTCACACTGTAAACAGGTATTTTATTGTATATATAAATACAATTACATGTTATTATTTATGTAGATATGGTGAACAGTATTAATAATGTAAAACAATTTTATTAATAATTGAGGTTTAAATAGAAAATAAAATCATAGAGAATGTGACGTAAATATCTAAGGGAATTGTGACTTGCGTAATCATATAGTTTCGGTTACAGACAGAAAATCACACAATCTCCATTATAATATGATGAGATACAAACTTTTCAAAATTGTAAAAAGATAGGTTGTATTCCCTTCCAGACTTTCTTTCGACACAGACGAGCAAGTGCCAGTACAAGCAATATTTCCATCTATTTATTAAAAAAAAAAAATTCTGTGTCTTTTCTCAGTTAAGGATTTACTATTGTTTTTGCAAAAGAATCCGTACTATAAAGTTTTGGATTCTCGTATTATTTAAAGGTTACATGTATTCTGAAATAACCTGTGACTCTATATAAGAAATTTATTCTAGTATTTTTCAAAGAATTGCTATTAGAAATATTTGTTTCTCCAGCCTTAACATTTAAAGGTTAGATCTATTGTAAAAAATGCGACTCTACAAATAAGAATTTGGCAGCAGGTTTTCGCCAAAAAAGTCCAGGAGAAATATCTCTTTTCTCCGTAACATTTAAAGGTTGCATGTATTATTTTTGAAAAGTGGTGGACAAAAGTTCCAATTGTTCATTTTTGAAAAGTGTAAACGGAATACATGGCTGAATGTTAGTTTTATTTGATTTTTTTCTTTACTAGAAGTTTTTGAATACTCTTAATAATTGAAAACTAGCATGACCTGTCTATATAACACGGTATCATAATTTAATTATTAGAACGTTTCATATGTGTACTTAAGAGTTACTGCGAAATAGTTCAACATATAAAAACTATATTTGTCTCTCTCACTCAATTTTTCTTCAATTGAAACAGATTAGCTTTATCGCTTCCATGCTATCTTCCCTTCCCTCTAACTTTACCCTTTCTTTCTTTTTTTCTTATATTTTTTTTCTGTGGAGCATGTCCTTTTTCTTCACTTTCTTTCTCTATTATAAAAATGGACAAAAGTTCGAAACGTTCATTTTTTTTGGAAAACTGCTAACGGAATACTCGGCTGAAGTTTTGTTTGCTTTTCTTTGCTGGAAACTTGTGAATAGGTCTAAAGATTTAAAACTAGCATGACCTGTGTATATACTACAGTGTGGTAATTGAATTATTACAACGTTTTATATGTTTATTTAAGAGCTATTTGTAAAAAATTATAACATGATTTAAATTTATCTCTCTCACTCATTTTTCTTCGATTGAAGCAGATTAGCGTTATCGCTTCCACACTGTCACCCCTCTATATATATTTCCACTTCTTTCTTTCTTTCTTTCTTTCTTTCTTCTTATATTTTTCCTGTGTAACATGTCATTTTTCTTCCCATTCTTTCTTTATTATATAAATGGACAAATTCCAAACATTTATTTTGGAAAAATGCAAACGGAAATACATGGCAGAATACATTTTTTTCTTCTTTGTGGTTCAATTTTAAATACACCTACGTATTTAATTTTTTTCTACCTGTTCGTTTCAGAATAAAAAAAAAAACTCATTCTTATGAAGTCTCAGAAGCGAAATATTAATTGAATTTAATTGTTTGTGTTTTGTTATTCCTTTTCCACCATATCTTTTCATAACATTTTTCTAATTTTTACTAATCTTATATATATATATATATATATATATATATATATATATGTATGTATGTAAGTGTGTGTTGTGTGTGTGTGTGTGTGTGTGTGTGTGTGTGTAAAGTAAGTAAGTAAGTAAAGACGTCGGGGCGGTCTAAAGTCGGTATCAGCCATGCAGCGAAGGAGTCTATCCCCTTTTTACTTGCGCTAGACCAAGGAGATTGTTTTAGCATCTGAAGTGGAGCGCCACACCTACCATCAGCTCTTTACTTTACCGCACAGATCCCTGTGCTACTCATACGCTGAGTTGCGAGGGCGGGTATTGAAGTAGGAACATGTGGTTGCTAGCCGAACGCTCTACCGACTGAGCTAACCTGGCCCTGGTAAAGAAAAAGGCTTAAACATCAGCAATTTAGCGGATATAGATCTATTTCTGCCCACAAGTATACCTATGAGTTTCATCAGACCGTTGACTTTATTGAAAAAGGTACACAGACAATTCATGAAGCTTTAAAAATTTTTCTGGTAAACCTTGTAAAGATATCAGGTTTCAGTTCATTTCAACTTTTTAGTGGTGGTGTTTATGACCGGGAGATTAGTGACATACATTTATCTGGGTTTTAATGTCCACTCTAATCCGGGGGGAGTCAGTTGGCCCTTCGTTGTCTGGTCGGTTGGATTTTTTTTTTTTCTGTTCATTTTTAGTCAATTATTTATTTTGAGAACTAAGGAATAAATAATCGAATAAAATAAGTTGAAAATAAAACAAACTATTATTTAACATAACTTTCAACGGTTATAATCTGAAAAGTTAATCTCAGTTTAACTAAGGAATTAGATCGACTTAGTTAAGTATAGGTTAGGGTACTGATGAAATAATTTAGATTGAAACCATGGTAGACCCTTATCTCTTTCCCCTATTACTATTACTAATATTATATATATATATATATATATATATATATATATATATATATATATATATATATATATATATATATTCTAGCATGTTATATTGAACAATACGGAGTATTCTTTCTTCCTTTTTGGATTTAAAATTTTTCCAGTCTTCTTGCGATCTTTCTTGAGTCTGGATCCAATTGGTATATAATATTTCCCGAGCGCTTTCGACTGTTTCGCCAGTCGTCATCATGGGGTATTTGGTTTTTCGTTCATCTTTTTAGTTCTTTATCTATGTTTTTATCAAATTTGGAGAGTCTATTATTTTTAAGAAGCGGGTGTAAGTTAAGTATTAGTTATTAAAGATATGTAATACGTTGTCTCCGACTTTAAATGCTATTTTGTTGATGTTAGGTTTTTTTTTTTTAATTTTTTATGCATATGGATTCTAGGATCTGAGGCGTTTATTATTATTATTTTTGTAGATAATTTTAGTATTTTCGTTTAAGATTTTCCTAATATCAGGGGAGGTGGATTTTTCTGGGTGTTTTTTAATTAAGTGTTGTTTTATGACGGTAGTGTCGGAGAGATGGTATGTGAGGCGGCGGGACAGTGTTGTTATTGTATGGCCAATGTAGCTATTAGTGTATATTCTATTTTCTGAGAGGCACTCTCGGAATGGGCACATGCATCTATATACTACGTTCGTTTGGTTTAGGGGATTTTTAGGAGAGTTTGTGTTATTTTTAATGAGGAGGTTAGATGTTTTGGATTTGATGTAGAAGATGATTAGTAAATGATATATATATATATATATATATATATATATATATATATATATATATATGGAGATAAAGTTTCCAAAAGATCGATAGATATGAATATGCATTCATAATCCATAGATCAATGAAGCACTTACTGATTACATTAAATATAAAGAGGGTTTTATAAAATAGAGTAAGTAAAACTTCAATTCCCGTCTTCAGAAAAAGACTCCATTGATAAAATTTCAACTTATTGCCATCTTTCCTGCATGACTTGCCGCTCTTAACATCAGAGCGAGCGAGAGAAAGCGAGAGTGAGCGAGAAAGAGAGAGAGAGAGAGAGAGACGTGACTGTTGATGAATTATATCCGGCTGGGTGGCGGCCAAACTATTAGATCTCAAGTCCAACTGAAGTATCCAACTGATATTTAGATTTGACAGGATTTTCCAAGGAGAGAAATGGCTGAAATGTCATAGGTGAGCATTTCGACAAAACACACATTAACCTCGCTGCCCCCTAGAGTCAAAGAGCACGCACCCAGGGGCAGTTAACTGTGCATGAATCCCGACATGGTGTCTGCTGGACATCCTTAATTTTACAGAAGGCGCATAATAAAAAGGAGATCGAATCCATCGGAAGGGTTTTGGAAAACTAAATGGCGGTATTTTAAGGAAATGTTTGCTGCCAAGTAGTTAACTGCTGAAATTTTTATTCTTGGCTCCTGATGCAGGGTGGGGGTGAAAAAGTTTAGATTCCGGACATGTTTGTCGTGAAAGAGAGTGCCCTAAAGGAAAAATTATGATATTGTAAAAAGTACCCCCTATCTCTAAAGGAGATGGATTTGTTCCTGAATTGAGATAACCAAGCGAGTAATTATTATTGTTAGTATATTTTTTCACTTTTAACATTATAGTTATTTTAGACAATAAATAATAATAACTATTTCTAACTAATTATTATAATACGCTTGTTCCTTAATCTTCCTTCCTTTATGATCTTGCAAACCCTCTGTATGTATACGATAAAAAGGTAAAAGGATGAGGTAGGAGATAGAGATGTAGAAGTCATTGTTAAAAGATATAGGTCCTTCAACATGATCGACTGGAGGGATAGAATGATCAGAGGGTTTTAACTTCACCTAAGTATAACCGCTGCACGCTGCAGAAATATCCGTTATCCGGACAAATCTGCAGTTATTACAAAATCGAAGACCATAAAACAGTGATCTTGATTCTTCCAATTAGCACCAGCCATCACACAAATCAGAAGTCATGAAAACAACATCAAACAAATAACGGATAAAAATGTTAAACAAAATCAAAATTATAGAAAATCGGAAACGGATAAATATACCAAAAAATCTGACTCACTAAAATGACATACCCTCTACACACACAGACGAAATCAGGAAACTGTCTCACACTAAATAGTCATACGACCAACACTGTCACTAATCATTTACCCCCTCACTTATCCTAAAATTTCTTATCCTTCTATATATTGTATATATCTTATAGAACAATAGAGATGAAGACAGCAGTTCGGATGTTACGAGGCCATTTGTATGCTGCAAGTGAGAGCACTTTACAGTGAAGATCCCTCGTGTTAAGCAGAGGTTGATCCTTAGTGAAGAATCCTTTGGTTTTTCCTCGGTGTCCCTTAGTATTGGGTGGATAGAATCCTTTGGTTGAGAAGAGTCCTTGGTTGCAGATCCGTTCGTCACTGCCGAATACGTGCAAATGAACGACTTCCAAAATCGGCGATTAAATAGTTAACTAACCATGTATTCCAGCTGTAAGTTGGGTAGCTTTAATCTATGTGCCTACGCAGAGTCTATAAGTTAAAGTGGTGGACATAAGCACACCTTACATATAGAAATAATCCAACATCGAAAAATTAAATTATCAAGCCTCAACTAAAAAAGATTCAGACAAATAGTAAAGTGAGTGATATTTCTTTTCTATCTGACAAACGTGTTTTTCTATTTTTATTTCTTATAAATCCGTCACCATCTCTTCCTCTCGTCTCTGTTTTTGGCAATTTTCGCTGAGTCCCGGCAACATTACAGTACAATATACAGACTTTCTTTTCGAGAAATAAGACTTTAGATTAATTATGGTTGATTCTAAATATCAATGTTCACGTCTTTATAATTTTTCAATAGTTAAGCGATAAAGAATATGATTGAAAAAGAAACAGTCGTGAAGCAATAATTAGTTCGTTTGAGATTGACGACAAATTGGCTTATAGATTTTACTTGATAAGAAAAGCAAAAATTGATTTAATAAGCTTTTCCGCTGACGACAGATTTTTGACACTGCGAAAGATTTCTGTAAATTCTCAGATTGGGAAACAAATAATTATTGGAGCGATTATTATTTTCTAAACATAGTTTAATCTGACACAATTTTTAAATATTTTGATAAAATCCTTTTTGGAGGAAGTTTCTCAAAAACTAAGCGCATGTAATACTATCAATGACAAAATAGAAAGTTATTTTGGAGTATGTTATAAATTTCTGCGTATAAGAATAGTGCGTATTAGTTTATAACCGGTACTAAGACCTTATAATGCATTAGTGCACCCATGAATATCCTAATACGGAACATTCGATAAGTAAAAAGAAACAATGGACTCATATGAGCAATGTACATAAAAATATTTAGTAGATAAACAAGTAACTAGCAAATAACATAAAACATACGTCCCAAACAGGTGAACGTTACATATTTAATAGCAATGGTAATATTTTAAGTATTTATGTATCAGTCATTGAAAATCATTCGAAACAAACTCAAACAGATCAAAAGATACAAAAGGAGTAAATAGAGGCATGTATTATGGAAATGTCTCTATCGTACTATGTGGATATGAAGATCTATAAAAGTTTGTGAGAGACTTGCATTTGAAAAGAATCATTTAGTTGGAATTATAAATGTGCTGGGGGGGGTAAATAAGCTTAGTGCATTTTATACCGTGTACTATTCTGTGATGTTATGCGAAATAGGGACGAAAAACGTCGCTTAGAGTGGGGAGTGGCACGCCTGTTGGTAAAGAGTGAGATTTTCGCGCTAATTTCTTATATGATTAAGATTGCTTATCTAGGTGTCTGTGTGTCATCCGCAAAATGACAAGTCCATTTAAAAATAGGATTTTCAAGTATAATCTTGAACACATTTAGTGTCAGTGTTTGTAAACATTTTATCTATTTATATTCCTATGTTTCCACGGGGTACGTCAGAAGAGTTACAGTATGTCAGAAAACTTTGATGCAAATTTTTGCCACAGGGCCAGATAATCAACCAGCATGTCTACAAAGAGATACTGCGGCGTTTGCTTGGTTCAATGCGCGAGAAGAGGCGAGAGAAGTGGCAGGACAACTCATGAGTGCATTATCATGACAACGCACCTGTCCACACTGCCCTGAGTATCAGAAAGTTCCTGGTCCAGAAGAGCATCACGATGCTGGAGCAACCTCCCCACTCGCCCGACCTGGCTCCATGTGATTTTGTCTTCTTCCCCAAAACCCAAGGGGGTCATCAAGGGAATCCGTTTTGAGAATGTGCATGACATCAAAAAGACGGTGACGACTGATCTAGGGAAAATCCCGAAGAATCATTCTAGGAGTGCATGCAAGCGTGGTAGAGAAGGATGGGAAGTGCATTAGATTCCAGGGGGATTAGTTTGAAGTAGTTTGTAATTTGTATTTGAAATACATTTTTTGTAACCTCAGTCATGTAACCTTTCTGACATACATCGAATAGGATTTATTTGGATATAGGTGTATTTTCTTTATATCTTTTTTGATTTCTCATTTTTCTTTCATTATTATATGTTTGTTTCCATATAGGTGATTTTTCGTCATTTATTATTGTTTTCATGTTTATATTTTTCATTCTATCCATGCTCCACTAATGTCAATAATGACATGAACATTAGCAGCTTTAAAATGGTCTATCTTCCCTAGTCCGACTCACTCCAAAACACAACGTTCTGATCAAAGGTGGAGATCTGAATGATCAAATAGGGAAGGACAAACATTATGAATTGTGATTTCAAAACTTCAATTATAGAAACGGTATAGTTAAAGTCGAATTCTATCTCAATTACACTCTTGTAAGTATAAAGATCAATTATCTGTTGGATTATTTTTGGTATGCAAGGCGTGATGTAATCCACCACTTAAACTTATAGATTCAGCAAAGTCAAGTGGTCCAACGCCCAGCCAATCAACAGCCTGAATACGTGGTTAGTTAACTATTTAATCACTGATATTGACAGCCGTTCATTTGCACTTTATTCGATATTGACGAAAGGACCTGCAAACGGTGGAATTGTTTAACGTAAGGATCATATCCAATACTAAGGGACACGAAGGAACAATCAAAGGATCATACCCGCTACTAAGGGACACGAAGGAACAATCAAAGGATCATACTGCTACTAAGGGACACTAAGGAACAATCAAAGGATCATACCCAATACTAAGGGACACCAAGTCTTAATCAAAGGATCATGTCCAATTTTAATGGACAAGGGACAACCAAAAAGTCTCACACTAAGGGACACCAAGGAACAATCAAAGGATCATACCCAATACTAAGCGACACCTAGGAACAATAAAAGGATCATATCCAATATTAATGGACAACAAGGAATAACCAAAGGATCATACCCAACCCTAAGGGACACCAAGGAACAACCAAAGGATCATACCCAACACTGAGGAACACGAAGGAGCAATTAAAGACTCCTTAACACAAGGGATCTCCGCTGGAGTGTGTTCTTGCCTATGGATGACCACAAAAATCGTAACAATATCAGACTCAACTTGCGATACAGCAGAATATTGATATATACATGGCACTGCAGACAGCATTTGGACACACAATTCACTATTCAGCTGTATCGCAAATTCAGTCTATTCTGGGAATACCAGCGTGAGTTGGTGCTTTATATAACTTGCTAGGATATTCTATTATACTCCTAGGACTAGCTTATTCTCTGGGTTCTGATTGGCTGCTTGTTTTTGGCGTGGATACTTTGATCATATATGCTCATAACATAACTGTTATGGGAGTTAGTACAGAATCTGTATTTGGTTACAGCCCCGACAAACTGACTGCGAAATGCACGCTAAAGTGAAACCTTCTTGTGAAAGTGCGTATTGTATGGTGAAGTTTAAACTATGGACATATATCTACGCATATTACTCAAAAGCACAACTACATTATTTAATAATAAACAAGGATGGGATAAACAGTGTTATGGACTGCAAGGCATACACCACTTTTGAAGATGCATTATCCGATCACAGAATCGTCATAGTAAAGATACGTCTGAGGCTTCGCAGAAATAAGAAACAAACTACTACAATATGACTAATCCTCTTTTGCCAACTGCGATATACGCTATCAGTATTCGGTAACTGTAACGAACAAGTCTAATACTTTTCAGAAGATATCTGAAAGACTTAAATGATAAACATGAAAACTTAGAAGCTGCAGCTGAATGTATAGCAACGAAACAAAGAGACAAATATGCAGTTCCTTGTGACTCAAAAGCAGATAGAAAAAAAGTCAGGTAGCTACAAAAGGAAAATAAAGTTTTTTTTTTTACTTAATAAGAGAGAAACAAACGCCGATTTACAGCGGCTTAAGTAAACTTAGATAACATTAACTTAAACATGCAAAAAGAACTACAATACATCCAAAATCAAACAAAGGAAATCAGAAATTCTGTAGAAAATTACGATAGGATAAACGTCCGTATTAGATATTAAAATGAATTTTACTACTGAAAATCTGATCACCAGTTTCATCAGGGAACACATTAGAGAATGATATTGTAAGACTCAACGTTGATAATTGAATAACAGCTCCGACACGTTGTGAGACAAAACATTTAATATATATAACAGCACATGGAAACGATAAGATACATAATGTACAGGAGAATAGAACATGTAAATACATATACAATATTTAGGTATAAACAATATACCCAAATGTACCTAACATATAAATGTTACAGATATGAAACTAAAGGATAGTCCATGCTATATAAAGCACTTACAGTAATGTAGGGGGATGGGGCAAACGCCCCACTGAGAAGGGGGTAGATAGATTCTAGCCCATAGCAGTTCTTGATAAGATCCAGCTAAAAAGAGGAAGCAGCGTTTTGAATGAACGCGCTTAAATACCAGAGGTCCCCTAGTGGGAACAAACAGCAACGCAGCGAGAAGAAAACTCTTCCAGTAAACGAAAGATAATCCCCTACAATATTATTAATAGTATTAATCAAAGACAGTTCTATCATATGTGAGTTCCGTTCACTTTATTCTCATCATGATTGCACACACACACACACACACACACACACACATAGACACACACATACACACACACTATGTATATTTAAATATATATCTGTATGTCTGTCTGTCTCATCTCTCTCTCTCTCTCTATATATATATATATATATATATATATATATATATATATATATATAGTAGAGAAAAAGGCTTACAATCGGTCATTTTGGTGTTATAGATCTATTTCCCCCATAGGTATCTGTGTATACCTATGAGTTTCATCAGACTGCTAACTTAATAGAAAATGGTAAACAGAATATTCATGAGGCTTTATATGCAATTTTTTTTTTTGGGGGGGGATCCTAAAAGGTATCGGCTTCAGTTTTACTCATCGTTTAGGAAGCAGTATTTATGACTGAAAAATAAATTAACCAAGTGGTGGGGCTGGTGTGATATATATATATATATATATATATATATATATATATATATATATATATATATATATGGGTGTATGTGTGAGAGTATATATATATATATATATATATATATATATATATATATATGCATGTATGTGTGTGAGTGTGTATAGTTAGGCAACATTTCTTCTTTTAGGCATATATTATTGAACAATGCAGCCAATTTTTGTCTTCAAATTTTGTTCTTTATCCTTCCAAATTGCGGGATTGTTCTAACGTTGTCCCACGACAAAAATGGCTGCATTATTCAATAATATATATCTTATTATAATGGAGATTGTGTGTTTTTCAGTCTGTAACCGAAACTAAATCACTACTCAAGTCACAATTCCCTTAGTTATTGACGTTACATTTACCATGAATTTATCCTTATTCTAACCTCAATTATTAATAAAATTGTATTACATTATTTATATTGTTAACCATATCTACATACTAATAACATGCAATTGTATTTATATATACAACAAAATAGCGGTTTACAGTGTGAACGGGAAGTCTAATTTGCATATTGATATTAAAAATGTAATTTATTAAATATATGCTTAGTATTATTGGTTTCTAACTTATTTTATTATTTACTTCCTATTTTAACTAAATACTTAAATTAGAAAAAATAACAATGAAATATGAGAGTGATGGAAGAGTAAGTTTCAGTTGTTCTATTTTTCGATTATACTCCCCTCTGTTTCAAATATTTTTATCTGCATTCTTATTTAGTTTCATTAGCGTTTCTAATTTAATACGATATTTAATTACATTAAAACTTAAATACTTGCACCCGGAGGGTGCATATATTTGCTAATATATATATATATATATATATATATATATATATATATATATATATATCTGTTCCTTTGGTGCATCTTCCCACAACAGGTTCATTCATATTCACGTGATTAGAGACCCAAGAATATTAACGTAATAAAAGATCTTGCTTAGCTATATTAAGGATTCGCTATACACAAGTTAATATTAGAATAGATATCGTGAGTGTCGTTTTTATATTAGATATATACTTGTTTTAATCATTCATGTAATGCCGATATTGAAGATGGAATATCTTTTGCGGGTTAGCTCAGTCGGTAGAGCGTTCGGCTAGAAACCATAAGGTTCCTAGTTCGATATCAGTCCTCGCCAACTCAGCGTATGAGTAGCACAGGGATCTGTGTGGTAAAGTAAGGAGCTGATGGTAGGTGTGGCGCTCCACCTCAGATGCTATAATTATCTCCTTGGTCTAGCGCAAGTGAAAAGGGGATAGACTCCCTCGCTGATTGGCTGATACCGACTTTAGGCCTCCCCGACGACTTACTATGTCTAATATCACAGTCATTACAACTAGAGCATTTAGCGATGCTCCGATTGACTAGCCAGGGCTTTTTCAACACGTTTCAAGGAGTTGTAGTTTCCTAAATATACTATTAAACAGTTCGGCTTACAGACCGGTAAGCATACATCATTCTAATGGGATAATAATCTATGAAAACGAGCAAACAGAATTTTTTTTTCTGTATTTTCTTTTGTGCGATTAGCATCGCAATCCACATGATACCATAAATATTGATGGTGGAAAATAAATACTTTTCCTGGCATTTGCCGTTGTGTATTTTACGAACTAATTCAGTTAATTCATGGATTAATCTTGTTAGTTATTCTCCAAGGCTCATACTCTATGGACATTTGGAAACATGCTAAAGAAATGCTGTTATCTAATGCTAATCGGACCAATCCATTCAGTAATATCAATACTTCCCCTACATATTGAACAA
>CM042141.1:140340520-140350520 GCA_023376005.1 Doryteuthis pealeii
GCACCAATGTCGGTTGCCCAAGTGAAATCGAATAGAATTGTTAAAGTTGTTTGACCACCCTGTCAGCTGAGGCGTTAGAATGCACCGACTGCACCTCTGCAGAGGGGTAAAACTCCCCCAATGGGGCCATCTGTTGGCCGTGGGTGGCGACCCGTGATGCTTAAGGATAGAGCCCGGGTGGATAAGCAGTTCATGACATGCAATACTCCACTTTGGCCCTATCTTGGGCTAGACGGGCGGTCGGAGAGGCCCCTCCGATCAATCGGCTGGTCACGTCAAGCCCTAGCATCTATATGATTTTCCCAACCCTATTGCCCTCATGGCAAGCCCAACCCCTTTTTATCATATGGGTGCTAGAAGGCGGTGGCTGCGGGTCTACATGTCCTGGGAATGACGTTAAACTCTATCTGATGGTGAGGTTCCAGTTTTGGAGGTTTGGCGAATGTGGAGCACCCCTTCATCACCATTGCTCCCTGGTCCACTCTGACCCGGAGTGGTAGTACCTGTTAGGGTCCCATCTATGGGTTAAATAGAAAAATGTATTTATAAAAAATTGTATTATCCATTAAGAATTGATTTATTTCAAAACTTTATCGGCATTAAATGACCCACTGAGGTTGATATGCCGTAAAACAAAACAAAACCAAGTTATTCGATAATGAACACTTTCAGTGCCAAAGGACGTTGATTAACGTTTTTACTGTTTTATCTACTAAGCTCTTAAAGACGTTAATTACGTAACGCCCTTCCATTATTAGAAATTAGCATTTGACACCATCGTGTCATTTCGTATTCCAAACATTGCTGTTACATTCGCTATGTGCTCTCTGAGGAATCAACATTTTCTTATTCTTGGCTTAGAGATATCACTTGGCGTTATTGAGCTTTTCTTTAGCGTTGCGGGCGTCTCGAAGAAAGTTGGCGGAGTTGAAGAAACAAAGATGACGGGATAAGGACGAGTTGAACGTCCGCATATCGGCTAAAGAATATCAGTGAAAATTGCACTTACATTATATAAGGCGGTCTTCCTATCTATAGCTCAGCTGATGAGGCCTAATAGGCCGAAATGTACACACAGAGATTGATTTTTCTTGATTTGTTTAGCCTTACATTTAAATAGGTATGCCCACCTAATTAATTAATTATTAATTAATTAACTTTCAAAATTAGGTACGACTTAAATTAAGCACATATTCTCCCGAAAATTGTAGGCTAAAAACCCATATCATAAACACATTGCTTGTGCATTTACTTCTCATACTGTCGTGTATAAGTCACTATATGAGGAATAGAAACCTACTTCTAAACAAGACGAAAAATTTAAGAGAGTCCGGTTGGTGTAGGGGTTAAGATGCTCGCCTGTCACCTTGACAGTCGGGTTTCGAATCTCGCACAAGGTGGTCTTCCTATCTATAGCTCTGCTGATGAGGCCTAATAGGCTGAAATGTACACACAGAGATTGATTTTTCTCGATTTGTTTAACCTTACATTTAGATATGTATGCCCGCCTAATTAATTAATTATTAATTAATTAACTTTCAAAATTAGGTACGACTTCAATTAAGCACATATTCTCCCGAAAATTGTCGGCTAAAAAAAGCCATATCATAAACACATCGCTTGTGTATTTATTTCTCATTACGTTATATTGTAACTAGAGTGTCAGAGTTAACAGAGAAATGATAGGAAGAAAGACAACGAGTACCAAGGATAGGGGAAAAGGTTTACTAAGCAATGATACTAGCGAACAGAGGTTAGTTCGTTAGTTGGAATTTACAGCATGTCAACACATGTTGGGTCATTTTATGCCCAACGCGTGTTTGTTTGTTGTTGTTTTTTTTTTTCATTATTGCTGGGTACCCAATTTCTTTTTAAACACAATTTTTAAAACCTATTTTCTATTTAACATGGTACTATATCAGGCAGTACCACTTCGGGTTAGATTGGACCTGGGAGTAAGCATAATGAAGGAGTAATCCCCACTCCCCAGACCTCCAGAACTGAAAATAAACCATTAGATGCCGTTTAACGTTATGCCAAGGACACTAAGACCCTCAGCCACGGCCCTCGTCCCCATATATGATACATATGGTTGTGGGTGCTTACCATAGAGGCAACACGGTTGGGACAATCATATAGGTGTTAAGGCTTGACGTGACCAGCCGATTGATCGCTCCGACCACCCGTCTAGCCCAAGAAAGGGCCAAAGTGGAGTATTGCAAGTCATGGACTGCTCAACCACCTGTGTTCTATCCTTAAGCATCAGGGTCGCCACCCACGGCCAATAGGTGGTACTATTTTACCAACTGTCTTGCCTAAGTAAGAGCCAAAGTGGAGTGGCGGAATTGAAGAGAGGGGGGTTAGATGAAGGGATAACGACGAAATGGACGTCCCCATATCCGAATATCAGTGAAAATCTCTTATTTTATGTTGTAACTTGAGTATCAGAGTTAACAGAGAAAAAAATAGGAAGCAACACAATGAGTACTGAAGATAGGGGAAAAGGTTTACTAAGCAAAGATAAAAGGGGGACAGAGTAATTAGTAATTGTTAGGTTGAATCAACAATTCCCGTGAGATCTTTTTCTTTCTCTCTTCCGCTGTTTTGTCAGACTTTATTTAGTGAGAAATAGACGATTCCATTCTCTCTAATTATATAATATATAACAGTTTATTGCCAATGTTACAACTGCTTGGTCAGAAAAACCAAGACAGGCAGTTACATAATCACTATTATAATAAGATATATATTCATGGAAATAATATACGAATATGTACGTATATTTATGCAGTTAAGTATATATAACTTATAGATTATTCCTTGGCTTCATTCTGAGTTTAATGCACTTAAAGGATTATATTGAACATACTCATTTGGTCAGACCATGTAAATCTAACTTTTCTTTTGGTATTTGCGAGAGTTACTTTCATGTAAATTTCACTAGCACCTGCTGTTGTCAAAGCCAATCGATGTTGAACTCGGCATGAAATTATCCTCTCAATATACATTTTTTTTGTGTGTGTAGGTGTGGGGAGAAGGAGGAGGAGGTAAAAGTAACATACAGTATTTTTGAATTGTATTTTAAAAGTATATAAACTTGAAAAAGGTCATAAATATACAAGAGGAGTTTTAAAACCGTCTGTGATTGTCAAAGAAAAACTCATAAATCATCTTTGCAACATGGTAGTTTATGAAAAGTTCACCGCACACAAATACACACGCATACATATAAACGCAAACACAGGCATATATATATACATACATACATACATACATACATACATGCAGGTATACAGACAGACATATACACACTCACACACACATACATACTCACACAAATGCAAAGATATACAGAAGGTATATACACACTCACACACATATACATATACGTATATGAATGCAGATATTCAGACCGACATATACAGACTCACACACACACACATACATAGACAGATACACATACTTACACACACACACACACACACACACACACACATATGCATACAATAATAGATGCACATATACATTTAGTGATAAATAAATTCAAAGCAAGACTCTGAGTTTGATGTTAAAAGAATTTTTTTTTATTCTATGAAAATTTCACCGCACATACATACACGCATACATTCATAAACATAAACGAACACACAGACATACATGCATATAGACAGACTTATATATGCATACTGACGCACACACAGACACACAGACATATATATATATATATATATATATATATATATATATATATATATAAAATGATAAATAAAATCTACATAAAACTGAGTTTGATGTTGTTAAAAGAATTTGTGTCTTTTATTTCTTTATTATAACTTTTAAAAATGCTTCTACGAGTCATAATTTAAGCGAATTCACCACGGCTGAAGATTTCATCTGACGGTTATTTTAGTTGGTCGTTGGGGTTTTACGGTATGTAAACCCATTTGGTCATTTAATGCCGAAGATGTTTGTTTCAATAATTCTTCATGAATACTCAATTAAAAAAAAACCCATTTTTGCAAACTCTTTTTTTTCTATTTAACCCATAGATGGAACCATAATGTACCACCACTCCGGGTCAGATTGGACCTGGGAGAAATAGTGATGAAGAGGTGCTGCACATTTCCCGGACCTCCAGAAGTAGAAACTCAGAGATAGTTTAAAGTCATACCCAGGACATGAAGATCCTCAGTCAACACCTTCAATAGCACATGTATGATAATATGGTTAGTGATTGAAATAAGGGTAATAGGGTTGGGACTATCACGCAGGTGCTAGGGCTTGACGTGACTAGCCGATTGATCGGAGGGAAACTCTCCGATCGCCCGTCTAGCCTATAAGGGTAAAAGTGAAGTGCTGCATGTCATGGAAAATTGTAAAAGACACTTTATAAACACTGGTCTTCATTGGAGAGCACATATTTTGTTGAATGAACGTTCATCTTTGATATAGCAAAAGCTGCAACTCCATGGATTTATTGACCATATAAATTCTAGGATCATTCCAAATTTTCTTGATTGTACAGCGGACTCAAACACGTGGGGGCTAGATACAAAAAATAGAGCGGCCTGACGCCTCAACGTTAAGCAAGGCACGGAGAGGGGTGAGGCAGAGAGGAGAGTAGCCTCGACAGAAAAGAGAGCCAGAAAGAGAGAGAAAAGCCAGCAGCCCCAGAAAGTATCACAGTTTGTGTGCATTCAGACTGTCACTCAAGAATTAGCATGCATGCAGATAAAAAAATTATTTTTTTATTTTGGACACAATGCCATCGTCCTTAGTAGACGGAAAGTGTCCAATAATAATAATAACAGTGGACTTCCACTTATACTCGGTTTCGCGGCTGGATTATATCGGAACAACTTTTTTTATACACCTTTATCTTTTATACACCGCTATTTTCAAACTTTGCTGAGTTTTTCTCTTCGATTTTTGAGACTTTAGGTTTAAGAATAAAATTTACATTATTTGTAAACAAAAATACGTTTTTAGTACAATTTTTTAGAAGACATTTCTTGATTTGAACCACTCGTGTCAAATAGTTAAATTTTCCAATTTTCCTCCTTTTTTCATTCAACAAAATATGTGCTCTGATGAAAACCAGTATTTAAAAATGTGTTTTTTATAATTGTCTTCATTTTAATTTAAAAATGATTGAATTATACTTTATAAACAATATCTGTTAGCATAATATTAATATTGCTTTTCTATTTCTATACATCATATTGTCGGATTTGTTCCATTTATCATATATATATATATATAATATATATATATATATATATATATATATATATATATACTTTCAATAAGTAAGAAAAACTTATCAAACATTCATTTGGCAATTATAAATTTATCTGGACAGGTGATTTAATAAATGAGCTCTGTTTCTTCAGACAGCCATTTCTTAATAACCAAGAAAATAAACTGGAATGGAGAAAAAATATGATTGATTGGCATCCTTCCGTCTGCAGCTGTGTGAGTGACTGAACAGTCCACTCTTGAATGGCAATCACTGCAAGCAAACAGTGATGCATGTTGGAGTTGCTCTTTTTCACTCCTTTAGGTCCCTTATTTGACAAGGAGTCACCAGTTTGCACGGTCGTCTGCGCAAGCCTCCCATGTGTTGGTGCCAATGTAGGCATGTCTTTATTTTCCTTTGCTAGCATCTTTAAAGTGCAAGCGAGGTCTCCCTGTTGGTCGGGTGCCGTCTGCCAATTCGCCGTACAGTAGATTTTCGGAGATGCAGCCAAAGTCCGTCCTCCTGATGTAACCAAGCCAAAGTAGACGTCTCTCTCGCAGATGGTGGCGGGCATGCTGTTCCTGTTTGCTCGTTCCAGCATATCTGTGGTTGGCACAGAAAAAATATATATGCACATATGTATTAAAAACGGCTACCCAGTGTCGCCTGGGTTGAACGAGGGAAAACCTGGTGTACATTTTTAAGTAGAATTTCAATGCTATTTCTATGTATATTTTTAAATATAGAATACATTCGAATATAAATGAGATTTCATAATTTTTGCCAAAAACCAGGAAATGGTATTCTTTTATATGTATGTGTATTAACTTTGTCGTTAATTGTTTTATTTTATAGTTTCATCCGGACATACATACATACACCCCAACTGCCCCTCACACACACACACACACACACACACATATATATATATATATATAATATATATATATATATATATATATATATATATATATATATACCGACTGATTATCTCCTTTTGCCTTCTTTTGAATACATCATTAGAAGTCAGTAATGAAATTAATATCGAATTCTGTTTCCTAAAGAGACCATTGACTTAATCAAATTAGTCGTGAAAGGGGCTTTTATACATGGTTATACGTCGAATGTCAAAAACAATTAAAATTGGCGTGCAATCATCCCAATCTAACGCTGCAGTCGATGGAAAAGGAATCGCACCACAAAGGCCCAACCCGCTCAGCTGATATCAACTTCCTACGGCGTTGGGGGAGCAAATTTGCCTAATAGAATTAGATGCCCAACTACTGAGATTTAAGAACATTTAAAGTTATCGGCCCGCTAGCACAGAACGGATTCGTGTGTCAATTTTTTATTTTTGCCATGTGGCTACAGGCCTTTTGCAGTGGCTAATTAGCCTTTTGCTGTGTGAATGCTAGCATACAAAGTATTTACAACCATTTCAAACATCCGTCTTTTGGATTTTCAAGTTTTTCTAATTTCAAATTTATATACACACACAGAGAGACACACACACACAAACACAGACACACTGACACACGTTTAAACAAACACCCACCCCACACACACATAAACAAGCACGCAGGCACACACACGTATATATATATGCGTGTCTGTGTGTGTGTTTGTGTGTGTGGGGTGTGTGGGGCGTGTGTGTGAATTTGAAATTAGAAAAACTTAAAATCCGGAGGCGCGTGGCATAATGGTTTGAGTCGTAGGAAATGGACTCGTCGACCCAAGTTCAAATCCTAGACGAAACTGTTTGCATTTCACATTGCGCTAATACCATCGGGGAAAGGTATGAATCTAACCATACTCCTCTCCAGCTATGGGTAAATAGTAGGCCACACTCGGCTTTTCAACCTTGGTAAGGCAAACTGTCTAGGAGAAGGAAAATTTTTAATTCAAACCTGTTAAACAATTGACATTTTGCCGCATCCCTGCTCGTGCGTAGAGGTTGATATATAATATATATATATATATATATATATATATATATATATATATATAAAGTTGTGTCATAAAAGTATCTGGATGGAAATTGCATTTACCGAGATAGAAATGAACAATGAATGGAACTTTAATTTTTCAGTATATAAAGTGTGTCAAGAAGTACAAAAATATCGCTAGCTCTAGACAAACTGAGGTCGACCGTCACACCTTACCAAAAGCTCTCCACTTTACCTCACATATCAATTACCTAGGCTATGGATCGGTAATGAATCAGAAACCTTGTGGTTCAAAGATGGATACTCTACCGACCGAATCTGAAAAGTAAATAACGAAAAAAGAGTAGGGGGACAATTGAGAAAGGGGTTGGGCGCGCGGAAGCGATAACGCCAATCTCTTTCAATCGACTATAATGAAAGGATAAAAAGAAGGAAAGACAGAAAGGAGTTAATTCAAGATATTATACATTTTACGTATTGACGTATTTACAGTAGCTCTTAAGTAAACATCTGAACATTTGTAATAATTAAATCATTATGGTGTGGTATATCAACAGGTCCTGCTAGTAAATAATAAAGAAAAGCACAGGAAGAAAACAATAAAAAAATAACACTTTTTGATTAACGTGCTTAGTTTTGAGAGATGTCATAGAAGTTGTTATCTTAAAATCCTTGACCGCCCTGTCGGTGGGGCGTTAGAATGCACCGACTGCACTCTGCAGAGGGGTAAGACTCCCCCAATGGGGCCACCTGTTGCCCATGGGTGGCGAGCCGTGATGCTTAAGGATAGAGCCCAGGTGGATGAGCAGTTCATAACACGCAATACTCCACTTTGGTCCTATCTTGTGCTAGACGGGCGGTCGGAGAGGCACCCTCCGATCAATCGGCTTGTCCCGTCAAGTCCTAGCACCTATATGATTTTCCCAACCCTATTGCCCTTATGGCAAGCACCAAACCCTTTTTATTATATGGATGCTAGAAGGCGGTGGCTGCGGATCTACATGTCCTGGGAATGTCGTTAAACTCTATCTGATGGTGAGGTTCCAGTTCTGGAGGTTTGGGAATGTGGAGCACCCCTTCATCACCATTGCTCCCTGGTCCACTCTGATCCGGAGTGGTAGTACCTGTTAGGGTCCCATCTATGGGTTAAATAGAAAAATGTATTTATAAAGAAATTGTATTTCCATTAAGAATTGATTTCTTTCAAAACTTTATCGGCATTAAATGACCCACTGAGGTTGATATGCCGTAAAACAAAACGAACCAAACTAAAACCTTCCTGTGCTTCGACCGATACAGATTATATATGTATGATCAGCTTATACAAAAATGGACGCCCCAAGTATATGGGATATCCTGCACGTTTACATACAAATATTCCCCTTTTCAAAGATAGTGTATTTTCGATTCTTATGGATCTCCTTTTTCTTATTGAGGAGCCATATTTTTCTATTACAATTTGTTTAAGGTTTATAAAATTTGCTTTTAAGGAAGTTATAACTCTTACAAGAGAGATATAAGCAAAGATGTATCAAGAATTATTATATTTATAGATATTTCAACAAGCAACGGCCTACAGACCTACATCCACTCCTACCCAGCACTTCAACCCATCCAATGAAGGCAGTGGCCAAAGCTGAACATCAAAGACAGGTCCAGACATGGACACTCCCTGACCAATAAAACACCAGAGACTAAGGGAGACAGCTAGTCTAACAAAAATCTTCGTAAAAAAAGATGGAATATTTCGACATACCGGAATAATAAATGAAATATCGTACATAATATCCAAACTCGTTTACATGTTTCAAATTAAAACCGCCAAAAGGTACTTTCCAATAGATATATTTTATATGCATACATGTATAAGATATAACATATACACATAACATTAGAAACTTCAGATATACAAAGAAGCATACGTGTAGTCCACAGCAATATATATATATATATATATATATATATATATATATATATATATATATATAATAGATATATAAAGGTTTTACAAATCTATTTATTAGGTGACAAAGGAACATTCACGACCCATATTTCATGCGAGGCAATAATCAGATGAAGATGTTTGGTTGACACCACGACCTCGCGGTATTCGCATGTATACTTGCAACATTTAGCCAGGCCGTCGTTCTATAACCCCCCACCCCACCCCGCCCATAATATACAACATTTGTAATCTTAAAGTTAATATTATTCAACCCCCCCTCAATTAACTCGACCCGACTATATACATCCCCTTTTCCCCCGCATCACACCACACGCCGCTAACATCCAGACATGCAAAAAAAACAAAAACATACACACCCACACAGACATACGCACGCAAACACAAACGCTCGCACGTCAGCATTGATCAAATGTCACACATTCACAGAACAATGTATTATGTGTGTGAGCAGTTACCCCGCGTACACAACCTTTATGCTGTCCATAAACACTATCATACATCCAAATTACCACCATATCCATACGCACATCATTTTATCCAAACATAAACATCCTATGTCTATTGAATTTTCTGAATTTTTTTGAAATTTTTTCTATTTTCCTTGCATTTGAAACATCTTCACCTGATGATTGCCTCTCATGAAATCAATATGGTCATGAATGTTCCTTTGTCACCTAATAAAAAGATATGTAAAACTTTATATATTTATTTTATTATATTATATAACAGCTCTATTTTATATTGAGCACTCTACCAATAATACTGCCTTTGCTACGCCATTCCAGCAAAAGCTTAAACAGTGACCATCTCACACACACTATATTATATATATATATATATATATATATA
>CM042141.1:140355520-140375520 GCA_023376005.1 Doryteuthis pealeii
AGGATATATTGAAATCTAGGATTTTACAGAAGCCTACATTAACAAGAAAGTAATAAATAAACACTTTTTCGGATTATTGTGCCTATCACTGCTTTAATTTATATATTAATAATTGTGCGCCTTAAAATTAAAACAGTTATCATCTTAGTATTATCTGTGTTATTCGGACTATTGTCCCCATCATCATTGTTATTTGTACAACGTTTCGGCCGATATGCCCTCCGGCCTTCTTCAGGTATTTCTTGTGGGACTCGGGAACCTTCTCGGACTCGGGAACCTTCTTTTCGAACTCGGGAACTTTCTTGTCGTAATCGGTTAGGTTCAAAGTTCCGTGATGGCTCCCGATTACGACAAGAAAGTTCCCGAGTTCGAAAAGAAGGTTCCCAAGTCCGAGAAGGTTCCCGAGTCCAACAAGAAATACCTGAAGAAGGCCGGAGGGCATATCGGCCGAAACGTTGTACAAATACCAATGAAGATGGGGACAATAGTCCGAATGACACAGATAATACTAATCTTCAAGCCATTCAGAGAGATAGTTATCATCTTGCAACAGAATCTGTTTAAAAATCAAACCGTCCAAATAGTCCAAGATGAATTGCAAAACTGTAAATCCTGATTATCTTGTGTTGCTTATTCTCCAAATTCTTATTTCTTATAAGTGTAGTCACCTCAATTAAAACAAGATTATAATTGAAACATGTTAGCGTTATCGCTTCCGTGCACTCTCTCAAGTTCTCCTCTACACTCTTTCTTTCTTTCTTTCTTTCTTATTATCTTTTTTCTGATTAGCATGTCCTTTTTCTTCCCTTTCTCTTTTGCATTATATTATTTGGACGGTCACATTTAACCAGAGGATGTTGTCAGATGACAACGGTCGTACAACTAAGGAACACGAGTCTTAATATATAGATATGCGGGAACCTGTAAAATTAACCAAATGGTAAGAACACAAAAGAAAATCCGCCCTGTCGGCTGGGGCGTTAGAATGCACCGACTGCACCTCTGCAGAGGGGTAAGACTCCCCCAATGGGGCCACCTGTTGGTCGTGGGTGACGACCCGTGATGCTTAAGGATAGAGCCCAGGTGGATGAGCCGTTCCTGACATGCAATACTCCACTTTGGCCCTATCTTGGGCTAGACGGGCGGTCGGAGAGGCCCCATCCGACCAATAGGCTGGTCACGTCAAGCCCTAGCACCTATATGATTTTCCCAACCCTATTTCCCTTATGGCAAGCCCCAACCCCTTTCTATCATATGGGTGCTAGAAGGCGGTGGCTGAGGGTCTACATGTCCTGGGATTTACGTTAAACTCTATCTGATGGTGAGGTTCCCGTTTTGGAGGTTTGTGGAATGTGGAGCACCCCTTCATCACAATTGCTCCCTGGTCCACTCTGAACCGGAGTGGTAGTACCTGTTACGGTCCCATCTATGGGTTAAATAGAAAAATGTATTTATAAAAAAATTGTATTATCCATTAAGAATTGATTTATTTCAAAACTTTATCGGCATTAAATGACCCACTGAGGTTGATATGCCGTAAAACAAAACAAACCAAAACCAAAACAAAAGAAAATGAAAACGATGGTGGAAAAACCATGCGCCCGCTTATATATCTCTACCACAAGAAAGACAGAAAGACTAAAATAAATAATATTAAATAAAATGAAAGGTTCAATGCCAAACTATAGAAAACTTTGAACTAATTAACTTGTAGACGTCGTAAGCAAAACTAAAAAGAAACGAGAAATTCTTTCTTGGCAAATAAATAAATAAATACTAAAAACTAAATACATGATTCTGAAAAACGGTTTGCGAAATTCCTTTGATTCGGTTTTTCTGCAGTGTGATAATTGGCACTGCCTTTCTCTTTGTTGCATATTCTTAAGAGAGTTTTCTTGTAGTTTTCTTTATGGAATTTTGGCAAAAGCATTAGTCGAAGATGGTAAACAAAACGGTTCCATGCAAGAAATCATAAAACTCAGTCTGGTCAGAAAAAAGTAAGAATTTCACTTATTAGAAGTTTAAAGGTCAAGACAAGAAGTCTGAGAAATCTGTGCACTCAATTAGAAATAATATATGTGGAGGCGTTGTTGTGTAATGTTTACCATGGAAAATCAACCCCTCCCCCCGGTACCTTCCGTAAATGACCAAACCTCTGCGTATATAACTCAACCTCTGTATCAAATTTCCCAATTGGTCTAAAATCGTAAAGGCGAGAAACTGTTCGTAACCAGGTGCCGTTGAATACATGTCCACGCTAAATTAAATATAAATGCTCTATCAATGATAGTGAGCACTGTTTACTTATAAATATACTGCTGATATATATATATATATATATATACACACACACACATATATATATATATATATATATATATATATATATATACACACACACACACACACATATATATATATATATATATATATATATATATATATATATATATATAAAGTTATTTACTAAGCTTAGCTTAGATGTGGCACAAGGCCAGAAGTATGGGGCACACAGTGAGACCTCACTGACAATGGTTTGCAAATCGAGCTAGATAACCATTGCACAAATATATATATATATACTACTTTCCCGCCTAAACGGAGAAATACATAAATTCGGCAAGTACACAACTATATAAATGAATTGATATTACATAAATTTCTTAACGGGCGCGTTGTCCTGATGATAATTAGTAAACATGCTGCTTTGAAACCAATGATAACAATGGCACCTTAAATGTATTGTACACTATAATTAATATATGTATATGTAAATATATATATATGTGTGTGTGTGTATATATGTGTGTGTGTGTATGTGTGTGGGAAGTGGGGGAGAGAATGGGAAGAGGACCTTCCCATTAGACAACAATACCCTGTCTGCTACGATGTATCACGATATAGTATTCTATTACATTGGTATTCCAAGAAGTAAGAAAAAAAATTAAAAGTTCTATTAATTGGTAACAATGAAAATAATGATGTCTCCTAAAATGATATATTCCAGAGATGCGGCTTTTAAAATTGTTTTATTACATTAGGCAAATCTTAATAAATATCGATATACCGATTCATTTAATTATTGAAATGTTACATTTGGGAAAAACCAAATAGTTTTAATTAAAAAAGAAGAAAAAATTCTATTGAGAAGGTGAAGCGAATATGTTTTGAAAAATGTTGCTTTGCCGTTATTTTTAATACGATTAAATGGATTATGTTGGTGGCATTCAGGTCAAAAACATATTCTTTATGAAAATATAGATTTCAGGAATTCGAGTCATTTTTTCTTCATAATTTTCCTTAATTAATTTCTAGATTTAATTTGCTCATACGCGGAGTCGACAAGAAATTGAATACTGTATAAATAATGTCAGTTGTTTGCAACGGAGATGCATGCTGTTTTTTTATTCAAATATTATATATATATATATATATATATATATATATATATATATATATATATATATATATATATTGGTTAGGAGGTTGATTTAGAAGGCTATCACAATGCAGTTTGGAATAAATAAAAAATAATAATACGGTAACAATGGTGTTGTGTGTTGACCGGTATTTTTATTATTTCTTGAATTTTCGAGGTAATACCTCTTTATCAAAAGAATTGAACTGAAGCAGTCCAGCTATGGCATTTCTTCCCAAATGAATTTTTTTTTGAAAATGATGTTATTTTTTAAATAACTGTATTCTCGTGTGAGCGTGAATGCGTTTATTTTTGTTTGTACGTGTGTGTATGTTGCAATGCGCGTGACATTGAAAATACGTGTTGGTTGTGACGTTAAGACTGTATCCTCGCGCGGGATTTTGTACGTGTGTATGTGCGTGTATATATATATATATATATATATATATATATATATATATATGTGTGTGTGTGTGTGTGTGTGTGTGATGGACTCTCCCATCGACTTTGATGTATGAGGATCCATCAACTTACATTATCAATGTGTGTGTGTGTGTGTGTGTGTGTGTGTGTGTGTGCCTCTCGTGACATTTCAATCCAGCCAGTGCCTTGCAAACAATCATTCGTATGGCAAAGATGAGCATCGTGAGGTGAAGTGCACTGCGTATTAGAAGTGTCCTTTCTTCGTTGCATATATATATATATATATATATATATATATATATATGCTCTGAAGTTCATACGGTACAATGTTTGAGTTCGTACTGATATTCCCTGTCGAATTAACTGCTTATAAAAAGGTCAACAATTATGCTGGTTTATTATATTAATAAATAATATTAATTAATCAATATTAATTAATTAATAAATGTTTTATTTCATTATTAGATTATCCGATTTTTCTTTAAATGTACCTATCTAATTTAGTCGTTGAGTAATATTTATAATCGAGGAATATGAACCCGGTGACCTGAGTTCAAACACTGGTCGAGGTTGTGTTTCAACTCACTCTAATATCCTAGGGAAAGACATGAATCCATCACTTCTGTCCAAACCGGTATATCAAATGGTATTTACCCAATTAAGTATTGAACAGGCTTATCGACGCTTAACTTTTGTGATCTAGCGAAAGATGGTGCTCTCATCGTGACTTGACCGTAATAGGAACAAAGGTAAAAACACTTCCAGGATATGTTCTCCAAGAAACGATTTTCTTCAACAAATATGAAAGCAATTATTCGTTCAGCCTATGATTACATTGAATTCTTTGACAGTATGTCTGGGTATGGGGGCCGGTTTAGCTCAGTCGGTAGAGCGTTCGACTAGAAACCACAAGGTTCCTAGTTCGATACCGGTCCTCGCCAACTCAACGTATGAGTAGCACAGGGATCTGTGCGGTAAAGTAAGGAGCTGATGGTAGGTGTGGCGCTCCACCTCAGATGCTAAAACAATCTCCTTGGTCTAGCGCTATTGAAAAAGGGGATAGACCCCCATCGCTGACTGGCTGATACCGACTTTAGGCCGCCCCTCGACTTTACTTTTTATACTTTATTTGACAACTTACCTATTCTCAATCTGCATAGATTATGTAACACAAAGGTCAATAAATCTAAAAAATATCCGACAGACTACGTAGATTATCTACCACTTCTTGTAAATGTACCTAGTTGTGCTAAATATCTGCTGCTTAGTCTGGTGAAGGTAGTGTTAAAATCCTGGGCGCCATTTCAGGCGTTTAGTTCTTCTATTAGTAGTCGGTATTGAGTTTGGGTTCAGTATGTTAATCCTTGTAATCCTAGTAGTATTCCTTAAAATACTTGGTAGAAAAGAGTGTAGTCCCAGTGGATATTCTTGTGGCAGACATCCTCTATTATTCATTGGAATATTCGACAGAAGAAAGGGTAGTATTAGTAAATATCCTTGTAATTCTCGTCTGGAGGTCTTGGTCACAGAAAGTTCAATTTGCAATTGACTTCAGAACAATTATCAACCTTAAATTCCTTAAATGTTTCTCATACGTTTTTCACTGGCCAATTTTTACGGAAGTGCCATCTGCTGATTTTGGGAAAGTTCATAAATAGTAGCTGAAATTTTGTGTACATCTTATATCTAAGATATTCCAACAGTTAACAAGAGGCATTGGTATCAATGTGGACTCAGAGCAAATTGAATTTATGTGTTTGTGTCATCATTAACAAACTATTCAAATTAGTAGACCAGTTCACATACCTCGGTAGCAGTATCACATCTATTGAAAGCGATGTCAGTATACGCATATGTAATGCATGGACTGATATTGACAAGTGAAATGGATATTGGATTTCTTTGATTAAATTAAAAAAAGAATTATACAATGTTTTAGCCGTGTCAATACTATTGTATGGTTGCACCACTTTAAATTTAAGGAAACTTGAGGAAAATAATTCTGTTTTGAAAACATCGTGAAAACATCACACCTCAAAACAGCAGTTAGCGGACGCTTACTCCCACCTCTGAGAAAAACAATCCAATTAAGACAATAAGGACATGCTGGGTTCTGCTGGTGAATTAAAGCCGAAGTCAAATTGATATGTGCCTATGGAATCCTGTACATGGATACACTAGTTTTGGCCAACCGGCAAAAACACTCATTCAACTGTTCTGTGCGAACTCTGCATGCTATTAGGAGGACTTCTCAGAAAAGATGACAAGTAAGAATAAATTATGAGAGAAAGTCACTTGAATCGGTTCAGTTAGCATGCCTTCCAAATGAGGATACACACACACACATACGCACACACACGCACACACACACAGACATACACATATATATATATATATATATATATATATATATATATATAATCAAGGAATACTGACTGGGCCGATTCATTAGACCCCTCTCTCTCCCCCTCTCTCTCTCTCTCTCTCTCTCTCTCTCTCTCTCTCATTCTATATATTCTATTTATTTTGTAATGGCTATCTGATGAAACTGAGCTCATGTACAGTTACCGGTCGAAATAAATTTATAATAACCAAATGACGGTTTGTTGAGTTTTTCTTTCTCATTCAAAGTGAAAAAACTGCTCTGTACATAATAAATTTATCAATTTTCTGAGCTTTCTTATGGAATTAAAATAATCCTTGTGTTAATCTACAGTGTGACATGCATTACGGATATAGGGAGGATGTAGATGATCCCAAATAGAATCAATCCCAACTTACCATATATATATATGCGTGGATGCGTGTGTGTGATTGGGTAGGTGTGTGTCTGTTGGCGTAGGCACGAATGTGTATATGCGTTATGGTTTGTGTGTGTGTGTGTATGAGAGAGAGAGAGAGAGAGAGAGAGAGAGAGAGGGGGGGAGAGATATAATGAAAGGAAGAAAGAGAGAGAATTAAAGGAGGATCTACAATTTGAATGCCATATAGAAGAGAATGAGAACATTACGTTGTATAAAAATCTTTCTGGGGAGATATAGCAAATGAAAAGATAGAACAAATGATGCCGTAGAAAATATTTGTGGATTCCTTATTATATATAGATATTATTTTCATATTTAACTAAACCATGAGAATACCGCCATTAAATACAGATATGGATGAACAAGAAATATTGGATGAGAGGAGAGAATTAAAATAACAAAACGTAAATATAAGAGGAGAGCAGACATTTAGATAAGGAGTATGGTTCGTCGTCAAAATAAATGGAATTACTATAGTCTACCTGATATTTCTCTGTATTTCAAACATATTCTTGTTTAATTTATTAATTTTTTTTCTTTCAATTTCCTATTTTATACAAGTACCGAGCAAGCCCCTGCTTGGATGCTGCGTATGCTTGGGACAATATATAATAATTCCTTAACTATTCGTTAAATTACGGAGAGCGAATATGGAAAGGCGGCTGCCTAATAACACGTCAGGGTTACCGGTTGGAAAATATGATGTTGCAAAACCTGAAATCTCTACTGGCGTTACATCACTATTACCACATTTAGTGCATTTCGGCCATGTTTAACAAGACTTGTAGTGTTAGAAAGTGCTCAATACAATGTAAAGCAAAATTTATTTATAAAATGGATAAAAGTAACCTACTCGAGTTTCATCGTCTGAATCGTCAGGGTTACATCCGTTGAATTAATCGAGGTTTCGAGGTTACTTTTATCCATTTTATAAATATATATATATATATATATGTGTGTGTGTGTGTGTGTGTGTGTGTGTGTACATATTCTATGCCGATACACTAGAAACATATATCTAGACTGTTGTATATATGCTCTAAAATACATGTTTATATATATATGTCCGCTTGTACAAGACTTGTAGTGTTAGCAATAAGGGACTGAGCTGAGTCATTCAGCACGCGTCTAGGAGCCACAAGGTTCCGGTACCATACTGCCACCCCCACCAAATCAGCACAAGAGTAGCACGGCTTGTATCTGTGCGTTAGAGAGGGGAACTATTGCTAAGTGTGGCACTCCACCTTAGACACAAAAATATCCCTGTTCTAGTGCTAGTGTAAAAGGGCTATAATCTCTCGCTAATCGGATGATACAAAATAATGGGCCCCTCCGATGACTTCTACGTTCTAGCATTTGAAAATTACATTTGCTAAATCATTAAGATATTAAACGTTCTTTTTGTTTTAATTTCATGTTTATTCTTATATTTCTAATTATTCTAATTGACAATGTTTTCTTATATACACATGTACGTGTGTATGTATATATGTGTTTTGTTCAGATAGATAGATAATGGCATATTGTGTTTATATATATATATATATATATATATATATATATATATATATATATATATATACACACATACACACACACACACACACACACACACATATATTATATATATTTTTTTTTTGGGGGGGAGGTACAGAATTTTATTAATGCTTTAAAAAGACCTAAAAGATTCATTGTATGGAAAAAATATTATGTTGTTTTTTTTTTTACAATTAAATGAGGGGGTGAAGGGAAAATAAAAACGAGTTGCATGCTGACTAGTTTTGATCCTCGCTCAACAGAGCTAAATATCAGGATAATAGAATAAACGGTAAATGGGACGAGAAAGAAAATAAAAAGCAAAAAAAGCAAAAGAAGAAAAGCAAAATTTATTTTCTTTACCTCAAAAGGGGGAGGGAGAGAAGATCTAAAGACTGATAATATTCAAACCAAGTAAGACCTCTCTTTGTTTACAAAGAGCAGGCTTACTGGTCAGAATATACAATGTTTCCAAAATTTTGAGGAGGTAAAAAGAGTGTGACTTGCTCTCAACTGAGAACCAGTCAACACTAAATGAGTTGGAGCAATTGGGGTTATTTATGAGCTGCTCGCCTATAGAGGAACCATACGTATTCCTCAGTACATCGTCCTTCTATTGTAAAAAAAACAAAAACATAATATTTTCCATACAATGAATCTTTTAGGTCTTTTTAAAGTATTAGTATATATATATATATATATATATATATATATATATATATATATATATATATATACACACACACACATATATATACACATATATACATGTATATATATATATATATATATATATATATATATATTCATATATATATCTACACACACACACACACACACACACACACACCATTTGAGGAAAATCTTGACTGGGGCACATCAACGGAAAAAATAAGAAGATCTTCGAGAACAATGCGTCCAAAACGGATGGATAACGGATATTTCATATCGAAGTCGGATTCCGGGGATGTATTACCAACTCAATCTTGGCATTTTTGTCTAAACTTGGACTCTCCACCAGACAAGACGAAATACATCAAAAAGATCCAGGATAAAGCTCTAACCGCATCAGCGTGGATATGGCAATCCTACAAGGTGACATCAAACCGACAAAGTCTGGTGGTATCGTGAGATACTGCTGGGGCGTTCTGGGTTAGTGGTAATGATACTTCAGCCCTGAAATCATGCTTGAACCCAGAGTCATCATCTGATAAATGCTTTGTTGGTTGCAATGCTACTGTGTAAATGAAAGTCATTGTATGAAGATTATATATATATAATATATATATATATATATATATATATATATATAAATGGACTCTCCCGTCGATTTTCGACGTATGAGGGTTCATACACACAATGAACTCCCACACAGGGATTTGTTTATAGTGGTGAAGGCTTGTGTTGGACCATTCACACTTTTTGGTACAGTCGATAGGAAAGAATTGGTGCATCAAGGGTTGCCACAAACCCAATCAACGACCGACCTCAGGAATTTTGAATTCAGAGTTATCCCTCTCCTAGACTAGTTACCTACCCAAGGCTGAAGAGCCCAGTCTGCCCTACTATTTAACCCATAGCTGGAGGGAGAATATATGGATTCATACCTTTCCCAAGGGTATTAGCGCTATATGAAATGCCAACAGCTTCGTCTAGGAATTGAACTCGAATAGACGAGTCCATAAGCAGGTATTGTTAAACATCACGGGATATTTCTTCTTTCTGAGCTTCAGTTGCAGACGTTTAAGTCTTCCAGCAGTTTTTTCGGAGATCAGGACCCAGAAAAGTTTTTTTTCAAGTGTGTATTTTAGATGTCTAATTTCGTCATGGGATTGTGTGGCGATGAAGATATCGTCAATAACGGACGTATATGTTAGGTTTAAATATTTCATTGTTAAATATCTTATTTCCAATGTGGAATATATACATTTCGGATATCGTTGGGCTAAGCGGAAAACCATTGTTATGTCATCTGTTTCAATGTATAGTTTTCCTAATGGGTCGTAAAACGTAAACTAAACTAACGTTGTTTATAAATTTACATAGCCATTAAGAAAATGTCTCTCGAAAAACAAATAAAAAAAAATAAACCTACATTGGTCACAATACAACGACACTCTCCTGTTGTCTTACATACCATCTTTCCGACACTAACACCATAAATCAACAACTAATTACAAAACATACAATTACCACTGACAAATTCACATCCTTCGACTTACGGAAGATTCTCAACGGCAATAACAAAATCTTACGTAAAAAATAACAATAGAAACGTCTACAAATTTTCGAGGTGATTTCAATGAAAAAAGAACAAACCGAACATATATAAAATAATATTTTAACTTAAAATGAGACACCTCTATATCTTTGCACTGGATCACTCTAGGGTTATGAAACCAATGTCAAACGTCATCATGGACCAAAGGCCGACTGATTGGCTGCCGACCCTCTCCGACTGGCAAGCCAGTGTCGCGGAATACAGGTAGCGTAGGGGGGGGCATTAAACTAAACATCATTAATACCTAACACACTAACCTTAGCAACCATCAAAAAATATAAGAAGAGAAAATCCGTGGTCTTTAACAATTTCTAGCTAAATAATAACTGCCAAAATACACAATATATACATGCATATATATATATATATATATATATATATATATATATATATATATATATATATTAGACCTGTTCAAAAAATCAACTTTTTCCTTTTTTCATACCCCCCTGCACGGTTTCCCATGCTTTTTTGACCTGGAAAAGCCGAAAATCACAACCATTTTGAGGTAAAATGTCAGGAACCTTTGCCTCATTGGACCTCAAGATATTAAGCCCGCGATAGTAGAAAAGTGCCAAATTTTGCCTTCTGCCAGACAGTTTTTCACCTATAACTTTTGTTACAATTGGGATAGAACAACAAACTGGGTATCAAATTGAAGAATTTGTAATACTCCTTCTGTAAAAATAATCCAAGTAAACATTCAAGAAAAAAAGGACACATCATATTCTGAAAAATATCAAAATTTCATAAATATTACAATCTTGACATCAGAAAATGTGTGACAAAGACCCTAAAAATTATTTTCAAGAGGCAGAAAAGTCTATTGTCCATGTCAGAAGGACACTTCACAGTCATATGTTCAGAGTTTGCTTCTTGAAGCTATCAAATCGCTCATGGTTGTATTCCACAGCTTGAAGAAGATACTCTCTTTGCTGAGAATCTGTGGTAATGATGTTTGCAAAATCACTCATCATCTTGACTCCCCGCTTAGCGATGTCATTTACTACCTTTACATTGCTGACATATTCCAGGGCCTTGCTGTAGTTATCACTCCTTGGACATGTTGCTACAGGTTACAGAAGCCAGTCAGACTCAATGCCAAGGGTGTCAAGCAGAAGATGACACTCTGGACCAACCAGATCAGCCAGAGTCGTCTTGGCTGTAACCTGAGGGAACACAGGTTTCCTTGTCTGAAGCTATTTGGCTTCTCAGTAGCAAGTAGCTTGGCAGCAACGTCTTGCTTCTCTTTGTTACTGAGTCTGCTACCGAAGAGAGCTAACGGCACAACCTTCCGTGTCAGGTACCTGTGGTTTTACAGTTTTTTTGTAGCACTGCCTGAGCAATGTCTGGATCTGTTCTCTTGAACTTCATCATGTCCTTCATGTACTGCAGATCACTTGCAGGAGCATCTGCAGCAAGTGTAGATGTCATCCACATGGATGTATAGAACAGTCCTAGGAAGAGATTGAGGCGTTCCAGCTTCATAACAGTTTTCTCGTACACCAGCTGCTCAGCAAACATGAACATCTTCATAGAATACAAGTTCTGGCAATCCACCTGGCCTGATGAATGGCTGCATTGTTAGAACTGTTCAACATTCCACTTTTTCCTTTTTTCATACCATCCCGAACAGTCTCCCATGCTTTTTGGCCTAGAAAAGCCGAATATCACAACCATTTTTGTCTAAAACTTTGGGAACCTTTGTCTCATGAAGCATGAAGTTCTATTATATACGCGTTTTTGAGGTTTGTTTTCACCTATTTTCCCTCCAATAAATTCGCATAAGCAGGATAAAGCAAGTAATTAGATGCTGACTGAAATGTCAAAATGCATAGAAACGTTTGTGGAAATATCACATGTGATTTTTACAGACAAATTTAAATAAAACCTGTAAAAAATTTTTGTGTTGACAGAGTACTAGTACTCTATTAGAGTACATTCGACAGGAAAAAGTGTAACATGCAGTCTAGTCAATCTGAATAATTTACTTCACTCTAGTCACAAATTCACAATGGTTTTACCATGTTTGCTGCAGATCTGTTGAAATCTGCAAATGAATCCAGAGATAATTCACAAAATAACTTCACTATGACATTAAGCAAGGAGTTCCAAGGACGCAAGGTTGACATCTCAGAACCTCCACCTGCAGTCCATAGACAAGCGTTATGCCGACCTACTACTAGATCTGCTACAGAAACCTTCCTGGTCGGATACCCATCATCCAGCATCAGTGGTTCCCAATTACCCACCAAGAGACAGGCCTTCCATTACTTCCTCCATCTCCAGAGTTTGCCTGGAAATGTAGGGAAGACCTTGCCAATGAAACATTGGAGGCTATCATCCCATTCTGGCAGATGGCTAGGATCAAGACCATGAGCAAGTACAATGCAGCCATTCATCAGGCCAGCTGGATTGCCAGAAACTTGTATTCTATGAAGATGTTCATGTTTGCTGAGCAGCTGGTGTACGAGAAAACTGTTATGAAGCTGGAACGCCTCAATCTCTTCCTAGGACTGTTCTATACATCCATGTGGATGACATCTACACTTGCTGCAGATGCTCCTGCAAGTGATCTGCAGTACATGAAGGACATGATGAAGTTCAAGAGAACAGATCCAGACATTGCTCAGGCAGTGCTACAAAAAACTGTAAAACCACAGGTACCTGACACGGAAGGTTGTGCCGTTAGCTCTCTTCGGTAGCAGACTCAGTAACAAAGAGAAGCAAGACGTTGCTGCCAAGCTACTTGCTACTGAGAAGCCAAATAGCTTCAGACAAGGAAACCTGTGTTCCCTCAGGTTACAGCCAAGACGACTCTGGCTGATCTGGTTGGTCCAGAGTGTCATCTTCTGCTTGACACCCTTGGCATTGAGTCTGACTGGCTTCTGTAACCTGTAGCAACATGTCCAAGGAGTGATAACTACAGTAAGGCCCTGGAATATGTCAGCAATGTAAAGGTAGTAAATGACATCGCTAAGCGGGGAGTCAAGATGATGAGTGATTTTGCAAACATCATTACCACAGATTCTCAGCAAAGAGAGTATCTTCTTCAAGCTGTGGAATACAACCATGAGCGATTTGATAGCTTCAAGAAGCAAACTCTGAACATATGACTGTGAAGTGTCCTTCTGACATGGACAATAGACTTTTCTGCCTCTTGAAAATAATTTTTAGGGTCTTTGTCACACATTTTCTGATGTCAAGATTGTAATATTTATGAAATTTTGATATTTTTCAGAATATGATGTGTCTTTTTTTCTTGAATGTTTACTTGGATTATTTTTTACAGAAAGAGTATTACAAATTCTTCAATTTGATACCCAGTTTGTTGTTCTATCCCAATTGTAACAAAAGTTATAGGTGAAAAACTGTCTGGCAGAAGGCAAAATTTGGCACTTTTCTACTATCGCGGGCTTAATATCTTGAGGTCCAATGAGGCAAAGGTTCCTGACATTTTACCTCAAAATGGTTGTGATTTTCGGCTTTTCCAGGTCAAAAAGCATGGGAAACCGTGCAGGGGGGTATGAAAAAAGGAAAAAGTTGATTTTTGAACAGGTCTAATATATATATATATATATTATATATGTGTGTATGTATGTGTGTGTGTGTGTGTGTGTGTGTGTGTAAGAATGGAAAGGGAATTGAATCGGACAATATGAGGAGAAAATGTGTAAAGAAAAGAAATGTAGATGGATAAAAATGAATTTTATCGATATCACTTTAATCGATATCACTTACACATGTGTTTCGGTCCGTTTATCAAAATGTATACAGATTACGCTATTATTATTATTAAAATAATCATTATTTCAATTTCATCTGATTATTTAATAATAATAATAATAATAACGTAAATCCGTATACATTTTGATAAACGGACCGAAACACATGTGTAAGTGATATCGATTAAAGGATATCGATAAAATTCATTTTTATCCATCTACATTTCTTTTCTTTACTCATTTTTCCTCATATATATATATATATATATATATATATATATATATATATATATATGCATTGTTTTTAATGCACTGAATCGTCACTAATATTAATTGAAATCCTTTAAATGTCAAAGAAACATTATTTTATTCATCTTTTATAAAGATATGTATTTTCAAATAAATTTTAGGTAAAATTTACGTCGAAATCGATGTAACTATTTCTTATTACATCCATCTTATAAATTTCGTTCCTGTGCTTCCATTATTTTACCAGACATAAGAACGACGCAGATATTTCCTAAAAAGAAAAACACAACTTATTTCATGTTTCTTCTGACATTTATTGTTTTATAATCAATGCCAAAGAATAAAACAAGGTAGATATGACCCAAGTAAAAGAAATGAAAAGGAAATATGACAAAATTACATTGTCATATTTTATAAGTATAAAAAATACAGTAGGCTTAAATCAAATATTTTTTTCATGAAGTCTTCCCTGTTTCAGTTGGGCAACAAAAAATCAAATCTATAATGTATCCGATTATTATCATTTTTTTTTTCAAAGTTGATTTCTTTCTGCTGAAATGATTCAATGAGATATAGGTTATACAACTAGAAATAATAACTAGAAAAATTAATTATAACTAGCGGAACCTGTGCTTATACCACAGTATGATAATTTGATTATATATTACAATGTTTGATACGTTTACTTAAGAGTTATTGCGTAATAGTTTAATGTGTAATCAGTATAATAATCTCTCTTTAACTCTCTCTCTTCTTTCTCTCTCTCTCTCTCTCTCTCTCTCTCACACACACACACACACACACATACACACACACTCACTCTTTTGTCTTCATTTCATCTTTTCATTATGTTCGATTGAAACAGATTAGCGTTATCGCTTTTGTGTTCTCACGCTCTTTCTCTATTTCCCCCCCCGCCCTCTCATTCTATTTTCTATATGGCCTCATAATATTTTTCTGTGTAGCATGTCCTGCTTACACTTTTTTTCTCTTCATAATAAAAACGGAATGATCGATATTATTTGGACGGATTCATTTTTAATCAGAGGGTTTTGCAAAATGATAAGGGTTGTATTTTGAAGTAACACCAATATTATTATTGCTGAAGTCATGGACTCGAAATATGCATCTATTTAATCATAGATGATTTACGCAGCAAAAAATACTTGATTATTGTGCAAAATAACAGGAGAGGCAGACACTGCCACAAAAAAACAGCGTATTTAAAAAAGAAAATTAAAAACATATCAAAATAACGTTAAAATTCGTCCGATACAGGACATCACCGGTGATAGAGTATATTATTTGGGTCATACAATGACAGACAGTCAATATATATATTCAATAAACTGAAAAAAAATTACCGATATATTTAATATCTCTGTTGTATACCCTTTCTTTAATTCTTACTTCTGGTCGTATTTTCTTCTGACCGGCTTTGGTACTATCTTCTAACATCTTGGTCTGGTCTCTTCTAAGGTCTGGACTTTCTTGGGGACTTCGGGTCTGGTTTCTGTTAGGGATTTTTCCTTATCAGAAGCCCTGTGTCATGGTTAGTTTTTAGGTAATGAACACAAGACTTCGATTTACTTTGATGTTACTTTATTTCCAATCCCCAACCCAGACATCTGCGCAGTGAGACTTACATCCTACGAGCTCGGCTTCGAACTTCTAACTGACTGATTGAGACTTACTTACTATCTTTAAACCGGAAGACAGGGTCGTCTATGCCTTCCGATTCTCACGATTTATCCCGGAAGGCAAGGTGAGAGTGAGGTCAAGCCTTGTCACTCATCTTTCAAGGCCGTAGACTGTAGCTTATAACGGCCATTTTGATTTCTACACTATTGCTATAAATATTAGGTATCTAATAATTATGTAACATCTCTATTTTTGTATATCTTTAAGACGTCCAGACAAACTCTCCAGTAAACAGTCACATGACTAACACTTATACTAATCACTAACTACTGTTACATAATTGTTAGTACCCTAACAATTATGTAGGGTTAGTGTAGAAATCAAAATGGCTGTTAGAAATTACGGCTAGCAGGGGTTTTTTTGGTGGGATTATTTGACGATATCATGGAAGATTGATTGGCACATGTCAAACTCGTGTTAACAGCTTTTCCGGTAGATAACATGAAATTAGTAGAGAAATGAGAAACAAAGGCTCTTTCCGGTTTTTATTTGAAAGCGTTAGTTAGTCAGTACTGGGCAAGCCATGGAGATAGCAAGTCGTGATAAGAACGCTCCCGGCGGGGCCATACTCACACTCTGCGTAGTTAGTCAGGATGGGGATCTCTAAATAAAATATAATATAAAGAAAATCCAAAAACTACTAATGGTCCAGGGCTTCTGATGGGTGAGAAAACCCTAATGGAAACCAGATACGAAATCTCCAAATGGAAAGTTCCAGACCCTAGAAGAAGAACACACAGCTACATAATATACTAAAATGATCAGAAGAATATAACAATACCTCTCTTATCGAAAACTATGTGTTGTATACTCTCTTTCCTTACGTTATTACTTCTATTCTTCTAGCGTCTCTTCTAGCGTCTGGATTTCCACTTGGGGACTTCGTACTTCGTATCTGGTCTTCCATTGGGGATTTCTCTTTATCAGAAGCCCTGTGTCATTGGTAGTTTTTAGATAATGACACAAGACTTCGATTTAACTTAGATCATGTTTTATTCTAAAATCCCACCAGACTACCTGCGCAGATTGAGTCGGCACGTGCATAACACGACTGAACCACCGTCGTAGTTTTTGGCCGAACTGACTAAAATATCTTTCTAATCTAAACCGGAGGAGGGTCTTCTCCATCCGATTCTCACGGTATCCACCAGAAGGTTCAGGATGAGGTCAAGCCTTGTCACTCATCTTTCAATGCCACCGGCTGCAACTTATAACAGCCATTTTGGTTTCTACACTACTGTACATAAATATTAGGAATCTAATAACTATGTAACACGTTTGAAATATCTACATCTGTGGCTATATCTTTTACTTCCTTTCTCTGTATCACCTTCCCTCACCTCATTTCATCTTTTTATCGTCTATATATCATTCTGTTTGAAAACAAATTTAATTCTCAAGCCTCTAATATAGACCTATGGTCCCATGGAAGTGACTGGTCGCTCGCCCTCGTAGTTCGTAGGCGTTATCCGAGTAGATAGATGGTAACTATAGTAAATTGATATCACCCGTTTGTTTTCCTCAGGGAAATACCGGTACACCAATAAATAAAAGCCATGCCTTTTTCTCAAGTTGTATTATATTTCAGATTAGAGATTTTACATTGAAATTTATCTCAAGCCTTGTTTAGGTGATTAATACCTTGAGGCCCACAGTACCATACTAACACAAACAGAGAAAGTATTAATTGAATGTAACTGTCTGTGTTCGTTATTAACTGTTTCCATAAATTTTCCTTACATCTCTATAATTATACACATCAAAATTATTTCTCAGTGTGAACGGTAACCGTTTTCCTATTTTTTATATAATAATCGGTAAATAAGTCGTCGGGGCGGCCTAAAGTCGGTATCAACCAGTCAGCGAGGGAGTCTACTCCCTTTTCAATAGCGCTAGACCAAGGAGAATGTTTTTAGCATCTGAGGTGGAGCGCCACACCTACCATCAGCTCCTTACTTTACCGCACAGATCCCTGTGCTACTCATACGCTGAGTTGGCGAGGACCGGGATCGAACTAGGAATCTTGTGGTTTCTAGCCGAACGCTCTACCGACTGAGCTAAAATACTACTCACAAAGGATATTTGCCAGAGTCCGTACTAGATCCGACTAGAATTCACTAAACAAAGTAACTGGATATATGAGTGGGGGATTTCGTAAGTGTGTATGTGACTTTGTCTCCATATTTTTCCATACGTGATTGATTTAATGTAATTTATTTGTGATTCTTTTTTTCTATCTATCAAATTGATATTGTTTGATGTTTCGTAAATAGAATGGATTCTATTTAGAGACCAAATCTGCTTACGCAAGCAGACCTGATTTATAAAATATTCCTTTGAAAATATTAGATAGGAACATTTTCAAAAACTCATGTTTTATCTCTCTATTGCTTTTTCTATTTTTCTGTTTATATATATATATATATATATATATATATATATATATATATATATATATGTATATATATATATATATGTCTGTGAATATATATACATGGGTATGTATGTGTACAAACTATGTAATGTAAAAGACACACACCAATCTTATTTTAAATTTAATTCTTATTTTGAATTCAATTCTTATGTATATATACATATACACACCAAATACAACCATGTACATAGACACCAAACGAAACACACACACGAAAAGTAAACATAGACACATATACATAAACACACACATACACACACCCCAAAAGTAGAAATTTAAGTAGAAAAGCACAAACATTCTTTAGAACAAAAAGCAAATTCCAAACACACACACCTGACATATTAAATGAACATCTTATGAACTATATCAGAGCATCCCTAATAAAAGAGTCATAAAGACTAAATTTATAAGTTTATTACCAAGCCACCCAAAAACAAAAGCACCTGTTTAAGACAAAATATCAAAAATGAAATTCTTTTATACACCACTCTCTCCAAACGGGAAGAGATAAGTTAAATACTCTCTCTCTCTCTCTCTCTCTCTCTCTCTCTATATATATATATATATATATATATATATATACACATGTAAGAATTCATTTTCATATTATTGAAAAGCCTGAAGAAGATACCAGAAGATCTGAAACACGTGTCGCATATGTGAGATAAAAATAAAAAATAAATTTTTCTGAAAACATAATCCATTTTGCAGACCTTCTTTTTTCATAAAATCTTAAATTTTCTCCCGTTGGAACCAGAACAACACTTTCTCTCTCTCTCTCTCTCCTCTCTCTCTATATATATATTATATATATATATATATATATATATAATATATATATATATATATATGCACAGACATAATATATATACATATTATGCACAGACATATATATATATATATATATATATATATATATATATATATAATATATATATATATATATATATATATATATCATCAGAGATTAAATATTATATTGTTAATATTCCGTAAACGGAGTTTCTTGCCTATTATGCAATCTTCAGACGGTCAAAAATATTAACATATTAAAAGATTAAAACAGTGACTTGTCTAGCGTCTATATAACGTGAAGCGTGCTCATTCAATGCAATTTTTTAACGAGAGACTTATATTTAAAAACATCACCATTTTAGGTCTTAATGCACGCGGTGACCAGATGAAAAAAAATTAAATTTTCTTTTTTTTAGATTAATAAAGGCCGAAAATATGGGATTAATTACGGTCGGGTGGCCAATGACATAATAGAAACTTGTTTAAATGTCTACATTTGGAAACCTGTTCCTTTTCTTGTTCAATAAATTTACACTCGTATTTTGGTGAATGCACAGTTTTTTGGCGCTGGCCACCCTTTTAAATGTGGGCCTTTTTAATAATTTCCCATTGTCTTAAATGTGCCATATGTGTT
>CM042141.1:140380520-140408020 GCA_023376005.1 Doryteuthis pealeii
AGCTGAGTTTATCAACCTTCTCCAGCTAAAGGATTTTTTTCTATTTATGTTATGGACACAATATTTATACTTAGATATTCCTTGGTGTTAGCACTACAAAGTGTTTGAAAAAAATTCAGTTTAATTAGGCGTAATTAGCAATTAAGTCAACGACCGACCAATCCCTGTTTCACAGACTAACTAGCTCTCTTCCCATCTCGCTTTGTCAGTTAAGTTAACTCTCCTCCCACTCTCTATTGGTCAGTTAGGAAGAGTGATATAGCGAGCCTGTAATATCTGAAAAATCAGCAGTGAGGCCCCATACCATCCACCAACCGTACCTCCGTAGTTTCACCCCCCTTTCATTTCTCCAGGCTAAAGAGAATTTTTTTTGTTTTTTTTTTAGAATAAAGTGGCGTAAATCAGGCTTTAAAATAGATTTTTTTTTAAATTACTTTAATTATTAATTTATAGAGTCAAATTTAACATGATTATTAAACTTACTTTAAAATATTTCATGTTGAGTAAAAAAAAAAGTAGTTATATATATAAATGTGATGGGATCTTATTCAAATGAGCAAACGTTGACTACCCCCATCGTTTAACTAAAACAAACTAAAAGAATACATTGCTGACTAACTCCTTGATTTTTGGTAATTTATCTATCTTAAATTAGTGAATCAATCAACTTATTTGGTAAGTAGATAAATTGCCTTTGTTTCTCTTTTCCGAATAATTAAAATAAATTTAGCTGCGAAATAATTCAAATCAGCTTATTTTGTTTTAAAATCAAAATTTGTGGGTTAAACTTCGCAAATTTTTAATAAAAAGTATATATTAACATTACCGAAAAAAACTTAGTTACCTTAACCCCTAAACCGTAACAGAATTCGCAAAAAAAAGTTAATTCACAACTGTCATATATCCCCAAATAAGTTTCCGTTTTAATTTTGACGACGATTTGCAAGTATGGCCGATTTAAGATTGTTTTGAGATTAAAAAATGTATGAGATAAATAATACACACACAAACAAACCAATGCCTTTTTATTGTAACTAAGTTCTTGTCGGTAATGTTAATATATACTTATAAAAAAATTTATTATGTTTACTACAGTTTTTAATACAAAATAAATCAAGAGTTTATTAGAGAATAAGTTGTTTAGAATTAAATTGTCAGCTACGACATAATTAATTTACTAAAAGAATAGGTAAATGCCTCTTTAAATTAAAATCTTTAAATTAAATCTTTAATATATATATATATATATATATATATATATATATATATATATATATATATATATATACATGGTGTTGAAGAAGGGGGAAATTACAATCCCGAAAACTCACCTCTAATAAGAAACTAAAAAAAAACAAAAAACAACCGAGTTTGTTTATATTTATTCACAGTTGAAAATATTATGATAACTACATTATTATAATATAGCACATTAATGCTTCACACTAATGCCCAAACCTGATGTTTGTACTTCCAAAAAACGGATACAGATACAAAAATATCTCATATATATATATATATATATATATATATATATATATATATATCATTAGTTATCGCTGGGATAAAATTTCTTGTTTGAAGAAATTGTTCTTAGAGAATTTTTTGAAAAAAGTTTTTTTTTAAAGAGATCATTATTTCAAAAGATATTAAACTTAAAAGATTTTTTGATGGTTTGACAGGCCACTATAATCCGGGTAGAGAAGTGTATTAGAAGTAGCGAGTCCATCTGTTACGTGAAAAAATCTTCTTTGAATTGAATTTTTTTGGAATGTTCTTATATATATGTGAGGGAGGATTTTTTGATGTTGTGTGTATATCCATATATGTACACATATAAATGTATATGTGTGCATACACATATGTGTGTGAGTGAGAGTGTATATATATATATATATATATATATATATATATATATATATATATATATATACACTCTCACTCACACACATATATATATAATTTTCAGTTATAGTAGCGCGGATATGGAGTTACCACCTGGTTCCTGACAGTTTCTGGCCTATCTGATCTCCATAAGAAAAATTCGGTCTCAGTCGGAAATCAACGGAGTCTATCCTCTTTTCACTACCGCTTGATCAGGGAGATTGTTCTTGCATCGTGACGGAACTATTTGTGTTATACAGTATGCTAATTCATTTTTTTATTTAAATATATACTTCTGACTTTCTTTACTCGACATAGAGAACTTGTTTTTTTTTTTTAGCATTGCTTAACTCCAAAATTACTTCTTTGATTTTAGTGGCATTTCAAACCTTCTAGGATTACATTATTCCTAGAGGCATTTATTTTATGTTCATTTCTACATGTTCAGCAGAGTCGTTTCTTAAGATTTTTTTCTCAAACTAATCTATTAAACCAAATGATGGTAGCCTAATAGTTTCTTCCACTTCGAGTCAGAATTGATCTGGGATCAATGGCAAAGAAACACTCCCTATATTTTTAAAAATAGAGCAGCAGCATCAGAGTCATTTTAGTGTCATACTTGGGACTATAGGATTTTGATTTCATGTGGTAATAGGCTTTTAGGTTATTTTTGGTGCGTGTTCGTAAGTTGTTTTTTTTAACCCCATTATATGCGGTTCATTTTTCTTGTGGGTTATCAGGCTAAAAAGAAATTAAAGGAAGGAAAAAAGAAGAGACAAAGACAAAAGATACTTTTAGGAATCAGACTTTATACCTAGGTTTATGGTTATTTCTTAAAGAGGAGATTGTCTCCTATTCCAGTCAATAACGTGTGTTTCCTATAAGGTATGTGTTTGGACTGACCGGGTTTCTTCTTGGCGTCAGGAAATTAGGTACTTTTCTTTGTGGATGCCCGAAGGTTTCTTCCTGTCTGAGGTCTCCTGGAAGATTTGTATTCTTTAATTTGTCATTTTATTTTATTTTATTTTATTTTTATTTTAATCCTCACAGGAGACACTTTTTGGTGGGTGTGATTCTTACTCCTCTGCAGGGGTTACATTCAGCGTATTCTAAGTCTCGCCAATAGTGTTGAATAGGGTTGAAATTGATAGTTTGAATAACACGGATAAAAAAAATTTTCCCGATTATTATTATCAGAAAATTAGTTGTGTATTGGTAGACATAACAAAAGCAACCAATCGCCGCCCTCTACGGTATAAAAATCTCCACAGCAAAAATATGATTAAGAGTAAACACCTTTATCTTTAGATTTTTCCCTCGGACCAAGGGAGGGGTGGATTTTTGCCAACTGTTCGGAGGTAGTTCTTCGCTGGACCTCATCCCTGCCCCTGCGCTTTGAACTCTCGCTTTCTAAAGCCTCTAGGCCTCAACTAATTTCATCGTCGAGGGTCAGAATGTCAGCCAGGGGATCTCAGCTCCCGTTGGCGGATATATTTATCAGTTTTCTCTCCCTCCCCCAATCGATTTTTTCCCGGTTTTGTTGATGATGACCGGTGTGTCCATTGACCAACAAGGGTGTTGGCTGGTTATTTTTGAGATACGGACTATACAGATTGCCGCGGGGCTTGTTTAGAAAGGAGGAGCAGGAGGTGGAGGTAGAGGATGAGTTAGATTAAATGACGGCAAACAAAGCCAAGCAAATCATGTTTTAATCTATTGGAAAATTATCTCTACGCTCAGGATTTATACAAATAATAATTCAGGAAGGCACCTGATTAAGATGATAAAGACGAATTTTGCGAAGATTCTATTGGTTGTTCTTGGTGATAATGGTCAGCCCAGGAGGACAATGAGAAAAAGATAGGGATGAGGATGTAACTTGTTATTTATTAGTAAAATCCGACGTTACTAAGTTATCATAACACAACAATAATGGCACCTCATAGCAGATTTTATGTTAGCGCAACACCATAAAAAAGATGTTTACATCTTATTATTCTAGGAACCTTGTGGGCCCTCGCCAACTCAGCGTATGAGTAGCACAGGGATATGTGCGGTAAAGTAAGGAGCTGTGGCGCTCCACCTCAGATGCAAAAATAATCTCCTTGGTCTAGCGCTAGTGAAAAGGGGATAGACACCCTCGCTGATTGGCTGATACCGACTTTAGGCCGCCTCGACGATTTTACTTACTTACATCTTATAAAAAGAATGTGTGTTTATATATCGGTAACCGAAACTATACCATTAAGCGATTCACAATTCCCTTATTTATTTACGTCATATTCTCCATGATTTTATCTTTATTTAAACCTCAATTATGAATTAAAATTGCTTTATATTATTAATACTGTAGGCCGTATCTACATACTAATAATATGCAATTGTATTTATATATACAACTAAATAGCGTTTTATAGTGTGAACGGAAAGGCTAATTTGTATATTAACGTTAAAAATGTATTTTAATAAATATGTGCTTGGTATTATTGATTTCTAATTTTTTGGTTTTATCTTAATAAATATGATCAAACATTTCAGGGATAAATTCTAATAAAAATTCATTAACAAGAAGAAAAAAAAACTGTAATTTTATTTTTTACTTCCTATTTTAACTAAATATTTAAATTCGAAAATTTTAGCAATGACAGTGTGGAGTGATGGAAGAATAAGTCTCACTTGTTCTATTTTTTTTATTATACTACCCTCTTGTTCAAATCGTTTTATCTGCATTCTTATTTAGTTTCATTAGCCTTTCTAATTTAATATAATACTTTAATACATTAATACATTAAGACAAATACTTCTGTCGATGCCTTTTTGTAGACGATGTGGCAGTTTTTGTATGCCAGGTCCTAGCAGCTCGTTGCCATGTTGTTGAGTGAGTGTTGAACGTTGCTGTTGTTGTAAACTATCTACCGCACTTGTGGATTGTTTTTTGACATCCATGCACTTTCCTTAATTGGCGATGAATTACAATCAGTTTAATGAATTTTGCTTTCTAAAATCAGATAACTACGTGAACTTCGAAATTTGTGGTAGCATCAATCGGGAGCTCCATCAGAAACGGCTACCAAGCCAAGACTGAGCGTTGCAATCGCTAGTTTTGGCAAATGCCTATAGCTAAGAAAAGTCATAAAGATTAACTTTTTTAAAAACAATACTCGAAAAACGTTTAGCAATTGTATCATCGAAAAATAGAAAGGAATATCAAAATTAAAATAACTTACGGATACTTTTAAGATTACATTTACTTATATATATAATATCTTATATTATATATATATATATATATATATATATATATATATATATATATATCTTATATATAATATAATAAGATAAATATATAGGTTTTACATATTTATTTATTGGGTGACAAAGGAACATTCACAACCATATTGGTTTCATGCGATACATTCATCAGGTGAAGAAACATCTTCACCTGATGAATGCATCGCATGAAACCAATATGGTTGTGAATGTTCCTTTGTCACCCAATAAATAGATATGTAAAACCTATATATTTATCTTATTATATTATATAACAGCTCTATTTTATATTGAGCACTCTACCAATTAATACTGCCTTTGGTACACCATTCCAGCAAAAGCTGAAATAGTGACCATCTCACACTACAGTATATATCTTATATATATATATATATATATATATATATATATATATATATATATATTATATTATATTATATTTAGGTTAATGTAATAGAATATTATATTAAATTAAAAAGGCAAATGAAACTAAATAATAATGCAGATAAAAAGATTTGAAACAGAGTCGGGGGTGGGAATTGTAAAGTAGAACAACTGAAACTTACTCATCCATCACGCCGATATTTCATTGCTAAATTTTCATAATTTAACTATTTATTTAAAATAGAAAGTAAAGAATAAAATTACGCTCATGTATTCTTGTTAATGCATTTTTTTCAATATTTATACCCGAGATCTTTGCTCCTATTCAGTAAGATAAAACCAAACAGTTAGAAATACTAAGCACATAATTATTAAAATCAAATCTTTTAATATCAATATGCAAATTAGCCTTCCCGTTCACACTATAAATCGTTATTTTGTTGTATATATAAATACAATTGCATGTTATTAGTATGCAGCTATGTCCAACCTTTATTAATAATAGAGGTTTAAATAAACAATAAAATCATGGAGAATGTGATGTAAATAATAAAGGGGATTGTGATTTGAATAGTGTCAGAGTTACGGTTACAGACAGAAAACACTCAGTCTCCATTATAATTAGATACATAGAGTAAAAACGGAAAATATTTACTGTTTTCATTCATAGCAAACGTCTAGAAAGAATAAACTATCTTAGTTTTACAATTTAGGATGATATTTAAGGAGAATTGAATATGAAAAGAAAAGGTAAAATAAAGTATTGGTATTATATCTGCTAGCAAGTTAAATAAGTACACACATACGTACGCAAACAGATACACACACACACACACACACACACACACATATATATATATATATATATATATATATATGATAGGTATGTAAACACGATGTGTTTCGATATGGCTTTTTGTCGACAATTTTTGGGAGTCGTACCTAATTCGTACCTAATTTTGAAAATTAATTGATTAATAGTTAATTAATTAGGCGGGAATGCCTATTTAAACGTAAGGCTAAACAAATCGAGAAAAATAAATCTCTGTATGTACAGGGCGGTCTTCCTATCTATAGCTCTGCTGATGAGACCTAATAGGCCGAAATGTACATATAGAGATTGATTTTTCTCGATTTGTTTAGCCTTACATTTAAATAGGCATTCCGCCTAATTAATTAACTATTAATTAAGTAATTTTCAAAATTAGGTACGACTTAATTAATCACATATTCTCCAATATATATATATATATATATATATATATATATATATATATATATTCAAATAATCGAAGCCCTATATATCAAATAAAAACAAACCTACCTTAAACAAGATAAACTTTGAAACTAGTCAACGTGTCCTCAGATACCCATAATCCTCCAATCCTCCTCCCACCCCCTTACTTTCTTACAAACTAGTGAATCCCCCTCCTACAAATCTCTACTGCCACTGTTCGTTTAAACGGAACTCAGCCTACTACTAATTCCTACAGCAACTGCGCGTGTTAAAAGCGAGACAACAGAAACATTCCAACAGTTTGTGAAGATGGCACAAGGACATGCCGAAAGCGCTCATGAAGAAACTGTTGGTGGATTGCTACACGAATTCCACCCTGACATTAAAAAGATGGCCAGACAGTTAGAAAGGATTGAACAAAAACTTGGCCGACAAGAATCGTTAGTAGAGTTTAACATAACCTGTTATATTATATATATATATATATATTATATATATATATATGAAGAAAAGGAAGTGAATCCGACTCTATAGTATATTAAAAAAAATGAAAAAACACAGGTTTAAATGAATTAAGTAGTGAGTTTATTGGCCGACGCTGCAGTGTTTCGATCTATTAATTAGATCATCTTCAGGGTATTTGTTGTTATAAGGAAGGTAATAAGAATTTTTTTATCACAGAATAACGAGAAAAGCGAGTGGTAGTCCTTGTTATTCAGTCTGTTTAAAATGTGAGGTTTGAAAAAAGGAGACGGTTTGAAATATGACGTCAAATATTCTCTTTTTCGGTGTGAGTATGGGACTGTAAGTGACAGTATAGAAAAGAAAGCATTGTGCATTTTTTAGGCGTGTGGTTGCGCGTGTGTGTATAAATCTTTTGCGATAAACGACAGCGAAACAAACCTCAAGGTTGTGTGTGTGTGTGTGTGTGTGTGTGTGTGTGTGTGTAAATTGTAAGTGTTTAGTGTATGATTCACGTATTTGATGTCAAGGTTATAAATGTACTGTTTTTTAAGCATGAAAGAATAGTGAAACTAATCAGTCAAATAAACTAATTTTCGAGAATTACACTTGACTTACTGATTCCGTTTGATTTAATTCTGTACTTATCGAAGATTTATTTACATAGTAACTAGTTAGTCACAGGCTTCCGGTCTAGAAGCTATGGTAGCTAATATTGAAAAAAAAAGTTGATGGATTTTAATTAGAGAGATATTTAGAATTAATATAGAAAGTTATTTGCTAGGAAAAATACTAATAAGTTTTATTATGATGTAACAACATGAGGTTTAGTTGTATCTAAAGTAATTGTTGTAACGGATTGGATAATTCTTAAAATGTAAAGAGACTTCTGTAATTGAATATATTGTGTGATGAAAGGGTGTAGGTATTGGTTTAATATTACTTGTAGACGTTGTTTTTGTGGTAATAAGTATATAGTGTGTTGGGGGTAAACACTAACCGCACATAAGTACAGGTTGTATAAATAGTAAACAATTCGGACCATATTACCTTTAGACACCCCTTTTTGATCTCGATTAATAAAGGACAGGATTTTTATTCACACCGTCAATATACGGTTCTTTGTTAGGGTTAGGGTTAGGGGTTAGTTTTATTTTATTTTTTTAAATCTAAAAATCGTCTGTTAAAACAACCAGGTATTGATGGTGTAAATGAAAAACATGTTCCTTCTTAATCAAGTACAAAAAAGGGGTGCCTAAAGGTCATATGTTCCAACAATTTTCAGTAAAAATTGTATAATCTTAGATCATAGCCTTTTTCTATCGATAGCATATGCGAGGCAATTTGGATCGCAGTTAGGGCAAGGCTAGACCTAGAAACACGGTAAACCTCGACATTTCAAGAACATATTTCGATTCCCGGTAATAAATGACCTTTGCTTTTGAGATAGAATTATATGTCAGAATATCATTTGTTACACAAGTAATAAAGGATATTTATATATATATATATATATATATATATATATATATATATATATATATATATATATATATATACACAATACAATGACATTGTTTAAAATTCGCATAGGCAAGAGAACTGACAGCTACCAAGCTCCAGTGGCTCTATATCTACGCTTTGAATACATGCATATATATATATATATATATATATATATATATATATATATATATATATATATATATATATATATATATATATATATATATTAAGGTTGTGTAATGTCTCACATGGGACAAAGTGTTTGGCTTTGATAAAGCCCAGATAGACCTAACCGAAACATACAAAAAAGAACAAATAGAATACATCCAAGTACAGATAAATAATATCAGACAATTGGTAGAAGACAGGCAGTGGCGATTAGCATGGCAAATAGTAAATGAAATTAGTGGTAGGAAAAGTACCTCTAGATCAAACCTGAAGGCAACCAGCCAAACAGATAGACTTCAGAAATGAAAAGACCACACACAGAAACTTCTAGGGAACACCCCTCAAATCATAGAAAATGATACCCAAAAGATTGTAGTCAGACACTAGATATCAATCTGGGCGGTTTCACATCAGATGAACTCACCGAAGTCTTAAGAAGCTAAAAGGTAGAAAAGCTGCCGGTCTGGACGAAATACCCCCCCCCCCGAGGTATGGAAGATCAGAAAATTCACTGACCTACTGCTTAGGCTATGTAATGCAGTATATAAACAAAATAGAATAGATAAATGGACGAAAGACTGCATCCTCCAATTCCCTAAAGAGGGAGATTTTGGAATCGCTAAAAACTACAGGGGTAGCAGACAAGATATATAATGCCCTTCTTCTTAATCGCACCGGCCTGAAATAGAGAAAATCCTTAGGAAAAACCAAAACGGATTCCGCAGAAATCGATCCCCAACCTCTCAGATTCTGACTATTCGACGGATCATAGAAGGAGTTCGATTTAAAGAACCTAGAGGCAACGCTGCTATTTGTTGATTTCTTCAAGGCTTTTGATTCCATACACAGAGGAAAAATTGAACAAATACTACTAGCATACGGTCTCCCCAAAGAAACGGTTGCTGCTATAATGATGCTATATAAAGACACTAAAAGCAACGGTAAGCTCACCTGATGGCAACACAGATTTCTTTGACATAACTGCTGGAGTCCTAAAAGGAGATACATTAGCACCATATATATTTATGATATGCCTAGATTATGTACTCCGAACATCATTAGACACTAAAAAAGGACCAGAAGCAGGCGATATCCTGCACAAACAGTCACAGATGCAGACTACGCTGATGACCTTTCACTTCTTGCAGATACACCAGCACAGGCTGATCATACTACATAGATTAAAGGAGGCAGCAAAGAATATCGGACTCTATGTGAACTCCGATTAAACCGATTTCATGAGTTTCAAAGAGAAAGGAAACCTATCCACACTCGACGATAAGCCTCTTAAGCTCGTAGAACAATTCACATACCTAGGTAGTAATATCTCTTCCACAGAGAACAATGTTAATACACGAATAGGAAAGGCATGGTCGGCCACAAACAAATTATCAGTCATATGGAAATCCGATCGCACTGACAAGTTAAAGCGACAATTCTTCCAGGCTGTGATTATATCAGTACTACTGAATAGCTGTACTACTTGGACCCTAACGAAGCGCCTTGAGAATAAGCTAGATGGGAGCTGCACAAGAATTCTACGTGCACTCTTGAAGCAATCGTGGAAACAGCACCCCACAAGGAAGCAGCTGTATGGTCACAGACCATCAGAGTGAGACGGACAAGGCATGCAGACACTGTTGGAGAAGCAAGGAGGAGCTCGTAAGTGACGTTCCTATGGAAGCCAACACATGGATATGCTAATGTCAGCCGCCAACCAAGGACCTACATTGACCAACTATTCGAGTTAGCTGGTTGCTGCACAGAAGACCTCCCAGGGACAATGAATGATAGGGAAGGTTGACGAGAGATTGTCATGGATATCCGTGCTGCCTGCGCGACTTGATGATATATATACATATATGAAAAAGTGAATGGAAGTGAATCCGACAGTATGAAATAAGTATTTTTAGAAAAAAACATCATGTTTGTTTTTTCTAAAAATATTTATTTAATATATATCTATATATATATATACATAACATGCGTAACCAAGAATACCAAACACAAATACGCATATTTATACGCACACACGCGCGTGGAGACAATTATATCCTCACAGCCTTCATACATTCCCACACGCACGCGCATGACATCACATACATACGCACAAAAAAAATACGCACATCATTCACATACGCGCAAACAAAAATACGCACACGTACAAGTAAAAAAACTTTCCACATCACGTAAACACACAAACACGCAAACACGAGAATACAGTTTAAAAAAACGCACACATTTGACCATTTACACCATTTCTGTCATTTTCAAAGGAACCGTTTCGTTTTACCTGATGAATGCTTTCATCAAAAACCGCTGGTTGTAATACCGTTCCGAAATGAATAAATACAAGCAAAAACCTTTATTTGTTACTTCATTGAATTATATATATATATATATATATATATATATATATATATATGTGTGTGTGTGTGTGTGTGTGTGTGTGTGTGTGTGTGTGTGCCAATAATAATGGATTACAAAAATGAATATAGAAATAAAAATACTCTTAACGCAAATGATAGCGAATCTACTTTTAATGAATCAATGTTGAGAAATGCATGAATTATTGCTTACGTCAGCAGAAAACCAGCCAGGAATCACTTTCTCTCTCTCTCTCTCTCTCTCTCTCTCTCTCTCTCTCTCTCTCTCTCTCTCTCTCTCTCTCTCTCTCTCTCTCTCTCTCTCTCTTTCGTGCCATGGTAATGGCAGCATCATTATTTTTAATCCATTTCTTACCTCTGCCAAAATCGGAGCCAAATTGATTGACAGAGCAATTATCAGTAAGCATTAATATTAAATGCCCCCCAATTCCTGCTGTCTTCAAAGTTTGAGGAACATCTACGCCATCTCTTAGCGATGCAGTAAATGTGATCAATTTTTTTTTTTCGTTATTTTTAGTATTAAAATGTCGATTAATATTCTTCTCTCTTGCGTTATGTTCGTTGTACATAATATGCTCCGGTTTCAGAATTATTCTTTCTTACTTTCCTTGGGCTAGAAGAAAATGATACAAGTGTCTTATATACAATTGGTTGTTTAAAATAATAACTCTTACTTTGTCTCTTTTTTTTTCTGAGATGAAATGAAGTATAATAACATTAAGTACAATACCAATTTTGGAATAGGGCCAGTTTGTGTATACCGTCTGTCTCCTGTTGACAGAAACAATTTTTGAGAATATAATTATTGATATATAAGTTTACTTTTAATCTTGAGCAAATTGATAGATTTATTAAGATACTTACAGACAGAGAGATAGATTGGTATATAAATACATTTGTGTGCTATAATTGATTGTCTTTCTGGGTCAAAGATAGATGGAAGCAGACCCCATATATATATATATATATATATATATTATATATATATATATATATATATATATATATATATAATATAAATGTGGCACAAAAAAGTGACGATAATTTTTGCACTTTTTGACACACCTTGTATTCTGAAAAATTAACGTTCCATTCATTGTTAATTTCTATGTTGATAAATACAGCTACCATTTCGATATTTCATGACACACCTTATATATATATATATATATATATATATATATATATATGTGTGTGTGTGTGTGTGTGTGTGTGTGTGTGTGTGTGTGAGAGTGGTGGGGTATCTATAAATATGTGTGAACTAAGGAATGATTTAGGGCACTTCTAATCTTCTAAGGAAAGATAGAAATATAGATAGATGGATAGATAGGATAGATAGATTTGCACTAAGCTGTCATCTATACTTAGATTATTCTATGCAAATAATAGATATATCTGATTTCGATATATATATAGATCTAGAAATGTATCTAAGGAAAATCCATATTTATCTGGTCTTTCTAGGCAAATGAATAGATAGATAGATCAATAGATAGATAGATAAATATATGTACATTACGGAAAATCCATTTCATTTTTTAGGCAAATTGATTGATAAATAGATAGATATATAGTGTTTCTGCATTTATTTCAATGATTACTTTAACCTGGACTTGTGAAGCTCTCTGGAGGTTTAGCGAGTATGAAATACCCTTTATCAAAAATTACTCCTCGGTCAACTCTGACTCGGAGTAATAGTAGCTGTTAGTTGCTCATCTATGGGTTAAATAAAAAAAAAATGTTTTAAAAAAGCATCTTAAAAAATCAAATTTGAAAAAATACTTTTGAATACCCATCAAGATATAAATAAAAAAACGTCTTTGGTATAAAATAACCAAACAAGGGATGACATGCTGTAAAACCCAACAACCAACCAACCAACCTACCAACCAACCATCAACGATTATTTTAGATAGAATTGTTTATTCTTATATTACACGTTTTATTTAATTTTTTTTATTATCTTAGATTCAATTTAAAAATAAGAATAACATTATTACAAGATAGTATTTTGGATATACTGTCTTGTTCATAGTGCAAGTGGAACTTGTAGTCTGTTGTACTCCGCGCTCTTCACTAAAGTTCTATTGCGGTCGTAAACTTTCTAGACATTTCGAAATGAACCTTTTATTCAATCAACGTTGGGTAGAATCTTCTCATATCGCTTTCCATGCTCTGATGCGACTTCTTATCAATTAATTGTCCTCGCTAATTTCTTCCTGGCAGTGTGTCACTTGTCTGCCTCTTCAATTGAATCCCATCTAATTATTTTTGTACGCCCTGGACAGAGACATTAGGTTATCCATAAATGCAATAAATCAAACAGCTGGCTCAAGCTTGAACAGAGTAATGTCCCCATATATTTGTTGGGTGAAAAGTACAACCACCCTGTCGGCTGGGGCGTTAGAATGCACGACTGCACCTCTGCAGATGGGTAAGACTCCCCCGTGTGCTTAAGGATAGAGCCCCGGTGGATGAGCAGCTCATGACATGCAATACTCCACTTTGGCCTTATTTTGGGCTAGACGGGCGGTCGGAGAGACCCCCTCCAATCAATCGGCTGGTCACGTCAAGCCCTAGCACCTATATGATTTCCCCAACCCTATTGCCCTTATGGCAAGCCCCAACCCCTTTTATCATATGGGTGCTAGAAGACGGTGGCTGCGGGTTTACATGTCCTGGGAATGACGTTAAACTCTATCTGATGGTGAGGTTCCAGTTTTGGAGGTTTGGGGAATGTGGAGGACCCATCATCACCATTGCTCCCTGGTCATTCTGACCCGGAGTTGTAGTACCTGTTAGGTTCCCATCTATGGGTTAAATAGAAAAATGTATTCATAAAAAAATGGTATTATCCATTGAGAATTGATTTATTTCAAAACTTTATTGGCATTAAAAGACCCACTGAGGTTGATATGCCGTAAAACAAACCAAACCAAACGTAAAAACAAAATGCAACTCAAAACAGTGCTTCTTTTTGCCAACTAATTAGGCAATATTCACCTTACTTATTGAATGAACCTCGTACAACTTATGAAGTTAAAAGTCTCCTTTCAAGCGATGGGCTATGGCTCCTAAACTTAGTGTAGTGACTGAACTAAAAAAGATCCATGTAATGAGACGGGCGCTGGAGTATAAATCAGTGTCTGCCAAGCTAAAGTCGGTTATTTATGATACCAAAGGGAATTTCTCTGGATATCAGTTATGTTTGGGAATCATAAAGATATTTCAATAGAACTGTCTAGTAACCGTAATAAATTGCGAGTATTTAAATTTTTAAAGATAATGTCTGCTATCGATGGATAATTAACTAGCTGTCTTGCAGACTTTTCGATAGGAGACTGAAATATAAAGCCTTGTAGGCCTCGCTTAGAATACGTCCACTTTATTCCTCTGGCAGAAAGGTAATACCCCCTGAAAATGTGTGTGTCCTGGGCATGATACTAAACTGGAGATGAAGCTCCAGTTCTGGAGTTATGTGTGGAATACCGGGTACCTCTCCATTGCTATTTTACTAAGGTTCACTCTGAAACAGGTTAGTAGTATTATGGGATAGGTTGTGATTTTATGTCTTTTTGGGTCAAAGATAGATGGAAGCAGACCCATGGTTAGAGTGTTCGCCTGTCAGTCTGACAGGTAGGGTTCGAATCACGACAAAGCACTGCCCTGTCTATAGCTCTGCTGATGAGACCTAATGGGCTGAAATGTACATACGGAGATTGACTTTTTCTCGATTTGTTTACGCTTTACATTTAAATCGATATGCACGCCTAATTCATTTAATTATAATCAATTAATTAACAAATTAGGTAAGACTTTAATTAGGCACATAATCTCCCAAAAAATTGTCGGCTATCGCCATTTCAAACACGTTGCTTGTCCACTTCATACTCGTGCTATAAGTCACCCAAAAAGTGCATATACACATCAGTTTAAAATAAACGAGAAATTGGTGAAACCAGCTAGTGTAATGTTTAGAGTGTCCGCCTGTCAGTCTGACAGGTAGGTTCGAATCATATAGCTTGGCTGATGAGCCTAATGGGCTGAAATTACATACAGAGATTGACTTTTCTCGATGCTTTCCATTTAAACCGATATGCACGCCTAATTCATTTAATTATAATTAATTAATTAACAATTAGGCATGACTTTGATTAAGCACATAAATCTCCCACAAAATTGTCGGCTATCGCCATTTCAAACACATTGTTTGTCCACTTCATATATATAATATATATATATATATTATATATATATTCAAAGTGTCGCAAAAAAGTATATGTTTTGGTGCGTGTTCGCTGGTTGTTTCTTTTAAACCTCATTATATGTGGTTTTTCGTTGTTATGGGTTGTCAAGCTGAAAAAAATTAAAGGAAGAGAAAAGACGAGTCTAAGACAAAAGACATTTCAGGTGTGACACTCTTATCCTAGGTTCATAGATATTTCGAGGAAAGGACATTTCTTCCTGTTCTAGTCGTAGTGTCTGATCCCAGTCAAGGTCTGCGTACGAATGGCCGATGTCTTTTTTTGGCGCCAGGAAAGGGTCCTGCGCATAACTAGAGAGTTCCTACTGTCTACAGGCTACTGGGAGATTGTTATATTTTGTACTTTTTAATTAATTTTATTTTAATATTTTTAATCCCAAGAGTTTATTATTAGATACCGGCTATCGGTCAAATAGGTTTGCCTGAAAACTATTTGTTTTAGATAGGAAAAATTGTAAAGAAATATCTTAAGAAACAACTAAACAACTACAAAAAAAAACGGTCGGGAATTGGACCAGTCCGCTCTTAGATCTTTTCTGTCGGTTTGCTGTTATGAGAGTGTTGTCCTCGTTGGTCAATTTGTAATACGAGTCAATTAATTGCAATGAAAACTCTCACCATCAGGATTGATTAGAATTCTGTTCAGCTATAGGTGGCAGCAAGATATAATGACCTCTAAACAATGTAACATAATTTATCTATTTATTTGTGAATAAAACTAAAGGTTTGTGTAATATTTTTCATCATGCTCATTATGTCACTTAGTAGCACGGATATCATTGTTCTCGGGAGATCCTCAGCACAGCATCCAGTATCCGCGCATAGCTGGTCAATGTACGGCTTTGCTGGACGGCCCACACTGGTATGGCCATATGCTGGCTTCCACAGTAGAACGTCACTTATGAGTTCGTCCTTGCTTCTCCAGCAGGGTTGGCGTGTCTTGTTCGTCTTACTCGGATGGTTTGGGTGATATGGGATATGTGACCGTACAGCTGTTTTCTCTTGGGGTCATATTTCCATGGTTTGTTTAATATCGCACGCAGCATTCTTGTGCAGCTCATATCTAGTTTATTCCGTAGGGGCTTCATTAGGTTCAAAGTGGTACAGCCATACAGCAGTACTGATATGACTACGGCTTGGAGAGAGTGGTCGCCCTAACATGTCAGTGAGATCGCATTTCCATACGACTGATATTGTCAGTGTGTAATATTATTAAATATCAATTAACAACTTCATTTAAATAAATTCAATTTTTTAAAAACTTTCTCCCTAATCTGTTCGTTTTGCATTTGAAAGAAAAGTCGACAATGCCAGATATTTTTTCTTTGTCTCGCTTACCTTGTTTACCACGTGATTCTCCTTCCCTCTCTCATTTTTTTCATCTGTCACTCCTCAAAATACCAGGATTCGTTTCACACAATGAAATGACTCCTCTGACGTCATATGTCTTTTCGACGCCACGAGAACATTTTGAAATCATTTATCAAGGTATAACGAAGTCAATTTTTTCCCTTCTTAATCTTAACGTTGATTTTACATTCTTGAATAAGACTAGAAATTTGAAAGAGCATTTTCAAAATGAAATAAAATAACTAGTTATTCTCGCTTTTAGTTTAAGTGATGTTGAGTAATATCATGTGTTAGAATAATCTAGTCTCACTTTTATGTTCACTTTCGGACAAATACCCTTGGGAAAGGTAAGGCATGAACTTATCTTATTATAATGGAGATCCGCGTCTGTCTGTAATTGAAACTACGCAACTGCTTACATCACACTACCCTCAAGAATTGCGTACGTTTATCTATGAATATTTAACTTATAGTCAAAATCATTTATACATACAATATATATTATTTATTAAGGATCTCTATGAAAATCTGAGTTAGATTTGCCTCAAAACAGTCCGTTATTTGAGCGTTTAAAATCCAGCAATGGGTCTTATATATCATTTAGAAATAAAGTTTTACATAATATATGGTGTGGTTTATTTGCATACTGGTTTAAACAAAACCGGGTTTAATAAATAATTACTTTGTGTTATTGATCTCTAATGTTAGTGTTATATTCTTCAACGTATTAAAATCAATCTTGAGAATGGTTCTATATGAAAACCAGATGAACAATTATTAAGATAAATGTAGACTGTTTAAATGTGTTCATATATGATATGGAAGCGCGTGGTGTAATGGTTAAAGTCATGGGAGATGGACTCGTCGGCCCGAGTTCAAATCCTGGATGTGGTAATTGCATTTCACTTAGCGCTAATACCCTTGGGAAAGGTATGAATCATACTCCCCCTCCAGCTATGGATAAATAGTAGGGCAAACTGGGCTCTTTAACCTTGGTTAGGCAACCGGTCTTGAAGGAAAACTCTGAATTCAAACCTGTTGAACTCCGCTTAAGAAATTCACCTTGTGTCATATCCTACTCGTGCGGAGGGGTTGGTAAATATATATATGATATGATATAACCAATGCCATATTTATGTGCTTATACTTTTCGAAGAAAAAAAAAAAAAAAAAAACGGCGTCTTCCAGCGGGATACGTAATCTCCAAACTCATCATTCTTGAGAATGAACAAGAACGAACCTATATTTATCTTTTATATTGATCATCACACTTGAAGAGATCTCTTCTCTATTTTCTTATCATCTAATACAGCGTAACTCATTTGTCAGTGATTGAACACGTGGAGAGTGATCACGTGCTCACTTAAAAAAAAAAGTAGTCCATCTTCAGTAGTGAAACTTAATTAAAGTGTAAAAATAAAAGCATTGCTTAGGAAATCAAAGGACAGAAAATAGAAAATACTATCTTCAAATGGTTTAAGCGAATTGGAGTTCCTTTAAATACAATCGATTCCGCTTCCGGTAAAAATAGATGTAAAATCCTTACCTTATTCCGTACCAAAATGTAGTAATATCCCTTTCGTCATTTTCCTTGGAGAATCTCAGTTTTAAATTGAATAACAATGTAATTATATTAATTATCTTGTTCCTAAATCTTCCGGTGGTTATCATCTTGCAACACCCTCTCGTTAAAAATGAGACCGACCAAATCGTCTAAGATGAAATGCAAAAATATAAATCACGATTATCTGGAGTCACTTATCCACCGAATTATCTCTTTTCTAATAATAAGAAAGCAATGAAACAAAGAAAAGAAATAAATTAGGGGTAAGGCAGATAGAGAGAGAGAGAGAGAGAGAGAGAGAGAGAGAGAGAGAGAGCTAAAACACTGTTTCGACCGAAGATAATGAAAAGATGAAAAGACGGAAATAGACAGATAGAGGGGGATGGGGGAGAGAGGGAGAGAGTTAAATCAAGATTATTATACATTTTAGATATTGAACTATTTGGCAATATCTCTTAAGTAAACATATCAATTGTTCTAATTGCTAAATTATCATACTGTTGTATATCCATAGGTCCTGCTAGTGTAATTATAGAACATCTAGTACTTTACCCTTTGACATAATTACCTAAAACTTTCTAAAAGAAATATTTAAAAAATGATAATGTTTCCTATTCGAATTCCTGTGTCAGTAGTTCCATACATTTCAGAGAAATTTACGGTAAAATCATGTTGAAAGCACCGGTTCCTCCAAGGTCACCGGAGTTAAACAGCGATGGGCCTATTCCCTACTTTATTGGGTGACTAATCAAGCAATATCAGATACTGTAACCTACCCGAGTCATTGTGTATCAAAATGACTTCATTCAGCATTGAATAATCCGCAAAGGGTTGATATGCCACAAAATAACCAACCACCAATAATGTTTTGCAAAATTACTAACATATTTGAAAGTGGCCAAATAGTGGGGGATCAGTTTATTAATTGTTGGAGGAAAATATTGAGCTCCCTACTTTATGATAAAATCCTATTTTTCTTTTCTTAAATACTGATTCCCAACAAGAATCAGCCCTTTCGGCTGGGGCATCAGAATACACTGACTGCACCTCTGCAGATGGGTAAGTCTCCCCCAATGAGGTCGCCTTTTGGTTGTGGATGGCGACGCGTGATGCTTTAGGATGGCTGAGCAGTTCATGACATGCCACATTCCACTGTGTCCCTTACTTGGGCTAGACGGTCGGTCGGAGTGTCCCCTCCTTCCGATCAATTGGCTGGTCACGTCAAGGCCTAGCACCTATATGATTGCCGGTAATTTATGAGGAAGTGCGTCCCGGTCTCTCGCCTCAAAAACTGCTACCCGGTGACTATCAAAATAACAACCCCAGCTCGTCGTAATTCTTGTTTATTTATCGTAATTTGTCGTAATTCTTGTTTAGATATGAAGATGGATATATAGTTTTGAATAGACTGAGATAGATAGATATATAGATAGATAGATAGATAAACAAACAAAATAATATAGATAGATACGAACAAATGGAGATAGATATTTTCGACGAGTAAATGTATTTGGGGAGGGGGTCGCTTCTTTTTTGTCCTAATTCTTGTTTATTTAAACTAAAAACAAGACATTAAACAAACATGAATATAAAAAATCTTAGTATTTAAAGTAATATAGATACATATGAACAAATTGAGATAGATAGTTAGATGGATAGTTTTGAATAGACTGAGCTGGGTCGTTATTTTAATAGTCACCGGGCAGCAACGCTTGAGGCAGGAGACCGGGACGCTCTTCCTCATAAATTCCCTGATTGCCCTAACCCTATTGCCCTTATGGCGAGCGCAAACCCTTTTTATCATATGGGTGCTTGAAGGTGCTGACTGAGGGTGCTAATGTCTTGGGAATTACGTTAAAATCTGATGGTGAGATTTCAGTTTTGGAGGTTTGGGGGATGTGGAGCGCCCCTTCATCACTATTGCTCCCAGGTTCACTCTTACCCGGTGTTTTGGTACCTGTTAGAGTCCCATCTATGGGTTAAATAGAAAAATGTGTTTATAAAAAAAAACGAGTATCCATTAAGAATGAATTTACGTCAAAACTTTGTCGGCATTAAATGACCCACCGAGAAAAAAAAAACATTAAAAAAAAACAAAAAAAACTCCCAACAAGAATGTTTACGGTTGAGTCAAACTGAAAGCACCGGTGCCCGCTTGGCCACTGAAGTTAAGCAGCGATGAGACAAATTCAATACATAATTTGGTGACCACATAAGCAACAACAGATTCCTTAAGAGTCATTTATTTATCATAAATGATTCGGAATTAAATGAGCGGAAAATTTTTGATATGCCGTAAAAAAAAAAAGCAATCAACCATCCAGTTGATAAAAAAAACTTTACTAGAAATCAGAATAAAACCGACTAATTTTTTTGAAGATGTATATCTTATTATAAAGAAGATTGATATCTGTATGTAACCAAAACTACGTCACTGATTTTGTCACAACCCCCTTAGCAATTGCGTAAGTTTACCAATGAGTATTTAATTTATAGTCAAAATCATTAATATTTAGAATTAATTTTATTTAATAGCGATGTCTCTATGAAAATCTGAGTTAGATTTGCCACAAAACAGCCCAAGTTATTATTGCATTTAAGATTCTGCAATGGGTCTTATATATTACAAAGAAATAAAGGTTTACATAATATATGGCGTGCTTAATTTGCACACTGGATTTAACAAAAATGGGTTTAATAAATAATTACTTGCTAATATTATTTTCCAGCGTATTAAAATTGGTACTATGAATGATCGGTAATCTTCAACTTGTTCCTCGTAAATTCCTACTATAAAATAAATTGGACCCCCATTTTATGTCCGTCTTTTTGCAATAAATTTTTTAAATTTGTTTGCAATAAATGTTTTTAAACAAAGAAAATATATATGTTTGCAATAAATGTGTTTAAATAAAGAAAATAAAACATTTATTGCAAAAACACGGACATAAAACGAAGGTTCAGTTTATTTCATGGTAGGAATTTATGAGGAACAAGTTAAGGATTACCGAATGATCTTATATAGTAAATAATTAGAATATTATCAAAATAAGTGTAATCTTTTCAAATGTGTGTTTTCTGAAAGTCCGTGTGCACTTTAAAGAATTTATAACTTCAAAGAGCCCATGGACTTTGCTGACATCCTGTATTTCATTACATTAAAATTGAAATACTTGCACCCAGAGGGCGCATATTCTTCGTAGTTTTGATAAAAGACGTTGGAAACTTATCAAAGCGCAAATCGGTACAATGGTTGTAGCGCCACAGGCAGGATGTGAAACAAGGTCGCAAATATGGAAGATCTAGCGACGATCAAACTCGCTATTCAGTTGCGAAACAAAGAATTGTATATATTAATCAAATAAAACTCAAACCTTTCTTAACTTAAACAAAACTCATTATCACTATAAATATGTTTAATACACGTGTGTCACCAGTAGAAAAATGTATTTTTATGACTTCCAGACATTAAATTACATATTCTTTGTTTTCTAATTAAAAAAAAAATATTTGACGTAAAAAAAGAAAAAAAAAGTCGAAGAAATTGGACAAATCACTGTTCGTATTTTACGAGCGCACGATTAGTCAAAATTGAATAAAAAGAAAATTATGGAAAATTGTTTTTTTGTTTTTTTTCTTCCATTAATTTGGTGCGTAGTGAATTCCGTACACTTTAGATTGAGTACAGAGAATTCCGAGAGCAGAATTTAAATTCAGTCAAATTACTCTTCAGACTTAAAGCCAAATCATTGGCAGTAATTCAATATTAGTTCACGCATTAGATTATTAATGTCTGTGTAAGTCTATTATGGTAGCGAATTGATTCGTTCAGATCAGAGAAGAAATCAGACCGACAAAGATTTTAGTGATGATCTTCGTTTCTGAAAAGAAATGTTTTCGTTTTTCTCTACATTGATAGTATTTGTTTATATCAACCTTTCATCACGGGTTGGGTTGGTTGGTTGGTTGGTTGGTTGGTTGGAATTTTATAACATTTCAAACCACTGGGTCATTTTATGCCGAATACGTTTTTGTTTTAATCATTCTTGATCGATATTGAATTGTTTAAACACATTTCTAAAACTCTTTATTTTTAAATATTCATCCCATAGATGGGATGCTAACGGGCATTACCACTCCGGGTCAGAGTAGAATTGAGAGTAATGGCGAATAAGGAGTACTCCACATTTTCCAAACTCCAGAACTAGAAGTTCACCATCAAATAGATTGTAACGTTATTCCCAAGAGAATAAGACCCTCAGCTACCACCCTCTAGTACATATATGATAAAAAGGATACGGGTTTGTCATGAGGGCAATGTAGTTGGGACAATCTTATAGGTGCTAGAGCTTGAAGTGACCAGCTGACTGATCAGATAAGGCCTCTCCGATCGCCCGTCTAGCCTAAGGATTAACGTGGAGTATGGCATGTCATGGGCTGCTCAGACACCAGTGCCCCATCCTTCAGCATCACTGATCGCTACCCACGACCAACAGGTGGCGCCATCCAGCGGGTGGGGGCTTAACCATCTGAAGAGGTGCAGTCAATGTATTCTAAAGAACCAGCTGACAAAGCTCTTTCAGATCAGAGGAAAAATCAGACTGACAATAATTTTAGAGATGATCCTCGCTGTATTATTATTATTATTCCTTTTGAGTTTTCACATCAGTGTTAGCTGATGGTCTTTCACTGGAGTCTGAGTGACAGCAAGTCACCTCAGGTCTCCAGGACTCTTCTGAGTATTCTGGCAGATTGCAGCAGTGCAGTGTTCTGAATGGTTTCAATCCTTCCTCTGATATCCAAACTTTCCAAACCTTTTCTAATCCTTTTGGGACTGTTCCAAGTGCACCAACTACAATTGGTATAAACTTTCACTTTCATATTCCATAACTTTTTCAGTTCTCTGGCAAGGTCCAGATATTTGTCAATTTTTTTCATTTTCCTTTAACTTCACCCCTGTGATCCGCTGGCACTGCAAAATCCACCAGTTGACAAGTTCTTTCTTTTTTGTTAATCAACACTAGGTCTGGTCTTCTTGCTGGGATAAGGTGATCCGTTTTAATTTCAAGTCCCAGAGAATATTGTGCGTTTCGTTCTCAAGAACAGATTCTGGTTTATGCATATACCATTTTGTTTGTGTGTTTCGAAATTTAATTTCTTGCATAATTCACAGTGGATCACCTTCCCAACCCAGTCGTGTCTAGTTTTGTATTCTCGTTGTGCTAGTTTGCTACATTCGCAGAGTATATGGTTAACAGTCTCATCTCTATTACCGCAAAGTCTACATTTACTATTTTGTTGGGTCTTATCAATTTTCGCTTTGATGTAGTTTGTCCTTATGCATTATTTTGTGCAGCAATTATAAGTGATTCTGTTTCTCTTTTGAGGTTTCCCTTTCTTAACCATGTCCAAGTCTTTCCATGTGCAACCTTCATCTATTTGTCGTTTGAAGCGTCCATATAATTTTTTTTCTTCCCATTTTTGTTTCTAGTCTTTGTTTTTTCTGTTTGTCCATCTGCCGTTTTCTACTATTGTTGGCCGCCATAAGTAATTTTGTCTTGCTCTTCCTTTGTAATCTTCAAAGTTGCTTGGATTGTGGTTTCTACGCATTCCTCTATGTTGGCAAGACCTCTTCCCCTTCCTTTCTTGACACATACAATCTATCTCTATCATCTCTAGGGTGGAGAGCCTTGTGCATGTCATTAATTTTCTCGTCCTTTGGTCTATCTGTCTGAGTTCTTCTTTTGTCCATTTTAAGAATGGTCCTGAGTATCTTAGTATCTTATGTATATTATTATTATTATTATTATTATTATTATTATTATTATTATTATTTGGGGATCGTTCCAAGGGCACCAATTACGATTGGTACTACCTTCACCTTCATGTTCCACAGTTTCACAGTTTTCTGGCAAGGTCTAAATATTTGTCAATCTTTTCGCTTTCTTTCATTTTACTCGGTGGTCGGCCGGGACGGCAAAATCCACGTGATGACAGGTTTTCTTTTTTTTTTTGTCAATCTATACTAGTTCCGGTCTCCTGGGCGGGATTTGGTGACCCGTCTGTAGATCGAAAAAAATAGACAGATTTTATTATTATTATTATTATTATTATTATTATTATTATTATTATTATTATTATTATTGTTGTTGTATCTTTTAAATGTTAATAAACATTTGAAATGTTAAAACATGGTTTAAACCATTACAAAGTGTATATAGAATTATCAGGTATATAAAATTTACAGATTTTTATTATTATTTTATCTTTTAATTTTCAATTTAGATTTTAATTCCCCTATATCTAAAAAAAATAAATAACAATTATTATGCTTTTTCAAAAATGTATGGGGTTTTATATAAAATACGTCTCTGTAAGTATTATAACATTATAATATGATAAAATCTGATAATGATTGTGGTACTGCACTTTCAGAATCCTGTATTTCACTGAAATCGCCATAAAACGAATCGAAAAAAGAATCATGCTATAAGTTACACAGTTATGCTTGCGATTTCCTTCAACTTTTACGTTGTACATTGTAGAATTGCAAAGAGAAAATATAAGATAAAGGAATGTGTGAATAATTTTATCACACTTGGTAAATCCAGAGTAACACTGTGAAGATAACGTTGGAAAGTTTTATCTCGGTGAATGTTATATCTATAGTTAAAATGAAACCGACTTATTCATTTGCTTTAATAAACTAAACTTATATCACAACAGGTCCATGTCTATCAGAAAAGATAAACGATACTCTGACAGTTTATTACTGCTGTAGAAAAAAGAACTATATATATATATATATATATATATATATATATATATATTATTATTAATATTTTATATTTTGCTTGAAGGCAACTACAATGCGAATATCGTATAAATTCGATAACTATAGAAGATAATAATGACAAGTGAATTTCGCAAAGAATTACTCGGTGTGTAGAATATCGTACAGACTGTTTCAAAAAAATCTTATTTCCTTCGCCGAGGAGCATAAAGCCCCGTATGTGTCTGTTATTATCCACTCAGCGCCTCACTTGCCTCATATGGCAGTAGACGCCTCAGTATCAATGACAATGTTAATTTCGCAGGAGTTTCTCGGTGCTGTATCGTGGCTGAAACAGTATAGTGTTTAACTATCCTGCTGAGGTCCCGGTTTCGATTCCTGTCGGAGGGGAGTCGTTAGTATATATCGCTGATGAGACTTAATGAAGTTGAAACCGTCTGTACGATATTCTACACACCGAGTAATTCTTTGCGAAATTCACTTGTCATTATAATCTTCTATAATTATCGAATTTATGCGATATTCGCATTGTAGTTGCCTTCAAGCAAAATATAAAATATTAATTATATATATATTATATATATATATATATATATACTTTATTCGGCAATGCTTCTAAAATAAACAAACATCCAAAAAAATTTTTATATATATATATATATATATATTATATATATATATATATATATATATATATATATATATATATAATAAAGAAGTTGACTTAGCGGGGAAATGGAATATCGAGTTAATCGCAACATCGACGATCGATACTGATATTAACTGAATAAGTCAGGGTTATAAAGAATACGAAGTGCTCAATATGTTAGTAGAGCGGGTTCTGTAGATATATATAGATAGATAACCTATTTAAGTTTCACAAAAAAGTATCATCAGGGTTAAGTGTAATGAATTAACGAAGAAATTGACTAATTAAGTATAATTGTGGAAGTGAATAATAGAATGTTAGCTCGCACAAAATATTTAGCCGTTAGAAACAGTTTCACAGCGATATATATACATATATCTACACACACACACACACACACACACACACATATATATATATATATATATATACATATATATATATATATATATATATATATTATATATATATAAACATACATATATATACATATATATACACATATATACATATATATATATATGTATATTAGACCTGTTCAAAAATCAACTTTTTCCTTTTTTCATACCCTCCTGCACGGTTTCCCATGCTTTTTGGCCTGGAAAAGCCGAAAATCACAACCATTTTGAGGTAAAATGTCAGGAACCTTTGCCTCATTGGACCTCAAGATATTGAACCCGCAGTAGTAGAAAAGTGCCAAATTTTGCCTTCTGCCAGACAGTTTTTCACCTGTAACTTTTGTTACAATTGGGATAGAACAACAAACTGGGTATCAAATTGAAGCATTTGTAATACTCTTTCTGTAAAAACAATCCAAGTAAACATTCAAGAAAAAAAGACATATCCTACTCTGAAAAATATCAAAATTTCATAAATATTACAATCTTGATATCAGAAAATGTGTGACAAAGACCCTAAAAAATATTTTCATGAGACAGAAAAGTCTATTGTCCATGTCAGAAGGACACTTCACAGTCATATGTTCAGATTTTGCTTCTTGAAGCAATCAAATAGCTTATGGTTGTATTCCACAGCTTGAAGAAGATACCCTTTTGCTGAGAATCTGTGGTAATAATGTTTCCAAAATCACTCACCATCTTGACTCCCCGCTCAGCGATGTCATTTACTACTTTTACATTGCTGACATATTCCAGGGCCTTGCTGTAGTCATCACTCCTTAGACATGTTGTTACATGTTTCAGAAGCCAGTCAGACTCAATGCCAAGGGTGTCAAGCAGAAGATGACACTTTGGACCAACCAGATCAGCCAGAGTCGTCTTGGCTGTAACCTGAGGCAACACAGGTTTCCATCGTCTGAAGCTATTTGGCTTCTCAGTGGCGTGCAGTTTGGCAGCAATGTCCTGCTTCTCTTTGTCACTGAGTTTGCTGCCGAAGAGAGCGAACGGCACAACCTCCTGTGTCAGGTACCTGTGGTTTTCAAGTTTTTGTACCACTGCCTGAGCAATCTCTGGATCTGTTCTCTTGAACTTCGTCATGTCCTTCATGAACTGCAGATCACTTGCAGGAGCATCTGCAGCAAGTGTAGAGGTCATCCTGACATTTTACCTCAAAATGGTTGTGA
>CM042141.1:140413020-140428020 GCA_023376005.1 Doryteuthis pealeii
ATGCATAGTCATGTTATTTCACTCCATGAGAGTTTTTATCAACCGACTAAGCTGGTGGCTCAAGGGAGGCTGAGTGAGAGCAATTCTCCCCAGTCTCCAGAACCTTTCTGAGTATTGTAGCTGATCTTAATGACGTTGCTTTGATGATCACGGTTTATTATTAATACTCGCACTATGATAATTTAATTATTGCAATGTTTGAAATGTCTGAAATGTTAATTGCAACATAGTGTAATAATCCTGATTTAATACACACACACACACACACACGCAACCACACTCTCTCTCTCTCTCTCTCTCTATATATATTATAATATATTATATATATATATAATATATATTTAAATATAGTGTATTTCGGCAGCATTTTTTTTTATATGAGTTTTGTACAGACAGTTCTTGTTGAACGAGTTTTTGGTTGATCCTTTCTAATTTCGGGCCAATAACAATTGGTACAACATCCCCTACCAATTGTTATTACCTCCCACTTCCAATTCCTTGCTACTACTCGTTCTTAAAAATGAGACACGAAACATTCCATCGTTTCCTACCTGATGATGGCAAACTGTATTGCCCAAAGCGCTCATATCGAACTTTGTTGGACTGATACACCAATCCACCTGAACACAAACGATGGCCCGAAAATTAGATAGGATCAACCAAAAACTCGTCGACAAGAATTGTCTGTACAGTTCAATAAAACTTTGGGACCGGTTCCAAGTGCACAACTACAATTTGTATATACTTTCAATCTCATATTCCACAGCTTTTTTAAACTCTCTGGCTTTTTATCCATCTTTTCATTTACCTGGGATCTGCTGGAACCGCAAAGTCCACAGTTGACACATTCTCTTTATTTGTTAATCAAAATTAGGTCTGTCTCCTGGCTGAGATAGGGTGACCGTCTTTATCTCAAAGTTCCAGAGAATTTTATGCGTTTCATTCTCAAGGACATATATTGGTTTATGCATATACCATTTTGTTGTATGGTCAAGATTTTTTTCCATGATTTATTTTATTATTTATTATTATTATTATTATTATTAGTAGTAGTAGTAGTAGTAGTAGTAGTAGTAGTAGTAATATTTGCATGTTTTTTATGATTCTATTTATGTAGGAATATTATCCTTATAGATCATGACTTTTGTTTCCATTTATATAAATGAATATTATTTCCAGATATTTTAATATAAACATTGTTTATGTTGACATCATCTATTTGCAATAGATTCGTTTTATTTTATTTCATGTATTTTTTGTGGTAAAACTATATTAAGTTTTTTTTCTTCTAAAGCGTATATAACGCCTCTCAGTCGCCTTTCTTATCTCTGGTTTTGTTTTTCCAGAAATCCATATCATAATCGCTGGTTTGTTGTTACTTTTTCTAGTTTTTATATTCGGGTACAGATTCGTTTTTTTTTTGTGCTCCGTTGTTAAATGAAACACAAACAAGGGCACATGCCCATGCTCATGCTCATACTCTTTCTTTCGCTCTCTCTCCTCTCTCTCTTCTCTCTCTTCTCTCTCTCTCTTCTCTCTCTGGCTCACACAAACACACAACACACACAACACATACACATACATAAACCACACATACACATATACATAAACACACATACATATGCTCTCTCTCACACACACACACACATATATATACATAAACAATTATACATGCTCTCTCTCTCTCCCACACAACATGCATAAACACATATACACATGCTCTCACTCTCTCTCACAAACACACATATACAGAAACACATATACAATGCTCCTCTCTCTCTCTCTTCTCTCTCTCACACACATACACACATATACATAAACACACATACACATGCACTCTCTCTCTTACAAACAAACAGACACACACATATACCCATGCTCATGTTAATGCTCTCTCTCTTTCTCTCTCTCCGTCTCTCTCTCCTCTCTCCTCTCTCTCTCTCCTCTCTCTCTCTCTCTCTCTCTCACACACACATAAACCCACATACACATGCACTCTCTCTCACAAACAAACACATATACAGACACATACATATGCTCTTTCTCTATCACACACACATATATACACATACATGGACTCTTTCTCTCTCATAATTACGCATACAAACATATATACATAAGTGTTTGTGTGTGTGAGTTTTATTCAGTAATAGTTATTTTGGTGCAAAAGTAAATCCAAATTATAAATCTCTCTCGTATATATATATATATATATATATATATACTATATATATATATATATATATATATATATATATATATATATGAATGTGTTTTTGAGTAACTTTCTGTTTTTTGTCTGTGTTTCATATCAGTAATAGTTATTTTGATGCAAAATAATCCACACACACACAACACACACACACATACACACATATATATATATATATAATATATATATATAATATATATATATATATATATATCATGAATGTGTTTTTGAGTAACTTTGTGTGTTTGTCTGTGTTTCATATCAGATAATAGTTATTTTGGTGCAAAAATAATCACAAATATTATTATATATATATATATATATATATATATATATATATATATATAATATATATATATTATGAATGAGTTTTTGAGTAAATTTTGTGTTTTGTCTGTGTTTCATATCAGTAATAGTTATTTGGTGCAAAAACAATCCACAAATATATATATATATATATATATATATTATATAATGTATATATATATATATATATATATATATATATAAATATATATATATATATATATATAATCCACATCTTACTGTCCATAGATTCTTACCTAAAAGGAAAGTTACAGTCATATATTTTCCCACGATTATGGTCTTGGGATTTGAAAAAAACTTCCAGACATACATTCCTCTGGTTTTTTTTTCTTGGAGTCTAAGAAGCAGATTCTGTTCATTTTTTATAATTCATTACTTTCAGTTATATGCACATACCTCACCATAATTCCAATAACATTCCTTCCAAGTTCCAAATCGATATTGCTTGCAAAATTACATCCGCAGAAGAGCTTCATTATTTTATAGTATCAGTGAGTTGGTCGTCATATGATTTCATTTGTGATATTGATAATATATGTTTACATTTGTGCATTTTTATAGATTTTAGTCCCAAATTTTAACCGTCTAATGAGTCACTTGTAATTTCTTTTTGTATCCCTAGAATCAATATCATGCTAGCCTTCAGAAGAAGGTTGTGACTAGTGTCCAGTTACCAGACAAAAAAACAGACTATAACGAATACAAGCTTGTACGACTACCAGAAACACATTGATGCGTCGAATATATGCGGATCAAAGTATCCACACTAAAACTTCAGCCAATCATAATCCTGTAATGAGCTTGGCAGGTGCACAGTGGAATAGCCCAACCTGCTATTTAAACCACCTACGAATTCTGGATTCTCAGAACAGATTCATTTTGCACCACAGCTGAAACTGATCACGAATTTCAGCATTTGATAAAATCTTTTGTTGGAGATGAATTAAAAAGTAATGCCATTTCGTTTAGCACAGGTATAATTACCAATCAGGAACATACAGCAAAATGAACCGGGTTCTCTGTGGATCACTTCCCTACTTTTCCACATGAGATGGAATAATCACTATATCACTCGTCGGCCCATGAATAAGAGTTTGAGAGGGAAACATTAATTCTAATGACGAGGAATATGTAGTGAAGAAGTGGGCTCAAAGAACAGTCAACATAATTTTACGGGGCTTGGATACATGCTCTATTTAAAGGTAGAACTTTTTCTATTGAGAGAAACGGTGACGTAGGGTGTAATCCACAGAGGACCAGCTTCATTTTGATGTTTTGATACATGATCTGTGTTGATAATTATACCTTTCCTAAACAAAATGGCAATACTTTTTGACAAACTATCGTATCTATTTTTTTAACAATATATTTTTTAAGTAACTTTTACTTTATTACTAATTTATGTATTCACTAATATTTTTCCCGTGTTGTTTTAAATCGTCTAATTTTCATCAAATTTTCTGAATTTGATCTGAATTTGGTTTTGTTTCGTTTATTTGTTTAACGGCATATCAACTTCTTATGGCATATTTAATGCGACATTTGATTTATTTAATTTCAATCCTAAATATCTTTTAATGTTCCATTGTCTCTTTTTTAAGACATAGCACTTTTCTCTATGAGAATGTTTTCTACTACTGTGGCTACACCGTTTCTATCATTGGATTTACAATAGGAGACCTAAACGACTAAATGGGGACAGAATAGTAACATAGATATATGGTTTAAGTATGTCTGCTACAACACCAACAATTCACAAGCAGTTACAATCCTTAGAAACAATCAAAGCTTCAAGTGATTAAACTGGCGATTAATGTTTCCCTAAGGGCATTAGCATGAATCGAAACGCAAACAGCTTCGTGTAGAATTTGATCTCAGTTTGCCGATTACATTTCCCACGATGATAAAAATGTTAGACGATGTCAATTGTAAAACGGGATTGAAATTAAATTGAGAAAATAAAAAAGAGAACAACTCAAAATAAAAGCTAAAATTGGGGTCATTCTATGTCAACTCATCCAGACCATGTCAACACATCTCTTCAATTTTTCTGAAATTTTGTTCAGATGTTATAGTTAGGCAATTTCCAAAATGTGTACTTTCAATTCAAAACATTGGCGAGTTATGTCGATTTTAGCCCTCCAATTTGGTGGGAGAGGTCGCGAAAAATGGCGACTATTTGTAATCTATTTATTTGCTGTAAATTGATTTCTAGAGCTTCCTATCTAAAATTGGTATAAACTTTTAGGGCAGGGAAATCAAAACTGCTATCATAAAATCATTAACTTACAAATTATATATATATATTAATGTTCTGATATATACAGATGATATGATAGATATATCATATAGGGTTTGTTGCAAAAACAACTATAATTACTATAGGTACACAATAAATGTTCATTATAAACATGTGAATGATATGGAAAAAATTGTCATACGTGCGTGCATACCATTGGGAACATTGATCTTTACTATGAAATCAGATATCATCACATCGACCTTAAAATTGTTGATTTAAAGACATTTTTTGCGAAAGGACTTTCATATCTTTATATTTACATTATTATTACTTTATATATATATATATATATATATATATATATATATATTTATTATATATATACCACTATATATATGTGTGTGTGTGTGGTGTGTGTGTGTGTGGTGTGGTGTGCTGAGTATAATATACCAAAAGATATAGACACAACATAGCATGTCTAAACGTAGCAACACATCTCTTCTACTCATTCGTGAAATATTAGAAAATATTTTCTATTTTATGAAATGTCATCAGAGCTTGTTTATACTGCTGTGTTGGTAAGATCGGAGCGAAAGTCATATGCAATTTTCAAAACACAACACGGATATAACAAGCTCTGATGAACGATTTTTCAATACAAATCGATTATAGTATATATAAGATAGATCACTCCATCTATTTCATCTAGCATTTTGTGTGTTTTCATATCTTTTTATAATATACCTCATACCGTCGGATTCAATTTCTTTATTTTAACTTTATATATATATATTATATATATATATATTAATATATATATAATATATATATATAGGGTATTCGGAGATACAATTTTGAACATACAATATTTGGTTATTTTATTACCTTCGTACGTTGGAGTATTGACGCACATTACGCATCATTTAAAAGTCGGGTGGACGCCTCGCACATACATATAAGTGATTGAAGATATAATGAATGAATCGGAACGTCACTGAATACATCGGGAAGAGATATAATTGTATCATAATGATATGCACGCCATGCAAATAATGAGTTATGGTTGCTGCAATGTCCTTGAACACTGTAAAAAACAATCAGCGCATAACTAGAGAATTGCAATGGATACTATAAGGCTATGGCTAGAAGAAAGCAACATAACAATCAAAACGCATATGATTGGCGTTCGTAGCCAGCCAGAAATAGTATGAGAGATGTTGGAGGACACTGGATTGGAATTCCGGACATTGGAACGTCGATTGAATGTTTTTAGCCCTCTTCCATGAAGCTTGCACTCATGAAACTTTGCTAATACTTTATACAAGAGATAGAATAGTAATTGCTTCCAGAACAATAATAGATAGTAGATACTGAACAAAAGAAAAACAAACGTCTGAGCAAAGAGAAATATCTAGCTGAACTACAAATAAATCTGGTTTTTCCCGATGAGAAAACTTTTGCTCAGATAAAACACGAACGCAGATAACAGAATGGTTGCTACAGTTCAAAGGACACTTCTCGAGTCATGCAGCTAATATCATACAGTGAGGTTTTTTCGGATGTGCGTCCTCTGAGAGTATATATAGTGGACACATCTGCCATATATATATAGAGAGACGGTATCAGATTCAAATATCAATGACTAGGAGTAATATAGATTAAAAGATTGAAGTCAAGCACTGGATAACAAAGGGTAGCAATGGTAGGTCCATACTGTCGCGTAGAGTTGGATACATGATATTTGGGAAAAATCAACACATGGTTGTCGGTGAAATTATAGGACCACACAGTCGATGTTTGGCCCTCCGAACTCAGATCTATACCTCATGGATATATTATTACGGGTGCTGTTGACTACAAAGCCAGTTAAATTCGACAGAATTAAGGGTGATTTGAGACGTCCCAGGGATACTGTAAATCACTTTGTTTCAGGGTTCGGAGAAGGATTGAGCCTGTGATCGATGCTTTTTTGAGTGAAAACTTGGTTGAAGTAGTGTAATTTCCGTGCTGTTGAATGTCTTTAATCATCCATTGAATTTTTGGTAGTTACCAAGCACTTTTTTCTTGTGAACTGTCATATTTTATCCCGAAGACAGTGCCCGGGTTAGCTCAGTTGGTAGAGGTTCGTACTTAGAAACCACAAAGGTTCTAGTTCGATACGCGTCTCGCACTCGTGCATGAGTAGACAGGGGAATCTGTGCGGTAAAGTAAGGATCTGATGTAGGTATAGGCGCTCCACCTCAGACGCCAAAACAATCTCTTGGGTCTAGCGCTAATTGAAAAGGCGATAGACTCATCACTGATGCTGATACGACTTTAGGCCGCCTCGACTTTTTTTTAGCTTTTATATATATATATATACATTATATATACTATATTATATATATATATAGTATATTCAAACGTTTTAATTTCGCTAAAGTATTGCTTTTGCCGCAATCTTTAGCTCGTGTAGAAGGGTTAAGTGAATTATATATATTATATATATTATATATATATATATATATTGCTGTGTGTTGTGTGTGTGTGTGTGTGTAATATGGTTAAGTACTAAAGATTTTCGGTATCTGAACCCTTTTAACCTCCTATTAAAAGTCATCACAACACAAAATGATTAAATATCCACTTCCTCCAATATATATCCTCTGTCTAAATACGCATGAACTTCGCCTCTTCATAGATTTTCGATGGGTGACTCTCAATTTGATGTCAGAAATGAGTTGACAAGTTCAATATTGGCTGAAATCCAAAAATGGGCGGCACATTTCCTGTATTTTTATCAAGTAAGAAAGAAATGAAGTATGGTTTGTAATATTCAATTTCTATGAGTCATGCTCGCCGAATTCAAATTTTGCTTCATAAATACAATACTTCTCCGGCGGCGGACAATAGATATGAATAAGAATGAGACACATGATTGAAAATATGATCAGCAAACTAATATGTCTTCACTTCCGATAGAGATAAATTGGTTATTCATGTTTTAAATCTTTTTTCAGCAAAAATGATCGCACTCATAGATGAAAATAAACAGTATCTAGATTTCGTCGGTAACCGCTGTAAAATTCAAGTGATATATATTGTATACTTGAAGATACAACTCGACAAGGGTTGATAGACCAAACATTTTAATATGGTACAGCAACATGGTAAACAGGGTACATAATACAATAGAGTACATAAACATACATAGTACAAAAGAGAAGGGAAAACATAAAAGTACAGACATGAGACTAAGAAAAGTCATGCTGTATAAATCATTAACAGTAATGTAAGGGGGGGGGCAAAGCTCAAAAGATGGGGGGTAAGACCAGAGTATACCATGTGGTTCTCGTAGGTCGGGAACCGAAAAGAGAGGAAGAGAAGTTCAAACAGCCGCTTAATATATAACGGCCCTAGTGGGAACGCAGCAACAAAAACGGGCAACAACTCCCCAGAGCAAATACGAAACTAATGCTACAGCCGCCATCTATATGGAAACGCTAGTAGCATTTTGGAATTTCAGATTAAGACTTTGCAAACTCATTTCTCACCCTAATTGAATAGTTCAGATATCTAAACTTATCAAAGCGTCCTCGCCTGCTTGCAAGAATTTGATGACTGCCTACCTCCGAAGTTTATCTCCCAACTTCGCTGCGTACGCGTTAACTAAAGCAGGCAGTCAAGGCTTCACTGGGTGCTCAATTCGAGTCGACTTCTACATCCTGCCCTTCAACCATGCCAGACAAAACGCACACACGAAAAGCTTAACACCGAACGGTTTTAAATGCATTTGGAGACATCTAGCAACAACATGTTAAAACACACAGGCAACAAATCAGGTGCATTGTCTATCGTGATATAGTGATATATCCACAGGTCTGCTACTCTAATTTCATTTTTTCTTAACTCTCGCCTCCTTTTAAATTCCGCTGGCATCAAACACTCTACTACTCGATCCTATACCTCTGCATTCCAACAACTCATGTCCCATCTACGCACATAGCCCTCCTATATCGTTACCTACACTTCAACTGCATTTTCTTACGTCATTTACACCCTCAACCTCCCCTCCTTCAATCACACACATGTACGTCCTATTTTTTGCTTTAAATAAATAGTCATTGGCTGAAGATGATGCTTTATCCTAAGATCGAAATACTTCTCACTCTAAGACTTGTTTGAGTTATATTATTTGTCCATATCCTCTTACCTTACTCATATTGTTCGATTTTACTCAACCCTCCTATCTTCACATATATATATATATTTATTATTATATATATTATATATATATATATTTAGACATGGTTCTGTAAATGACGGCACAGACAATTACAGTCTGAGGAGTTTTATGGTCTTCTTCATTTTCCTTAGGCGTCTTTTTCCGTGTTTGGTGGAGAAGTTTGTAATAGCCACCAAATCCTTGTTTTTTTTCGAGCGCTTTCGGCTTGGTTTATCAGCCATCATCAGGTGGGGAAACGATTTAAGTTTTTCAAGTGCCTCGTTTTTATAGAAGAACGAGTAGTAGCTTAAGAGTGGTGGTTGGTAGTTATGACGAACATGGATTAATGGGTTTGAGGGGATACAGAATTGTGAGGAGGGAGGGGGAATGGTTAGAGTGGGATTTTTATAACTACTACTCGTTCTTCTATAAAAACGAGAACTTGAAAACTTAACATCGTTTCCCGTCCTGATGATGGCTGATAAACCAACCGAAAGTCGCTGAACAAAACAAGGATTTTGTGGACTATTTACAACTTCTCCACCAAACACTGAAAAAAGATCGCTAAGGAAAATTGAAAGGCATAAAAAACTCCTCAGGACTTTGCATTGTCTGTGCGTTTAACAGAACATGTCTAAAAGAAAAAATGCTGGCGCGAAGTTATACATATATATATACAAGTATATATATATTATATATTGTAGATAATATAGGTTGCTTATTTGTAAGTAGACTGTGATAGATATCGTTGATAAGAGCAGTTAATTAAGTTATGTTAGGTGGACATGCAGTCGATTCACTCTTACTACACTCTCGCTTGATACACACTTGCTTCATATATTTGGGATATAAAGCCCGCATAGCGAGAAACTGTCAGTACCCAGGATGACTGCATGTCACGCTACATAACCTTAAATTTAACTGCTCTATCACGATATCTATCACAGTCTACTTACAAATATAGCAACCTATATTATCTACAATATATATATATATATATTTATATATTATGTATAACTTCGGCAGCATTTTTTCTTTTAGACATGTCTGTTAAACGCCACAGCAATTCAAGTCTGAGAGTTTTTTTATGGTCCTTTCAATTTCCTAGCGATCTTTTTCGTGTTTGGGTGGAGAAGTTGTAATAGTCCACCAAATCCTTGTTTTTTTCGAGCGCTTCGGTTGGTTTATCAGCCATCATCAGGTGAGGAAACGATGTTAAGTTTTTCAAGTTCCTCGTTTTTATAGAAGAACGAGTAGTAGCTTAAAAAATCCCACTCTAACCATTCCCTCCCTTCCTCACAATTCTGTATCCCCCTCAAAAACCCATTAATCCATTGTTTCGTACTAACTACCACCACCTCTTAAGCTACTATCGTTCTTCTATAAAACGAGGCACTTGAAAAACTTAACATCGTTTCCCCACCTGATGATGGCTGATAAACCAGCCGAAAGCGCTCGAAAAAACAAGGATTTGGTGGACTATTACAACTTCTCCACCCAAACGAAAAAGATCGCTAGGAAAATTGAAAGGAACCATAAAACTCCTCAGACTTGAATTGTCTGTGGCGTTTAACAGAACATGTCTAAATATATATATATATATTATATATATATTATATATAATATATTGAAGATAGGAGGGTTGGAGTAAAATCCGACAATATGAGGTAAGGTATAGAGGATAGTGGACAAAAAATAATAACTCAAAAGTCTTAGAGTGAGAATATTTCGATCTTAGGATAAGATCATCTCAGCCAATGACTTTTATTTAAAGCAAAAATACGTACATGTGTGTGATTTGAAGGAGGGGAGAAGTTTGAGGGTAAATGACTAAGAAAATGAGTGAAGTGTAGGTAAGAGTATAGGGAGGGGCTATGTGCTAGATGGGACATGGAGTGGTGGAATGCAGAGGTATAGGATCTAGTAGTAGAGTGTTTGATGCCAGGAATATAAAAGGAGGGGAGAGTTAAGAAAAATGAAATAAGAGTAGCAGGACCTGTGGATATATCACTATATCACGATAGACATTCACCTGATTTGTTGCCTGGTGTGTTTAACTGTTGTTTGCGAGATGTCTCAAATGCATGTTCGGTGTTAAGCTTCTGTGTGGTTTTGTCGTGGCATGGTTGAAGGGCATGGATGTTAGAAGCTGCGAGTTGAGTCACCCAGATGGAGCTTGACTGCCTGCTTTAGTAACGCGGTACGCAGCGAAGGTTGGGAGATAAACTTCGGAGGTAGTGCGAGTCCATTCAAATTCTTTGCAGGCGAGACGCTTTGGATAAGTTTTAGATATCGTGAACTATCAATTAGGGTGTGAGAAATGAGTTTGCAAAGTCTAATCTGGAAATTCAAAATGGCTACTAGCGTTTCCACTATAGATGGCGGTGTAGCATTAGTTTCGTATTTGCCTGGGGAGTTGTCTGCCCGTTTTGTTCGCTGGTTCCCACTAGGGGCCGTTTATATATAAGCGGCTGGTTTGAACTTCTCTTCCTCTCTTTTCCGGTTCCTCGACCTACGAGACACATGGGTTATACTCTGGTCTACCCCCATCTTGTTGAGGCTTTGCCCCCCCCTTACATTACTGTAAGTGATTTATACAGCATGGACTTTTCTTAGTCTCATGTCTGTACTTTTATGTTTTTCCCTTCTACTTTTGTATGTATGTTTATGTACCTCTATGTATTATGTACCCTGTTTATCCATGTGCTGTACCATATTAAATGTTTTGGTCTATCAACCCTTGTCGGAGTTTGTATCTTCAAGTATTACCAATATATATCACTTTAATTTTACAGCGGTTACCGACGAAATCTAGATACATGTTTATTTTCATCTAATGATGTGCGATCATTTTTGCTGAAAAGATTTAAAACATGAATAACCAATTATTCTATCGAAGTGAGACATTTATTAATTTTGCTGATCATTTTTCAATGATGTGTCTCATTCTATTCATATCTATTGTCCTCCGCCGGAGAAGTATTGTATTTATGAAGCAAAATTGAATTCGGCGTACGCATGACTCATAGAAATGAGATATTACAAACCATACTTTCCAATTTCTTGTCTTACTTGATAAAAATACAGGAAATGTGGCCGCCATTTTGGATTTCAGCCATATTGAATTTTGTCAACTCATTTCTGACATCAAAATTGAAGTCAGCGCCATCGAAAATCTATGAAGAGGCGAAGTTCATGCGTATTTAGACAGAGGGATATTATGGGAGGAAGTGGATATTTATATCATTTTTGTGTTGTGTGACTTTTAATAGGAGGTTAAAAGGGTCAGATACCGAAATTCTTTTAGTTCTTACCAATACACACACACACACACACACACACACAATATATATATATATATATATATATATATATTATATATTCACTAACCCTTCTACACGAGTAAGATGCGGCAAAAGGTCAATTACTTTAGCGGAATTTAAAAGGTTTGAATATATATATATATATATATATATATATATATATATATATATATATATAAAGTAAAAAAAAGTCGAGGCGGCCTAAAGTCGGTATCAGCCAGTCAGTGATGGAGTCTATCGCCTTTTCAATAGCGCTAGACCCAAGAGATTGTTTTTGGCGTCTGAGGTGGAGCGCCATACCTACCATCAGATCCTTACTTTACGCACAGATCCTGTGCTACTCATGCACGAGTTGGCGAGGACCGGTATCGAACTAGGAACCTTGTGGTTTCTAGACGAACGCTCTACCAACTGAGCTAACCCGGGCACTGGTCTTCGGGATAAATATGAAGTTTTCACAAAGAAAAAAAGTGCTTGGTAACTACAAAATTCAAATGGATTTTAAGACATTCAACAGGCACGGAAATTAACTACTGTCAACAAGTTTCACTCAAAATAAGCATCGATCACAGGCTCAATCCTTCTCCGGAACCCTGAACAAGCTGATGTTACAAGTATCCCTGGGACGGGTCTCAAAATCACCCTTAATTCTGTCGATTTAACTGGGCTTTTGTAGTTCAACAGCACCCGTACATAATAATCCATGGGTTAAGATCTGGGGAGTTCGGAGGCCAAACATCGGGACTGGTGTGGTCGTAAAATTTCACCGACACATGTTTGATTTTTCCCAAGGTGAGGCAGGAGGCCGAATTCTGCGACCGTACATATGGCTACCATTGGCTACCCTTGTTATCCAGGGCTTGACTTCAATGCTTAGCAACGTCCCGTAGGCATCTGAATTGAATCTGATACCGTCCCTGAAAAAATGCAGAGGCCTCACATAACTCTCAGAGGACGCACATCCGAAAACCATCACAGTTTGGGGAAATTTAGTCTGCATGACTCGAGAAGTGTCCTTTGAACTGTATGCAGACCATCTGTTTTTCTGCGTGCTGTGCTTTTGATCTTAGCAAAAGGTTTTTCTCATCGAAAAGAACCAGATTATTTGTAGTTCAGCTAGATATTTCTCTTTGCTCAGACGTTTTTTTTTCTTTTGTCAGACGATTTTCACGGGATTGTTCTGGAAGCAATTGACATCTGCGACGCTTGTATAAGTAGTAGCAAAGGTTTTCATTGAGTGCAGCTTCATGGAAGAGGCTAAAACATTCAATTCACGTGTCAATGTCCGAATTCCAATGCCAGGGTCTCCAACACTTTTTTCTGCAGATTTCTTTTAGGAATTCTGCTGTACGAACGCAATCATATCGTATGTTATGTTGTTTCTCTAGCCATAGCCTCATAGTATCCATTGCAATTCTCTAGTTCATGCCTGATTGTTTTTACAGTGTTCAGGGAGCATTGGGCAGCAACCATAATCTCATTATTTTGATGGGCGGTGCAGATCATTATGATACAAGTTATTCTCTTCCATGATTCAGGTGGGTTCCGTCATCCATTATATCTGTCATCACGTATATGAGGGGTGCAGGGTCCACACTTTTAAATGATGCGTAATGTGCGTCAATACTCCAACGTACGAAGAAAAATAACCAAATATATGTATGTCAAATGTATCCCGAATACCTATATATATATATTATATATATATATATATATATATATATATATATATATATATATATAAAAGTTAAAATAAAGGAAATGAATCCGACGGTATGAGTATATATAAAAAGATATGAAAACACCACAAAATGCTGTTAAAGTGAAAACATTTTATAACTTAGCTGATATTGAACAATATTTCGATTTTATGAAAATCGTCATCAGAGCTTGTTTATACTCCGTGTTGTTTTGAAATCATATGACTTTTCTCTCCGATCTTACCAACACAGAGTATAAACAAGCTCTGATGACGATTTTCATAAAATAGAAATATTGTTCAATATCAGCTAAGTTATAAAATGTTTTCACTTTAACAGCATTTTGTGGTGTTTTCATATCTTTTTATATATACTCACACACACACACACACACACACACACACACACACACACATATATATATATATATATATATATATATATATATATATATATATATATATATATATATATAAAGGTAATAATAATGTAAATATAAAGATATGAAGTCCTTTCGCAAAAAAGTCTTAAATTCAACCAATTTTAAGTCATTGATGATATCTGATTTTTCATAGTAAGATCAATGTCCCAATATGGCACTGCATCTATGACAATTTTTTCCATTATCATTTCACATATATTGAACATTATTGTACCAAAAATATAGTTTGGTTTTTGCACAGAACCGAAGCTATAACATCAGTTAACATTTTGCAAATCAGAAATCATTAATAAATTAAAATTTGTTAAGTTTAAGATTTTATGATAGCATTTTTGGATTTCCTGCCCTAAAATGTTTTTATAAGCCAATTTTAGGAGTAGGGAAGCTCTAGAAATCAATTTACAGACAAAAATAGATTACAAATAGTCGCCATTTTTCGCGACCTCTCCCCACCAAATTTGGAGGGCTAAAATCGACATAACTCCGCCAATGTTTTGAATTGAAAGTACACATTTTGGAAATTGCCTAACTATAACATCTGAACAAAATT
>CM042141.1:140433020-140434481 GCA_023376005.1 Doryteuthis pealeii
ATAGCAAAAAGGGAATTGAAGAGTATACATGTCTGAGTGGGAAAGGTAATACACTGGGAATTGTGCAAGATGATTGTTTAGTAGGTTTTTACTGGATGCTGAGTAATTTCATACCGAAAAATCTTTCTTTTATTCATCCTGGGTATTCAATTTTTAAACACATTTTTAAACCATGTCTTACTATTTAACCCATAGATGGGACCTAACAGGCACTACCACTCCTGGTCAGAGAGGACCTATGAGTAACGGTGATGAAGGGGTACTCCACACTCCCGGAGCTTCCGAATTGGACTTCACCATTAGATGCAGTGTAACGTCATATGCAGGACATTAAAATTTTGCAAGAAATAAAATTGAAATTTTCTGAATTTTTGCGATAAACATGGCTCGACTAATCCCTGAGAAAATACCAAACCTAGTATTATTTTTTTAAAAACAACACTAAAACCAAACTAGTCATCGTATTTTGCCCGTTCCGGCATACCGAAATTTTGATAGTCAAATTTTAGCAGTCTCATGAGTCACTTGTAATTTTTTAGGATCTGTAGAATCAACATCATACTCAACTTCACGGACAACAAAAGAAGACTGTGACGAATACACATCTGTACCAACTACCATAACTCAGTCATATGTTTGGGTAATTATTGAATGAGAAGTATCCATACAAAAACCCAGCCGATCAGAATCCTTGGAATAAGCTTGAGCAAGGTACATTGTGAAAATGAAATAAAATAAAAAGGTAGACAAGTATTTGAAAAACTAGCCTGAGAGCTGAAAAAACGATGGATACAATTTGAGTATTGTAAGCGATCTTAACAATGCTGTAGTCTAGATGGTCTTGATTCTGTCACTGATTTCATATTTCTGCTTAAACACGATTTTAGAGCGGAGAATGTGGTGATTAATGCTACTTAATCATATCCGTTTTGATTCCAGAAATTCTTACTGGACAAGCACTAAACTTTCGATCTCAATTGGTTTTGAAAAGAAAGTTAACTTTGATAAAACATATTGGCGTACTTATTTATTGGGAGATTCTGCGCATATTCGATGTGTGTTGTGTAAGCGTCAGACAGAAGAGAACAAGAAGAGAAAGAAAAGAAAGAAAATAGAAAGAAAAATAGAAAAAATAAAGAAAGAAGAAAAGAAAGAGAAGAGAGCGAAAAGTAAGAGAGAAAATGAAAGAGAGAAGGAAAAAGAAAGAGAAAAAGAAAGAGAGAGACAGAGAACCTAGGAAGAAAAGAGAGAGGGACAAATAGGCGGAGAAGGAGAAGGATATGAGAGATATATGTGCACATGTATGTATTTTCATGTCTTTTGTTGTTTTTTTTTGTTCATTCTACATGATTTTGGACATGTTGATAAAACCAACATTGATCACTTACTGTCAATCGTTTTAAAGCTAATTCCTAGGGGTGGGAGAAATATTGCTTGATATAATAACTACTAACCTGTCCG
>CM042141.1:140434581-140447081 GCA_023376005.1 Doryteuthis pealeii
CCAGAGAGAGATGAGCTAGACAAAAGGAGAATGTTTTTAGCATCTGAGATGGATGCCACACCTACTATCAGCTCCTCTCTTTAAGCACAGATCCCTGTGCTACTCACGTTGGATTGGCGAGGGCCGGTAATTGAATCAGGAACCTTGCGATTCATGGGCAAACCCAACTTCCTAACGTCATAATATCTGTACCGAATGACAATTAGCAAACGCTTAATATAATACAAGTGTAATTCAGTTTACATTGCTGTAAATATTCTTTATGGCAAGGGGGAATATACGCTTTTAAAATAAAGCCCTCTTTCACTAGCGCTAAACACAGGAGATTTGTTTCTTGGCATCTTGAGGTGAGCGCCACAACTACCATCCTTACTTACCTCACGATCTGTGCTACTCATACGTGAGTTGGCGAGCGGTATGAAGCTAGCCGACAAGCTCTCCACGCCAGAGCTAAGAAAAAGAAAACGGGAGAGACTCCCTCGTGTTGGTGATACCGACTTTAGACCACGCAACGAACTTTTGATAATCCCAAAGTAATTTATTTCTAAAATACCTGTGAATGCTTTACATGCTTATGTTAAATTTATCGAGAATTTCTTATGCAATACTTTGGAAAACCATTGTGAATATTTAATAAAACAATATAGCTGAATTACCAGTCTATGCTACATAAGGGAGATACAGGATGGTGTTGCGATTAATATATCAGCTATTTTCAGAACAAAACATTATGCAGCAGGCCTTTCAAATACAAGGACTTTTTAAAACATATCTTATTATAATCAGAAGAATCAGTGTATGTCTGTAGCCGAAAATACATCATGCCAGGGGTGGCGACCCGCTGATGCTAAGGATAGAACCCAGGTGATGAGCAGTTCATGAAATCGGCAAATACTCCCACTTTGGCTATCTTGGCTAGACGGGCGGTCCGGAGAGGGCCCCTCAGATCAATGGGCTGTCACGTCAAGCCCTAGCGACCTATATGATTTTCCCACCCTATTGACTTATGGCAGCCAACCACTTTTTATCATATGTGCTAGAAGGCGATAGCTGGGGTCTATCATGTCCGGAATGATTTAAACTCTATCTGATGGTGAGAGTTCCAGTTTTTTGAAGTTTGGGGAATGTGGAGCACCACCTTCATCAACCATTGCTCCCGTGGTCCACTCTGACCTTGAGTGTAGTACCTGTTGGGTCCCTCTAGGTTCAATAGATAAAAAATGTATTTAGTACAAAAATTGTTTATCCCATTAAGAATGATTTATTTCAAAACTTTTATCGGCATTAAATGACCCACTGAGGTTGATATGCCCGTAACAAAACAACAACAAAAATACATCACTTGCTTAAGTCACATACTCTCAGGAAGGACATTAGTTTATCAATGAATATTAATATATAGTAATCATTATACAATGAAATAAATTCTAATTATTAAACGATGTCTCTTGGAAAATCTTTGTCTGGTATGTACTCAAAATACATGTTATTAGTGTGTTTACAATCTGAAAATGTCTTATAGATCCTAAAATAAAGTTTTACATTATGATATGTTGTGGTTAATAAATAATTACTTTGTGTTATGAACTGTAATAATTATTGTTTATGCCCTAACAATCAACAATTAAATCTATTGAATGATTTTATACTAGAAATCAATAAGTGTAACCGTTTTATATGCTTCATATTATTTCGTAGTCTTTTATAATCCTAATATTTTTCATTCATTATAAACATAAATGTAGGCGCATCTCTCACTATATATATATATATATATATTATATATATTATATATATAGCACCCATCCACACGAACAGTATATGACACAAGGTCAATTTCAACAAGCGGGTTTTAATAGGTTTAATTCAGAGTTTTTCTCCTCCTATGACTCGGTTATTGGCAAGGTAAAAGAGCCCAGTCTGCCCTATTATTTGACCATAGCTAGAAAGAGTACTAGTTGGATGCATACCTTTCTCATGATATTAGTGCCATATGAAATGGAAACAATCTCGTCCAGGATTTGAACTCGGGTCAACGAGTTGTATGGGAAAAACTTTTTAAAAAGTTGTTTGTAATAAGTTAAAAATAGACAAAGTATATCATAGTTTTTAATAACACTGTTAATTATTTGAAAAATATTGTTCAGTTTTAATAGAATATAACATGTATTCAATGCATAAAGGTTCCTTATTGGCCCAAAGTCCAATTAAGAGTTTGGGCAGGAGTTAGCTTAACTGCCACAATAGACGGCTTTTTAGCGCTAATTTGTAATTTATGATCCGCCAAATTAAACGAATAGATAAAAAAGATATGTCAAAAATAAATCATTCTGGTAAAGAAACATGCTTTTATATCTGCAGTTATTATTATTATTTTCAGAATTTTAAATTACGTTATATGACTAGTTTGAAATATGCCGAGTGCACCGTGAAAATTTCCCTCGTAGTAAGACATGGACTACTATAATTGCCCAAAATTCAAAGACAAATATAAGAAGCAGAATCCCTGAGTCAAATGTAACCAGTAGTCAACCATGTCTTATTACGTCGGCGCAATTACAATGCAATACATATATTAATTTTCATTCTTAGTGTAACGTTGCGGGCTTTTTTTACGCGTCTCACAGTACTCATGCACGGCACTATTAAGTTATTCACTGGTCGTGGACGCTTACAAAGGCATGTAAACTTCTAGCGTTTGTTTACAACACACACACAGATTAGTAGTCAGCCTTCAAGAACCAAATTATTCACACTTCATCGAGTGGTCAGGGAAAGTTATCACTTCAGACAAGTAGTTCTTCGTTTTTAGTGAGCAGGTCAAGGAAGTATCACTTTACGAACGCCGCGGGCTCTTAGTCAGGTCAATTAGACTTTATCTCCACGGGGGTATCTTTGGGTAGGTAGTCTCATTCTTAAGAATCGGTAGTACTTTCTTTGGCGTAAGTAAAATCAAGGTGGAGACGTCTCTTGCTTTTCATCAATTTATTTTTAATGCAAGTTATTGAGAGAGAGGGGAGATAGTCGATTTCTGTAAACACCGCTTCAGTCACCCGCCTATGACTAACTCCCCAAACTGCAACCGCTGTCTCGGCAAGATTCCGTAGCGGCAACTATTAAAACCAACTCCACGGCCGCAGACCAACTCAACTCAACTTCCTCCCTCGGTCTCCATTCCAGAACTCAACTGATCTTACTCGCACTCGGTCTCCCGAGCTAACTGGTCGCAAATCTAAGGTTCCCTCATTATATAGAAATCGGTGGTGAATGTTCTAGAATGTCCTGGAATCTTCGAAGGTTCTAATTGTTCTACTAAATTGCACGTGTCATTAAAGAGGTCAACGGGTAACATCCTTTCTTCTGACAAACCGATTAAACTAAATTAATGCAAAATCCCAGACTCACTGGCTACGAATAGACTCACGGTGATAACGAGTTTTACATTGCTTGCCATCTCCAGTAAGGTCTGAGAATCGTGCTACCATCCTATTAAGGTTTCTCTGTGTCTGGCACAAGGCCACAAATATGGTGTTCCGGGTAGGGCGCGCCATTATGCTACATTAGCCACTTGAAGGAATAAACTGGATTGATATTTGTGGGGTGTGGGGATCACCAACACTCTTTTTGTTTTTTTATCGTTAGCGGATATAAACTACTGGTTAGTCGTGAAACCTGGAGGCCTCCTTATAGTAAAGTTTTTTTACGATAACAAGCTATTTCTACTAATAGGAAAAACTAAAATGTTATTTATTATGCAGCTTTTAAAACTGTTAGTTGTTTGAGAAACTATTCTTTAAATTTCATAAAAATGTTATATGTCCTTAATGCATAAATTGCATGGTTGGTTTGGTTTGTTTGTTTTGTTTTACGGCATATCAACTCAATGGGGTCATTTAATGCCGATAAAGTTTTGAATAAATCAAATTCTTAATGGGATAATACATTTTTTTTATAAATACATTTTCTATTTAAACCCATAGATGGGACCCAGCTAACAGGTATACCACCGGGTCAGAGTGGACCAGGGAGCAATGGGATGAGGGGTGCTCCATATTCCCCAAACCTCCAAAACTGGGAACCTCACCATCAGATGAGTTTAACGTCATTCCAGGACATGTAGACCCGCAGCCACCGCCTTCTAGTACCCATATGATAAAAAGGGGTTGGGTCTTGCATAAGGGCAATAGGGTGGGAAAATCATATAGGTGCTAGGGCTTGACGTGACCAACCGATTGATCGAAGGGTTCTTCTCTGACGCCCGGTCTAGCCCAATATAGGGCCAAAGTGGAGTATTGCATGTCATGAACTGCTCATCCACCTGGGCTCTATCCTTAAGCATCACGGTCGCACTACGACAACAGGTGGACCCATTGGAGAGTCTTACCCCTCTGCAGAGGTGCAGTCGGGGCATTCTAACGCCCCAGCCAACAGGGCGTGTTATGGTTGGACGATGCTTAATAAAAAGTAAAGCTAGCTTAATTGCCGCCCGATATGGCCACTTTTAAGCTACTTTCTAATAATATTAAACAAAACTCTTACAATGCTGATAAAATGTATTTTCTGATTCATTAAGAAAATCAGGCCCTTAAGAAATACTTGAGCAATCCAATTTAATTCTTCATGAGGTTTCTCTTTAATTTTAATTCCATTTTTAACTGCATTGTTAATTTTACCAACAAAATCAAATTAACTAATCCAAAGTCAATAATTATAATCTGCTAAACTTTCTATTAAATCTTTGTGGAAATGTTTGGCGCTTAGGAAATACATTTGAAAGAAAAGAAAAAAGAAAACATTCACATTTCGCATAAACCTCCCTGATAAGCTTTTAATTAGGGGAAAATCAGTTGCCAGGAGGAAATGTATTATAAATATGTAATTTTGTATGATTTGGATTATTCGGACTATTGTACTCATCTTTATTGTTATCTATACAACGTTTCAGCCGATGTACCGTCCGGCCTTCTTCGGGTATTTTTGTCGAACTCGCGAAACTTCTCAAATTCTGGAACCTTCTTGAACTCTGTCTATAGCAGACAATGCCTTCCCTATACATTCATTAACATTGCTTTCTGTAGATGAGATATTATTTCATAGGTACGTGAATTGGTCCACCAATTTCAGAGCTTACCTTCGAGTGTGGAGATGCCTCCTTCAAAAAATAGCAGAATAAAAATTTTGCACTAAGGTTTGGAGTATTTTGAAATAAACTCTTTGAGCTTACACATAGAACTGGAGATATTTATAAAAGTCGATAGCAGGAAATGATTTACATATAAAGAACAAAAAATCTCATGTTTCTGTCTCCTTGACGTCTACCGAGTTATGTGTTCATAAATAAATAAAGAAGTCTATAAATAAAGAAATCTCACTGCGTTCTTGGCAACAAAAAACGGAATGGTGAATGAATTCTATAGTTCTTTAAAATAATATGTAAGAACTAATATAAAAAAAACCCACATGGTGTGATGGTTAACAAGCCAGGCGTGTAGACTATTACTATTTAGTTATCGCTTATACATATCTTTATATTAGGCGGATAAGCAACACTGGATAATCAGGATATATATTTATGGATCTCATCTAGGACGAATTGAACGGTCTCATTTTTAATCAGAGAGTGTTGCAAGATGATAACGGTCGTACAATTAAGGAACACGAGTATTAATATATAAGTAGTTCTATTTTTTTCACATTATTCATTTTAAGAATACATTTTAGTTGCACATGTCACGGGAGAAGACAACGCATTTGTTTTCGTTCTTAGTGAACCCCTACCCCCATCCCGCTGCATGGGTTTATATATTCATTCAACAATAGTATCCGGTGCTAACGTTTACTTAACAAACAAACAAAAAATGAACAATAATTTGCAAAAGAATTAACAGGACAACTTACAAGAAATAGAGACCGCCCTGTCGGCTGGGGCGTTAGAATGCACCGACTGCACCTCTGCAGAGGGGTAAGACTCCCCCAATGGGGCCACCTGTTGGTCGTGGGTGACGACCCGTGATGCTTAAGGATAGAGCCCAGGTGGATGAGCAGTTCATGACATGCAATACTCCACTTTGGCCCTATCTTGGGCTAGACGGGCGGTCGGAGAAGCCTCCTCCGATCAATCAGCTGGTCACGTCAAGCCCTAGCACCTATATGATATTCCCAAACCTATTGCCCTTATGGCAAGCCCCACCCCCTTTTTATCATATGGGTACTAGAAGGCGGTGGCTGCGGGTCTACATGTCCTGGGAATGACGTTAAACTCTATTGACTGGTGAGGTTCCAGTTTTGGAGGTTTGGGAATGTGGAGCACCCCTTCATCACCATTGCTCCCTGGTCCACTCTGACCCGGAGTTGAGTACCTGTTAGGTCCATCTATGGGTTAAATAGAAAAATGTATTTATAAAAAAATTGTATTATCCATTAAGAATTGATTTATTCCAAAACTTTATCGGCATTAAATGACCCACTGAGGTTGATATGCCGTAAAACAAAAAAACAAACGAAAGAAATAGAGGAGGGTCAAATGTGGCATAGCCAAACGAAGTCAGATCAGTTCAAATATTAATCAGCTTCTTAATCAACTGTTAAAGTCGTTAATCGTAGACTATTGAAGGTTAAGGTCCAGGCCATCTGGTAGAGTGCTGAAGGGGTGCTAGCTACTCTACATCAGTGTTCAACTGGCATGGATGGATGTCAGTAAACGAATATTTATTAAGAATACTCCACAAGACCTAGCTTTATTACCGCCTGTTAGAGCGGCTTTTAAGCTAGCTATTTATATAGTTCTTGGTTTGGTTTGGTTTGTTTTGTTTTACGGCATATCAACCTCAGTGGGTCATTTAATGCCGATAAAGTTTTGAAATAAATCATTTCTTAATGGATAATACAATTTATCAATTAATACAAATAGCCCCACCCGGTTTCGACCGGGGGTCCGGTGAGTTTCGGCCGCTGGACCGGTTATGTTGTAATAATAGCGTCGATCCCAGGGGGCCATCCCCCCCAGGCAACACCTGCCCCCTTGATTTAAAGGGGCAGGGCTGGGTTTATTGCCCAGCGTCTGAGGCGCCCCCCCTTGAGGGGGAATGCCGACGGGATCGACGCAATTTTCACCCGCCACCCATGAGTCTCGGCTTGTGGTTGGTCCCACATAAATAAGGCCTTGTGCCTGACCCGTACAAGTGGGGTACGTGGAAAATATCATGGATAATACAATTTTTTTATAAATATATTTTTCTATTTAACCCATAGATGGGACCCTAACAGGTATTACCACTCCGAGTCAGAGTGGACCAGGGAGCAATGGTGATGAAGGGGTGCTCAACATTCCCCAAACCTCCAAAACTAGAACCTCACCATCAGATAGAGTTTAACGTCATTCCCCGGACATGTAGACCCACAGCCACAGCCTTCTAGCACCCATATTATATAGTTCTCGTTTTTTTTTGTTTTTGTTTTTTTTACATTATTCATTTAAAAAAATACATTTTAGTTGCACATGTCACCGGAGAAGACGACACAATTTGTTTCGTTCTCAACGCCATCATCCCACCCCGGCCAAGCAATGGTCGGAGAAGTTTGGTGTTGTTTTTCAAACCATTTTCTTTCTTTTGGACTCACGCTGAGTAAACCTTTCAGTCCTATAGCATCAGCGTTTCAGTTGGAATATTATCAATTGTTCAGCAGTTGGGGGAATTTCCTCACAAGTCAGTTAACAGAATAGCGCTTTAGATTGCTCGGAACGTGTACTGAATACATAAAAAAAATTGTTCTCTTGACGCTGACGCCAGGGCAAACATTGGCGGTGGTGTCGTCGTCGTCGTCGTCGTCGTCGTCGTCGTCTCTAGGTCCCTCCCCGATCCCTTCGCCGCTTTCACACTTCATTAAATAACCATTTCAAGTGGGGGCTGAGGTGTTCATTAATAACTGCTAATCGATTTGACTTAATTAGATTTCGATTAGATCTAACATTTTCGTTAAGCTTTTATTGTCATTCCCCAGCGTCATTATTTAACACTGTTTGTCTGTCTGTCTGTCTGTCTGTCTCCCTCTCTCTCTCTGTCTGTCTGTCTGTCTCTCTCTCTCTCTTGTTTTCTATCTTTACTAATAACCATATACTTTCAAGCGAAACTTTCTTAACTAACTGTTTCGACACTCGGGCTATTACTGCGAAAATGGGCATACTGTTATATACTCGTGTTCACCATCGAGTACATAAACGGGAAGAGTCATGTCGGGTATATATATATATATATATATATATATATATATGTGTGTGTGTGTGTGTGTGTAATTTATGAGGAAGTGCGTCCCGTTCTCCTGCCTCAGAAATTGCTACCCAGTGACTATCAAAATAACGTCCCCAGCTATGTCGTCTGGGCGGTGTTACTTGAAAGAAAACAACCAACTTAGGGCGTTAAATGTATTTTAGATGGGGGGGGGGGCTTCTCTTTTTTTGTCGTAATTCTTATTTATTTATCGTAATTGTTTAGAAATTTATTTATAGAAATTTGTCGTAATTCTTGTTTATTTATAGAAATTTGTCGTAATTCTTGTTTAGATATGAAGATGGATATCTATCTATCTATCTACCTCAATTTGTTCATTTTTTTTATTTTGTTTATATATATATCTATCCACCCACCTCCATTTGTTAATATCAAAGAAGAAACCCCCACACACACACTTTAAAATACATTTAACGCCCTAAGTTGGTAGTTTTCTTTCAAGTAACACCGCCGACACGACATAGCTGGGGACGTTATTTTAATAGTCACCGGGTAGCAATTTCTGAGGCAGGAGACTGGACGCATTTCCTCATAAATTAACTATATTAATATATATAATATATATAGAGAGAGAGAGAGAGAGAGAGAGGGGGAGACAGACTGACAGACAGATTAAGATGATAGGAGATGATAGTTCTTACTTTTTACACTGCTTGTGATTATTCACCTATGTCATCTAACTCGTCGGCCGGCATGTTATCTGGTTGACTTCTATTAAGGGCAGGTTTTCCCCTTCTTCGTCGATTCTTCTTGCTGTGCTTGCACATTGCTTGTTTAATAATTTAATTAATAAACACAACTTGTTTGGTTCTTGATCGTCTTATTTCTTAGCCCATGACTCCGCTGCGGGGAGAGATGGAACCCGGAGCTGACAATCGCGTCTACGCTCCTTGAAATCTGGACCGCATCTTCTAACTGAACTAACTTATTCTCACGCGTCTGTAATGGTGCGTTTTTAAGTGGTCAAACGGTTATTAACCATCACCGTGTAATTTTCTAAGGGGCCCCGTTATTTTTAATCTAACAGACCTAATTCAAATTCCTAACTACAGGCATGTTCACTATTCATGACTGCCTATAAATTGTAACAATACATAGTAAATCGATAACCTAACATGAGATCTTTCCAATTATTCTGGTGAGTTCGATACACACAAAGAGTTGAAAACTGTGGCAGAATAATTAAATTAAAAGATCATTGGCTAGTCCGCCCTTACTATATCCCCTACAGAGGTGTAAGGTCTCTCCATATAACCGTGTATCTTTTGTAGGATACTAAACTGCATCTGAGGGTAAGGCTAAATTTTCGTTAAGCCTCATTATTATTCTCTCTCTCTCTCTCTCTCTCTCTCTCTCTTCTCTCTCTCTCTTCTCTCTCTCTCCTTACATCTTGAATAGTAACCATATTTTTAAGCAAACTCTTTCTTTGCTTATTGTCACGACCCTCAGAGAATTACTGTGAAATGAGCATACATAGTAGATCTATACCTAACACAAGATCTTTCATATACTTCCGGCTGGTTCGATACTCACAAGGAGTTCAAAATTATGTTAGAATAATTAAATAAAATACCATTGGCTAGGGCGCACTTACTAGACCTCCGAAAACGGTGAAAGATCTCCCCCTATATCACGTAGCTTTGTTAAGGCACATAACCGCATCTGATGGTAAGGCTACATTTTCGCTAAGCCTTATTTTCATTCCGCAGCATCATTGTGTTACTTTTTCTCTCTCTCCCTCAATCTCGTCCTCTTCAATTTGGTCCGTACTTGGGCTAGATCAATCGGCTGGTCACGTCAAGCCTTGGTGCCTATATGATTCCCTCAATGGAAGCGCGTGGTGTAATGGTTAAAGTCATGGGAAATGGACTCGTCGCCCCGATGTGGTAATTGCATTTCACATAGCGCTAATACCTTTGGGAAAAATATGAATCATACTCTCTCTCCAGCTATGAGTAAATAGTAGGGCAGGCTGGGCTCTTAAACCTTGGTTAGGCAACCGGTCTAGGAGAAGTAAAACTCTGAATTCAAAGCTGTTAAACTCCGCTTAAGAAATTGACCTTGTGTCACATCCTTCTCGTTCGGAAAGGTGGGTAAATATATATATGATTCCCTCAACCCTATTGCCCTTATGGCATGCCCCAACCCGTTTTTATCATATGGGTGCTAAAAGGCTGTGTCTGAGGGTCTTCATGTCCTGAGAATGACGTTAAACTCTATCTGATGGTGAGGTTCCAGTTCTAGAAGTTTTGGGAATGTGGAGCACCTATTCATCACCCTTGCTCCCAGGTCTACTCTGACTCGGAGTGGTAGCACCTTTTAGGGTCCCAATTAAATAGAAAAACATGAGTTCATAAAAAAATTGAATATCCATTAATAATGAATTTATTTCAAAACTTTGTCGGTATTAAATGACCCAGTGAGAGTGATATGCCGTAAAACAAACGGAACTAAACCAAACCAATCAATTTCTTCCTACTCTACTAGTAATACTCTTCTTTTAGTGAACTTTTTCTTTACTTTCTCTCTCATCACTCTCACCAATACTGTAAAAATGAGCGTACACAGTTGATCGATAATTAACACGAGGTCTTTCCGGTGAGTTCAATATTCAATAGGAATTCAAAACAGTGTCAGACTAATTAAAGTACCATTGGCTAATAAACCCTTACTAGATTCCCTACAGAGGATTAAGATATTTCAAAAAAATACTTCATCTGATTGTGAGGCTAAATTCTCGTTAATATTTAGAATCATTCCCTAGCACATTTTACGCTCTCTTTCTGTCTCTCTCTGTCTGTCTGTCTGTATCTCTCTCCCTCCCTCCCTCCCTCCCTCTCTCTCTCCCTCTCTCTCTCTCTCTATCTATCTATCTCTCTTTCCCTTCCTACCTTTCAGTAAAATGTTACTTTACATACTCGGACACTCGGACCATTATTGTGAAAAAGAGCAAACACAGTAGATCGATATCACTTTGGGACGTGTGCCCAAGTTCAAGGTGGCACCCCTGTACCAATCATTTTATAATAAAAGCTGATGATCGGCAAATTTATCAGGGGGTTGTTTGCAGTGTTGCAACGAACAACCAATAATCACTAGATCGATACCTGTCACGTGGTATTTTCTATCCTTTCACTGAGTTCGATCTTCCCTAAGAGTTCAAAACAATGTAGAACTAAATAAAATCCCATTGGCTAGTCCACCCTTACTAGATTCCCTAAAAAAAGGTGTGAGATCTCCCCATTAAAAAAAGGCGTGAGATCTCCCCATTAAATATGTGTATCAATGGTAATGCACTAAACTGAATCTGATGGTGTTGCTAGATTTCTCTTAAGCCTTATTTTCATGGAAGCGTGTGGTGTAATAGTTAAAATCATGAGAAATGAACTCGCCACCCCGAGTTCAAATCTTGCACGTGGTAATTGCATTTAATAGCGCTAATATCCTTGGGAAAAGGTATGAACTACTCTCCATCCAGCTATGGGTAAATAGTAAGGAAGACGGGACTCTTTAACCCTGGTTAGGCAACCGGTTAGGAGAAGGAAATCTCAGAATTCAAACCGATTGAACTCCGCTCGAGATATTGACATAGTGTCACATATTCCTCGTGCTGAATATATTTAAACTTTATTGTCATTTACCAGAATTATTGTTTCCCCCCTTCTCTCTCTCTCTCTCTCTCTCTCTCTCTCTCTCTCTCTCTCTCTGTGTCTCTCTGTGTCTCTGTCTCTACCTACTTAGCTACCTACCTAGACTAGTAGCCATTGCTTTTCAACCAACTCTTTTTTTACTTAATGTCTCGACACCCGGACCATTACCGTGAAAAAGACCATATGTAGATCGATATTTTAAACGAGGTGTTTCCTATAATTCTGATGTATTCCATTCTCACAACGAGCTCAAAACCATGTCAGACTAATTCAATAAAATACCATTGCCTAGTCTACCGTTACTAGATCCCTTACAGAGGTGTAAGATCTCCCCCTAAAAGTGTGTATTTTTAGTAAAGCACTAAACTGCCTCTCATGGTATAGGAATAGGAATCACTGGCCGCTGTCTGAAAATCGCCTCACATCGTCTTCAAACCACGGTGCAAATGCATCTAGCTGGATCTGGTCGAGGTTTAAAAGTCTTCAGCACGAATGATACGCGCGCGGAATCATCATTCCCGTGTTGTTACGTAACATCTACAATCGCGTAATCAACTCAACG
>CM042141.1:140452081-140454581 GCA_023376005.1 Doryteuthis pealeii
ATGAAGTACTCATTGATAAACTTTTTGTTTCTGAGGGTATTGTGGCTTAAGCAGTGGGGAAGTTTCTGTTACAGACAGGAAGAACCCGAATCCCCATTATATATATATATATATATATATATATATATATATATATATATATATATATATATACTAGAAAAAAGGTGACCTGTTGGGTCACGCATTGAGCTCTGGGTAGATGATTGAGATTTTAAAAAAATAGAATTTGCAAAGCGAATTAAATTTTTTTTTAAATAGATACTACTGGACAAAACATTAAAATCATTGTATGATATTTTTTAAAAAGGGAATGTTTGACTCAATGTAAGCTACAGGTTACTGCTTTTATGAAATTTAACATACCAATACAATTTCAATTTCTCCCATCTCTCTCTCCTCTCTCTCTCTCTCTCTCTCTCTCTCTCTCTCTCTCTCTCTCTCTCTCTCTCTTAGAGAGAAACCAACCATAACGAGGAGGTAAGAAAGAGATACCTAGAGAGGCGAAAGTGATACGCCAAATGTTAAGTAAGGGATGGGTGAGTTTTTGACTTAATTGCAAATTACGACTAAACAGAACCAAATAAAATGGACTTTTTCAAAAAATAACTCAATCCTAAAATCAAGGAGTAATGTAGTATAACTTTCGTGTCATTGAACTAAACACCAAAAAAAGCATTTAAGAGATTAAAGTTGATCCCTTCAGCTTTGGTATAATAATGATAACCTTTTTAACAGCTACCTCTAGCCGGGATCGAAACCCGACATAATTTTCGTCTACCAAGTTCCTTACCCTTGCGGTTATCCGCGGATGTCAGCCTGAGGTGAACAATTAATTGATACATACTTATGGGATATGTTTTTACAATCACCAGAGAATTCAAGTCTGTAAACAATAACAGGCGAGTGATGGCTTACGCTAAACGGTGAAATTTCAATTAATGTCTCCCCTACAGTGCTCTACCATGGGAATTGGGGGCATATATATCAATCATCCACAGACGCGTGTTTCGAAGTTTACTTCTCATCAGTGCGGCTCAACTTTTTAACAGCTACCTCTACCCGGGATCGAAAACAGACAGAATCTTTATCCGCCAAGTTCCTTACCCATGCGATACAAATTAAATTTGCATGATTTTTTTTTTTTTTTTTTTTTTTTTAGAATTTAACTATTTATTGATATCGGTAGATTTTTATACTTAACGACCTATTCCAATCAAAACAAAAACAAACTTGCAGTCATAAAATATCTGTAAACACCTGTTGAACCGAACAGCTAAGTCGGTAAAATACAGTCCAACTCTTATTCACACTCCAATCCCGGCGACCACTAGGTTAAAAATTAAACTTTAAAAATCAAAATATTATTTTTATTTGTTTATTTCTATTGTTCCCCAATGCATATATAATTTTTTTTTTTTAAATATAAATAAATAGACACACACACATATATTCTTAACCAATGCTTACAATCTAGTATATACTGGACTAACACCTGCGCCACCATTACCATTCTGATACACTCCCCATCCAGAGAGAAGAAAATCCACTACCCACCACCCCCAACCACCCCTCCCCCTAATGACGACCTCCTGTTTCACCATTTTGAGAATGTCCATCATTGAAGCAAGAACTATATCCAAGTCCTGAAGAAGATCTAACAGACCGAAACATTGCATCGTCGCCAATAAACATCCAGTTCCCATAACATCCCGTGTTTGTCTACCTTTCTCCACACACACACACACGCACACACACACACGCACACATACATACACACTCACACACACACACATATATATATATATATATATATATATATATATATATATATATATATATATATATATATATATATATATATATATACAATCAGCGAAGAAATTATTCGTACACCCCACAATTTTGAATATTTCTATCCATTTCTCAGATTATAATGCCCATATGATGCCATTTTATTTAAATATGTAAATGAGCACCATATAAGGACTATGATACTCAATTTTCAGAATAGGCTAAATATGACACATTTCCCAGGTGAATTATTTAAAATTATAAAAGACAAGATTATTTCTATAATAGAAAAATATCGTTTGAAATTTATTGGTTCGTGTAAATCTTCTTATAATGGAGATTATGTTGTTCTCTCTGTAACCGATACTATATCACTACTCAAGTCACATTTCCTTTTTGTTATTTACGTCACGTTATCAATGATTTTATTCTTATTTAAATCTCATTTATTAATAAAATTGTTTTACATTATTAATACTATTGGGCTTATTTATATACTAATCACATGCAATTATATTTATATTTACAACAAAATAGCGGACTGCAGTGTTAACAGGAAGGCTAATTTGCATTTCCATATTGATATTAAAAAATTGATTTTAATAAATATGTACTTAGAATTATTGATTTCTAATTGTTAGGTTAATAGATATGAGCACAAATCTCTGGGATAAATCTTAAAAGAAGTCGATTAACAAGAAGAAATAAC
>CM042141.1:140459581-140491503 GCA_023376005.1 Doryteuthis pealeii
GATCCGTAGTACCTGTTAGTGTCCCATCTATGTGTTACATAGAACAAAATGAGCTCAGAAAGTGTTTAAAAAATTGAGTAGCCATCAGGAATGAATAATATAAAAACGTCTTCATCATGAAATAACCAAACAAGGTTTGACATGCCGTAAAACCCAACGAATCAACTAAACAACCAACGTGTGAAGATGATACATCTTCACACGTTGATTGGTTAGTTGATTTGTATTTGTACGTACACGAGTAAATTTTATCGTATATAAAGTATGTAGCAATTAATTGTTCACCCTAGACTAACGGCCCACTGATAGCCGCAAGGGTAAGGAACTTAGTAGACGAAAATTCTGTTGGTTTCGATCCCAACTAGAGGTAGCTGTTAAAATGTCGAGCCGCACTGATGAGAAGTAAACTTCGAAACACGTGTCTGTGGATGACACACACACACACACACACATATATATATATATATATATATATATATATATATATATATATATAGGGAGTTCCGGATAGATTTGAAATATTTAAATTTGGTTATTTTCTCCGTAGGCTGGAGGTAATGACGCATACTACGCACATATGTATATATATATATGTATATATATGTATATATATATATTTATATATATGTATATATATATGTATATGTATATATATATATGTATATATATATGTATATATATATATGTAATATTATATGTATATATGTATATATGTATAATATGTATATATATGTATATATGTATATATATTGTATATATATGTATATATATATATTGTATATATGTATATATATATATGTATATATATGTATATATGTATATATATGTGTATATATACATGTATATATATATATGTATATATGTATATATATATGTGTATATATATATATGTATATAAATGTATATATATATATATATATATATATATATATGTATATATTGTAAACAAGGTTTGTTTAGAATGGCTTTTTGCCGATATTTTTTGGAGAATAAGTGCTTAATTTGGAGTCGTACCTAATTTAGAAATTAATTAATTAATAATGAATTAGGCGGGAATACTATTAAATGTATGGCTAAACAAATGGAGAAAAATCAATCTCTGTATGTACATTTCGGCCTATCAGGCCTCATCAGCAGAGCTATAGATCGGAAGACCGCCCTGTGCGTGATTTGAAACCGGACTGCCAAGCTGACAGGCCGATCCATAACCTCAACACTAAACAAACTTCTTAGATTTTTATGATTTTGTTTAGAGTAGGTTAACATTCACTTCTAGTGACTTTTATGACACGACGATATGATAAGTTGTAAACAAGGTTTGTTTAGAATGGCTTTTTGCCGATAATTTTTTGGAGAATAAGTGCTTAATTGGAGTCGTACCTAATTTAGAAATTAATTAATTAATAATGAATTAGGCGGGAATACCTATTAAATGTATGGCTAAACAAATCGAGAAAAATCAATCTCTGTATGTACATTTCGGTCCTATCAGGCCTCATCAGCAGAGCTATAGATCGGAAGACCGCCCTGTGCGTGATTTGAAACCGGACTGCCAAGCTGACAGGCCGATCCATAACCTCAACACTAAACGAACTTCTAGATTTTTATGATTTGTTTAGAGTAGGTTAACATTCCACTTCTAGTGACTTTATGACACGACGATATGATAAGTTGTAAACAAGGTTTGTTTAGAATGGCTTTTTGCCGATAATTTTATATATATATATATGTGTATATATATATATGTATATAAATGTATATATATATATATATTATGTATATATATATGTATATATGTATATATGTATATATATATGTATGTTATGTATATATATATATATATATATATATATATATATATATATATATATATATACCCAACTCCTCGGCATGAGCAGGATGCGACACCAGGTCTTACGTGGAGTTTGACAGGATTGAATTTAGAGTTATCCATCGCATAGCCTGGTTACCCAGCGATAGTTAAATAGTCCAGACTGCCCTACTAGATAGCCATAAATGGAGGGTGAGTAGTGGATGCATACTTTTACCAACGGCAGTAGCGCCATCTGAAATTCCAAAAACCTCGTCCAGTATTTCCTCCAACTCTGACCATTACACAACGCGCCTTATATTTCCTTCTAAATCCCCGGATGATGAAGCAAGGAATTATTAAAATCAGATTAAAATTACCATTTCATGAGGAATGTGTTCTTGGATCCGAGCGCAGATTTGTATCCATCTTGTTGGAACTTCTGCCAAAATTGCGAATATGTTTAGAGTTAATTAGTGTTTGATTGTCGATTTGTACATTGGTAATAAATTAACACGTCTATGAAACAGAACAGATCCGGGACGAGCATTATTGTCAATTTAGCGTTTCTCTAATATTTCAAATTGATTTATATTCTCTAATATTTCAAATTGACTCTGTAGGCGAGGATTATAATTGGATTAATGATTCGATATAAAGTAGAGGAAGTAATTATAAGATACTCGAAAAACTGTTTGGAATTTGATATATTTTTACATAATTATTAGATACCTAATGATTATGGCAATAGTGTAGAAATCATAATGGCGATTAGTGCAGCTGATGGCCTTGAGGGTGAGTGACGGCGCTTGACCTCACTCTCACCTTCCGGGGATAAATCGTGAGAACCGGAAGGCATAGAAGACCCTGTTCCGGTTTAAGGATAGAAGTAACTCAGTCAGTTAGGGGTTAGAAGCCGAGCTAGCAAGATGTAAGGATCTGCGCAGACGTCTGGTTTGGGGATTTGGAAATAAAGTAACATCAACGTAAATCGAAGTCTTGTGTTTATTACCTAAAAACTAACAAGGACACAGGGCTTCTGATAACGAGGAATCCCTAGCATGGAAAACCAGACCCGGAGTCCCCAATAGAAGACCAGACATTAGAAGATATACCAGACCAAGATGTTAGAAGATAGAACCAAAGCCGGCCAGAAGAGAAGACAACTAGAAGTAAGAATTAAAGAAAGGGTACATTATATCGATTTAGTACGGTGAAAACGTCAGTACGTAACAATATTCGTAAAGGTTCATAAGCTGTGGATTCTTGTAAGACCAGGTTTATGGAACAAAGAAAAAAGGACCATATTCTAAAAATAGACAAAGCTAGACTGACCGACGCCAAAATTATAAACTCCCGTAAACTAACGGATATTCAGAGAAGGGGGAGAGGGAAGGGAGATAGCAGCTGAACAAGCAGAAAGACAGTAGCCAACGAACATACAAGTCACTAATACCAATCCTTTTCTAACCGGGGGAATAAAATACAAGTAAGCTTTAACACTAATAAAAATAGGTAAAAAGGAAAATTCATTTACCAAACCAGATCTTTGTAATTTGTTGTTCATTTGATACAATTTATAATACACATATAAAAAACAATTTTATTACGACTCAAATTTCTGTGTGATTATTTGTAGTGTTTCGTTTGTTTCTTTAATGTTACATTTCACATAAAAATTACCTCCAACGTACAGGCAGCATAGATATTTTGCTTTAACCTAAATCTGATCGTTTATATCTGGTTTATGTTGCTTTGATTGGTTGATTTTTAATGCATGTCAACCCATCCAGGGTTATTTCTACCAAGCAGTAGGTTGTGAGTGATGGTCAAATTTATTGTTATGTCATTTTTTTTTCAAGGATTTTTATTGATTTTAAAAGTAGGTCGTTTGAAGTTGTATGTTGCAAAGTGGATTGGAAATCACTTTAAGGGATAAGTTTATAGGGTAAAGTTTAAGTCTGTTATAAGCAATAGCTTGGAAGGAAGTCATTTGAATAATTTTATAAACATTTTTTTTAACTCATTGATGGGGCCCTAACACGTACTACCAATCCAGGTTAGAGTTGTCCTGGGAGCAATGGTGATGAAGGGATGCTTCACATTCCCCAGACCTCCAGAACTGGAATCTCACCAGATAAAGTTTAACCTCATTCCTAGGACATGAAGATCCTCAGCCACCCATTCTAGCATCAATATGATAAACATTTTTGGGACTTGTCATAAGGGCAATAGGTTTGGGGCAATCATATAGGTGCTAGAGCTCGTCATGAGCAGCCGATTTATCGGTTGGGCCTTTCCGCCCGCCCGTTTAGCCTAAGTAAGGGTCTAAGTGGAATGTTGCATGCCATGGACTGCTCATGATTCCGTCCCTAAGTGTTACAGGTCGCCACCCACGCTAAACAGGTCGCCAAATTGGGGGGGGGGTGTCTTACCCTTCTATAGAGGTGCAGTCGGTGTATTCTAAAGCCCCAGTCGACAGGGCTGAAGTTGCTTTAAAATATAAGCAAAGACACATACAAGAAGATGTGATATACCAAACAGTAATATAGAGAAACAACTTGTTGATTGGTAGGTTAGGTTTTACGGCATGTCAACACTTGTTGAGTTATTTTATGCCGAATACATTTTGTTTGATTCATTCTTGTTGGGTATTCATTTCTTTTTCAAACTCATATTTTAAACACATTTTTGTAAATTAATTTTCTCTATTTAACCCATGGATGGGATCCTAACGTATACTACCACTTCGGGTAAGAGTGTACCTCGGAGTAATGGTAGTAAAGGGGTACCAAGCTCCAGAATTGGAACTTCACCATCAGATAAACTCACTCTCATCGCCTTCTATCACATATATAATGTAAAGGGTTGGGGGTTGTTATAAGATCAGTTGGATCGGGACAATCATATAGGTGCTAAAGCTTGGTGTGAGTAGCCGAGTGATCGGAGGGGGTCTCTCCAACCGATAGTCTAACCTAAGTAAGTCCCATAGTAGAGTGGTGCATATCATGGATTGCTCAACCACCAGGATTCTATCCACTAAACTCCATTAAAACTGGCCATTGCATGAACTTTGGTCTGTGCATTGCTCCCTACTTTAAAATGATCTTGTTATTTTTTTTTTTAGTATTACACTATAGATATTTTTTAAAATGTATATTAAATGTAATTTTCTTTCACATACCGACATAATGAAGAACATTTAATCAATGTAAAGGATAAAATAAGTATTTTCAGTGGAGAGGTTAATGTACACTATTAAACCAACATAGCACTATGATGATCATAATAGTAACAGAATATAATACCTGGGAGGGGGTCGAAACACTAATTACAAATATAAAAGCAAAGAAAAAAAGAAAAAAAAGTCACACCTTAATTTACAAAAGTTCCGGTGTTGTGGACGGTAAAGAAGTCCCTTTAGATGATCAGAACCGGAAAATAAGAAAAAAGATCTCTGCCTTTTTAACAATTATGGCACATGCCGAGGCAGAGAGGAGAATGACCATTGGCCGGTGGTACTCGAAGCAAGTAGCACTGGCCAATGGGGTACCACCACTCAACCTCGGCATGGTCAAAGAATCTCTTATAAACCAACACAGACACAAAATGCCACACTTAAAAAGTGATGCCACACAATGAAGTAGCAAGATATTGCTGGGATGCAAGCTCGAAATTTAACATTTTGGACTGGGTCTCCTGTGGGAACCAGTATAATGTTGAAAGACCCCAAACTGGTAATGAACACCGGGAAACATTACTGACGATGCATCAAAACGCATCTTGTAGATGTATTTTTCCAAATGTCAGTGGTGTGAGTTTGAGTTAAATACACCCGTCTTCCTAACTACACTAGCTAGAAATATTTACGACCGTTCATTCATTTTTGTACCTTTATCAAAATAAATAATTTTCATTTGTAAGTTATGATTCGAGTTATTACTTAATATAAGTCCAGTTACATTACAATGATATTAAATCTGTGATCATACCCGTTATGGAGTCCTTACAAGTTTTGGTTGGCTGTATCTTTCTATATGTCATACTGACATTCTACAGATGAGATTCGTAGAAAAATATCTATGTCTTTTGTCGGGGTCTTTTTTGGGTGTGGTTGGATGGGTAGGGATCGGGTACATAACTGGCTTCCTTCTTTCTCAATCAATAATGCGATCTGTGTTGCTATCGTTTCGTTATGTCAGAAAATCTGAGCAAATTAGTCGGATTAAATTCCTTATCAGAAGATGGTGTTGAGATTTATGAACGAATGGGTGGGGGTGGGGGTCTTTGGAAAGATTTCAATCAAAATGTGAAGAAAAAAAAATGAAGAGGTAATGAAAGTAACAAATTCGAAAAAAATAAAGATAAGAAGAGGAAGATGGAAGGGAGGATTTAAAAAGGTAAAAGTTTATAAAAAAATCTGAGGGAAGGAAAGAACTAGGATGTAAATAAAAGAAAAATGCAGTTCATTTTCATAAAATAAAGAAATAGCAAGAAAACTAAGAGTTGGTTGGTTGGTTGGGTTTTATGGCATGTCAAAGATTTAGGTAATTTTATACCGAAGATGGTTTTGTTTATTTCTATACTTGATGGGTATTCTTTTATTCTTTTAACTGATATCTTTTAAACTCATTTTTTCTATATAACCCATAGATGTGACCCTAAAAGACAAAACCACTCCGGGCCATAATGGACCTGAGAATACTTACTCTACGGTTACTCTAAATTTTCCAGATGTCCAGTACTAGAACCTTATCATCAGAGAGTGTTTAACGTCATAACCAAGATATCAAAACCCTCAGCCACAGCCTTCTAGTGATATAGGTGCTAGGGTTTGATGTGACCAACCGAATAATCGGAAACCTTTAAGTCTAAGTCTGAGTACGGACCAAAGGGGAAGATTGGAAACATTTGAATAAAAATTAAACAACAATGAGAGTTACAAATACGAAAAAAAATGTTAAGAAAAATAATACGATGAAAGTGAGTGTGTAGCAAGCTGGGTGTTGTATATATTTTATATAGGTTTAAACAACTTACTAACTTTTAAACAAAACTCAACACAATGAAAGAAATCAACGGAGTCGTATTAAAATAACAGTTTGTATTAAAATAGAATTACAGACATGTATAATAGCATACCGGGCATAGTCCTTTGGTTTATATTTTGGTATTAATAGTTCATATTTTATCTTGTTTTTCTTTGCTGATACTGGAGCTGATTTGTTGCGTGACCACTCGTCTTGTCATTCTCTGAACTACTGAAAAATTCCCGCTTTTCCTTTTTGGCGCTTGATTTTGAATTCTCTGTTTGTTGTTTTCCGTTACTGCATTTTTGGGGATTCTTACTCCCCCTTTTTAATATAATCGGCAACTGCCATTTTATTAACCATTACAAGTGTTTAAACAGGCACAAGTTTACAAATCTGCTAGGGAAGAAAAGAACGAGGATATAAGATATGCGAGTAATGTTTATTTTCTTACAATAAAGATATAACAAGAAAACTTAGAGTTGCTTGGTTGGTTGGGTTTAACGGCATGTCAACCCATGTTTGATCATTTTATGCCGAATATGTCGCGAGATAAAGTTCCCTACTATTTACCCATAGCTGGAGGGAGAGTAGGATTCATACATTTCCCAGGGGTATTAGCGCTAAGTGAAATAATTGCCAGTCCAGGATTTGAACTCGGATCGACGAGTCCATTTCTCATGACTTTAATCATTACACCACGCACTTCCTATATCTATCTATCTATCTATCTATCTATATCTATATCTATATACTTTTCACAGAATAATCCTGACAACCTTTGCCCCGATACTGCAATATAACATCCNTAACATGCATATATATAATGGATGCTGGAAAACCTTCGTAGGGGCTAGTCATTGAAAAGAATCTAAATTGACTGAAATTATGATCATTAAAGTATATTGAGAGATTTAAGGAAATACCTTCTTTTGTCGGATGAGGCTTTGTTTTGTTATTTACTTTATCCACTCGTAGTGTAGCTTATCTATTTCAATTTATTTTAAGATTTCTGTTATTATCATTTTTACGTAATATTTCTTTTTGCAAAAAAACAAAAAACTAAAACAAAGAAAATTAAGAAAATTTTTATACTATATCAATATATAAACAATATTATTGTTTGCCTACCGGGCACTGAGAGTCCAATGTAGTCTTATCTTTGATACCCCAACACCCAGTCTTTTTTGCCTTTCCCCTGTTTTAACCATGTCTTTGTCTTCTCTTTTTCTTTATTTACCCCTCCCACACGCCTTATCTTTGCCACATCTGGTATCGTCTTTATTTTTTCTTCTTTTTCCCTGTTTTTTTACAGTATTTTCCTTTATTTTTCTTTCGCCTTTCGCCTTTATCTTTTCCATTGTAAGTTAATAAATTCATTGTAAAGAAGTCTTTTAACAAATAATAAGGGAGATAATACTGAAACTAAAATTGACATGTTTCGCCATAGTAAAGCTTCCTTACAGCGTGAGAAATCCATTTCATTTCCTCAATTATCTTCTCTTTTTTCCACCGTCTGATTTTAGTCTAAAACTTACCAATATAATCAAATTCTCACCCTTCTACAAAATTTCTATGGCATAGTTGATACAGTGAAATTCTTGGAATGAACTATAGGAAAAAAGGTGGGATTTTCTTTCATTTAGTTTTATATACTCCATAACTGCTAGTATTTGAACAGTTTTATATTCTTGAAGGCTTTGTAAACAGTTTATTTATTCTTATTTCATTATATATATGTATATATGTAGTAAAGATTAGAGGGAGTAATGAAGACAAAGGAACAAAATTCAGACAAGTATATGTAGGAGATATATTTCTCCGTGTATTGAGCTCGGCTTCATCAGTCGTTTTATTTGATCATTAAACTATCATACATGTGTTTTATAGAAGAGAAAGTTTTCCCCTCCCCATCTACCAAATATTTCCTTCTGACCAACTAAATCCTCACAAACGCTATCCAATCCACCTGATTTTATCTCCGAAGCCATCCCTCTCCCGTCCATTTTCTCTTCTATAAAACATATGTATGATACTTTAATGATAAAATACACGACTGATGACGCAGAGCTCCATGCACGGCGAAATATATCTCCTACATACTTCCTACCTGGATTTTGTTCCGTTGACCACATTTCTCTTCTGCCTCTAATATTTACTACATTATGTCGGAGTTTCTCCAATCCTTCTATCCGTATATATATATATATATATATATATATATATATATATATATATATTAAGGTGTGTCAAAAAGTATCGATACTTTTTGTACATTTTAACACACCTTGAATTTTGAAAAAATTAACGTTTCATTCATTGTTCCTTCCTATCTTGATAATTACAGCTTTAAATTCGGTACTTTTTGACACAGCTTATATTCTGAAAAAATATTGACGTTCCATTCATTGTTCATTTCTATCTTGGTAATTACAGCTTCGAAACTTTATGACATATGTATATATATATATATATATATATATATATATATGTATATATATTATATATATATATATATATATATTATATATATATATATATATATATACGATGAACAAAATGTTATAAGGCAAACAGGAATATGTATTTTATATTATTCATATTTTGATTGTTCTCAATTAGTGTCAACCTTAGGTCATTGTCAGGGGGAAATTTCTCGTGAAAGAAATTGTTTTTACAAAGTTTTTAAAAAGTTTTCTAAGTGTCTGACAAGTCACAAAATTTCGGTTAAAAATGTATTAGGTCCATCTGTTCAGTCCAAACCATCTATAAGCCATCTACAAACTATGTATAAACAGTCTATACAGTAATATATATTATATATATATATATATATATATATATATATATAATATATATATACCAAACTTCTTTGTAAACCCTTGCGGTAAGAAAACCCCGGCAAATAGTTTGATTGTAAAAATATATTACCAAACTTCACCTGGGGGTAAAAAATTTAAAAACAAGAGAGAAGATCAAGATAGTCATACCAACCGAAAATAATAGGTTGATACTATAATACTTGCCCAAAAGAAATATATATATATATATATATATATATATATATATATATATATATATATGAAATATATATATATAAACCGCCAGGATTTTCTAAAGAAAGAAAGTAAAGAGTGCTCAATACCTAAGTAAAGCAAATAATAAAGTTAAACCTAATGAGTCATATATACCTACTAACAGTTTCACTTAGTAACTCATCAGGGCAAATATCTTTCCCCTGATGAGCTACTAAGCGAAACTGTTAGTAGAGTAGGTATATCTGACTCGTTAGGTTTAACTTTATATATATATATATATATATATATATATATATATATATATATATATATATATATATATATATATATCAGACGAATGTTGAAAAAGGATGTTTAGTAGAGATAAGATACTACTCAAAATTAGGCGTAATTTGAATGCGCACAGATGCCGAAAGTAACATAGACATTTGTCACTACCATTTGGAGCAGAAAATGTTTGACCAATCCTTAAAATGTTCGACAAGAAAGCTTCAACTCTTTTGAAGGTTAGAGTCCTCAAATTCATGCATAACACGGGTGTGTTATTATGATCGGAGCATGGATGGAAATTTGAGGGGAATCGTATATTAACAGGAGGAGAAAAAAACATGACAAGTCAGCCGGAACGCTAGGCTTAATTGGTGCATTTGTCAAGAACGAAACCCTAAATTTCTTTGTTAATTTCTCTCGATTGTCTCTAAAGATCACTTCCGGCAGGAATTACTGTCGTGTCTGATCAAGTGTTTTACGATCCGATCTCGTTAAGGCTCGGCTTTCGATCGAACATAAACCTTGATTTATATATATAAGGAAATATTGATAAGCACGGACAGGGGTTTTAGTTGATATATCAAAGGCAATTTCTCCCACCCTAGGAAGTGAGCTTTAAAAACTGATGACAGTAAGTGATCAATGTTGGTTTATCAAACATGTCCAAAATCAGTTAGAATGAACAAAAAAACCAACAAAAGACATGAAAATTACATACATGTGCACATATATCTCGTCATATCCTTCTCCTTCTCCTCCTTTTTCTGTCTTTTTCCCTCTCTTTTTCTTCCTATTTCTCTGTCTCTCTCTTTCTTTTTCTCTTTCTTTTTCTTTCTCTCTTTCATTTTCTCTCTTACTTTTTCTCTCTCTCTCTTTCTTTTTCTTTCTTTCTTTATTTTTCTGTTTTTCTTTCTGTTTTTCTTTCTTTTTCTATTTCTCTTTCTATTTCTCTTTCTGTCTCACACGTATACACACACGCGTACACGCAGAATCCCACAAGAATAAGTACGCCAATATGTTTTTATCAAAGTTAACTTTCTTCAAAACAATTGAGATCGAAAGTTTAGTGTTTCCAGTAAGAATTTCTGGAATCAAAACGGATATGATTAAGTAGCATTAATCACCACATTCTCCGGCTCTAAAATCCTGTAAGCAGAAATATGAAATCAGTGACAGAATCAAGACCATCTAGACTACAGCATTGTTAAGATCGCCTACAATACTCAAATTGTTCCATCGTTTTTTCAGCTCTCGGGCTAGTTTTCAAATACTTGACTATCTTTTTATCTCTTCAAGTCTCCAAGTCTCTTCTGGGTATTTTAGCCGATTGCAGCAGTACAGTAGTCTGGATGGTCTCAATTCTGATTCTGATTTGCAGATCTTCCAGTCTTTTTTCCAAGTTTATTGGGACCGTTCCAAGTGCACCAACTACAATTGGTATCACTTTCAATCTCATATTCCACAGCTTTTTAAACTCTCTGGCTTTTAATCCATCTTTTCATTTACCCTGTGATCTGCTGGAACAGGAGTCCACCAGTTGACACGTTCTCTTTATTTTGTTAATCAAAACTAGGTCTGGTCTCCTGGCTGAAATAGGGTGATCCGTCTTTATCTCAAAGTTCCAGAGAATTTTATGCGTTTCATTCTCAAGGACATATATTGGTTTATTCATATACCATTTTGTTGTATGGTCAAATTTTTTCCATGATTTATTATTATTATTATTATTATTATTATTATTATTAGTAGTAGTAGTAGTAGTAGTAGTAGTAGTATATTTTGCATGTTTTTTATGAATTCTATTAATGTAGGAATATTAATCCTTATAGATCATGACTTTTGTTTCCATTTATATAAATGAATATTATTTCCAGATATTTTAATATAAACATTGTTTATGTTGACATCATCTATTTGCAATAGATTCGTTTTATTTTCATTTCATGATATTTTGTGGTAAAACTATATACATTTTTTTTTTCTTCTAAGCGTATATAACGCCTCTCAGTCGCCTTTCTTATCTCTGGTTTTGTTTTTCAGAAATCCATATCATAATCGCTGGTTTGTTGTTACTTTTTTCTAGTTTTATATTCGGGTACAGATTCGTTTTTTTTTTGTGCTCCGTTGTTAAATGAAAACACAAATAAGGGCACATGCACATGCTCATGCTCATACTCTTTCTTTCTCTCTCTCTCTTCTCTCTCTCTCTCTCTCTCTCTCTCTCTCTCTCTCTCTCACACACACACACACACACAAAACACACATACACATATACATAACACACATACACATATACATAAACACACATACATATGCTCTCTCTCTCTCTCTCACACACACACACACACACACACACATATATACATACACACATATACACATGCTCTCTCTCTCTCACACACACATGCATAAACACATATACACATGCTCTCACTCTCTCTCACAAACACACATATACAGAAACACATATACACATGCTCTCTCTCTCTCTCTCTCACACACATACACACATATACATAAACACACATACACATGCACTCTCTCTTACAAACAAACAGATACACACATATACCCTTTCTCTATCACACACACAAGTTTTATATTCGGGTACAGATTCTTTTTTTGTGCTCCGTTGTTAAATGAAAACAAAAACAAGGGCATATGCTCATGTTAATGCTCTCTCTCTCTCTCTCCCTCTCTCTCTCTCTCTCTCCTCTCTCTCTCTCTCTCTCTCACACACACACACACACACATAAACCCACATACACATGCACTCTCTCTCACAAACAAACACATATACAGGCACACACGTATGCCCTTTCTCTATCACACATACTTATATACATATACATGGACTCTTTCTCTCTCATAATCACGCATACAAACATATATACATAAGTGTTTGTGTGTGTGAGTTTTATTTCAGTAATAGGTATTTTGGTGCAAAAGTAAATCCAAATATATGATCTCTCTCTCGTAATATATATATATATATATATAATATATATATATATATATATATATATTTATATATAATATATATATATATATATATATATATATATCATGAATGTGTTTTTGAGTAACTTTCTGTGTTTGTCTGTGTTTCATATCAGTAATAGTTATTTTGGTGCAAAAATAATCCACAAATATATATATATATATATATATATATATATATATATATATATATATATATATATATATATATATATTTCCACATCTTACTCCCATAGATTCTTACCTAAAAGGAAAGTTACAGTCATATATTTTCCCACGATTATGGTCTTGGGATTTAAAAAAACTTCCAGACACATTCCTCTGTTTTTTTTCTTGGAGTCTAAGAAGCAGATTCTGTTTATTTTTTTATAATTCAGATACTTTCAGTTTATATGCACATACCTCACCATAATTCCAATAACATTCCTTCCAAGTTCCAAATCGATATTGCTTGCAAAATTACATCCGCAGAAGAGCTTCATTATTTTTATAGTATCAGTGAGTTGGTCGTCATATGATTTCATTGTGATATTGATAATATATGTTTACATTTGGGCATTTTATAGATTTTTTTATCAGCTTTGATAGTCCAAATTTTAGCCGTCTAATGAGTCACTTGTAATTCTTTTTGTATCTCTAGAATCAATATCATGTTAACCTTTAGAGGAAGGTTGTGACTAGTGTCCAGTCACCAGACAAAAAAAAAACAGACTATAACCGACTACCAGAACATATTGATGCGTCGAATATATATGGATCAAAGTATCCACACTAAAACCTCAGCCAATCATAATCCTGGTAATGAGCTTGGCAAGGGTGCACAGTGGAATAGCCCAACCTGCTATTTAAACCACCTACGAATTCTGGATTCTCAGAACAGATTCATTTTGCATCACAGCTGAAAACTGATCACGAATTTCAGCATTTAATAAAATCATTTTGTTGGAGATGAATTAAAAAGTAATGCCATTTCGTTTAGCACAGGTATAATTACCAATACAGGAACATAAAGCAAAATGAACCTGGTTCTCTGTGGATCACATCCCTACTTTTCCACATGAGATGGAATAATCGCTATCATCTCGTCGGTCCCATGAAAGAGAGTTTGAGAGGGAAACATTAATTCTAATGACGAGGAAATCTGTAGTGAAGAAGTGGCTCAAAGAACAGTCAACATAATTTTACGGGGCTTGGATACATGCTCTCATTTAAAGGTAGAACTTTTCTATTGAGAGAAACGGTGACGTAGGGATGTAATCCACAGAGGACCAGCTTCATTTTGATGTTTGATACATGATCCTGTGTTGATAATTATACCTTTCCTAAACAAAATGGCAATACTTTTTGACAAACTATCGTATTTATTTATTTTAACAATATATTTTTATAAGTAACTTTTACTTTATTACTAATTTATTTATTACTAATATTTTTCCCGTGTTGTTTCAAATCGTCTAATTTTCATGAAATTTTCTGAATTTGATCTAAATTTGGTTTTGTTTCGTTCATTTGTTTAACGGCATATCAACTTCTTATGGCATATTTAATGCCGACATTTGATTTATTTAATTTCAATCCTAAATATCTTTTAATGTTCCATTGTCTCTTTTTTAAAACATAGCACTTTTCTCTATGAGAATGTTTTCTACTACTGTGGCTACACCCGTTTCTATCATTGGATTTACCAATAGGAGACCTAAACGACTAAAATGGGGACAAGAATAGTAACATAGATATATGGTTTAAGTATGTCTGTCTAACACCAACAATTCACAAGCAGTTACAATCCTTAGAAACAATCAAAGCTTCAAGTGATTAAACCTGGGATTAATGCTTTCCCTAAGGGCATTAGCACGAATCGAAACGCAAACAGCTTCGTGCAGGATTTGATCTCAGTTTGCCGATTACATTTCCCCACGATGATAAAAATGTTAGACGAGTGTCAATTGTAAAACGGGATTTATTAAATTGAGAAAATAAAAGAGAAACAAATTAAATAAAAGCTAAAATTGGGGTCATTCTATGTCAACTCATTCAGATCATGTCAACCACTCTCTTCAATTTTTCTGAAATTTTGTTCAGATGTTATAGTTAGGCAATTTCCAAAATTTGTACTTTCAATTCAAAACATTGGCGGAGTTATGTCGATTTTAGCCCTCCAAATTTGGTGGGGAGTGGTCGCGAAAAATGGCGAATATTTGTAATCTATTTTTGTCTGTAAATTGATTTCTAGAGCTTCCCTACTCCTAAAATTGGCTTATAAAAACATTTTAGGGCAGGAAATCCAAAAATGCTATCATAAAATCTTAAACTTAACAAATTTTAATTTATTAATGATTTCTGATTTACATAATTCTAACTGATGTTATAGCTTCGGTTCTGTGCAAAAACCAAACTATATTTTTTGGTACAATAATGTTCAATATATGTGAAATGATAATGGAAAAAATTGTCATAGATGCAGTGCCATATTGGGACATTGATCTTGCTATGAAAAATCAGATATCGTCAATGACTTAAAATTGGTTGAATTTAAGACTTTTTTGCGGAAGGACTTCATATCTTTATATTTACATTATTATTACTTTATATATATATATATATATATATATATATATGTATTATATATATATATATATATATATATATATATATATATGAGTATATATAAAAATATATGAAAACACCACAAAATGGTGTTAAAGTGAAAACATTTTATATCTTAGCTGATATTGAACAATATTTCGATTTTATGAAAATCGTCATCAGAGCTTGTTTATACTCCGTGTTGGTAAGATCGGAGAGAAAAGTCATATGAGTTCAAAACAACACGGAGTATAAACAAGCTCTGATGACGATTTTCATAAAATCGAAATATTGTTCAATATCAGCTAAGTTATAACATGTTTTCACTTTAACAGCATTTTGTGGTGTTTTCATATCTTTTTATATATACTCATACCGTCGGATTGATTTCCTTTCTTTTAACTTATATATATATATATATATAATATATATAATATATATTATATATAGGGTATTCGGGATACATTTGATATACATATATTTGGTTATTTTTCTTCGTACGTTGGAGGTATTGACGCACATTACGCATCATTTAAAAGCTTGGACCCTTCACCCCTCATATACGTGATGACAGATATAATGGATGACTGGAACCCACCTGAATCATGGAAGAGAATAACTTGTATCATAATGATCTGCACCGCCCATCAAAATAATGAGATTATGGTTGCTGCCCAATGCTCCCTGAACACTGTAAAAACAATCAGGCATGAACTAGAGAATTGCAATGGATACTACGAGGCTATGGCTAGAAGAAAGCAACATAACATACGATATGATTGCGTTCGTACAGCAGAATTCCTAAAAGAAATCTGCAGAAAAAAGTGTTGGAGGACCCTGGCATTGGAATTCGGACATTGACACGTGAATTGAATGTTTTAGCCTCTTCCATGAAGCTTGCACTCAATGAAAACCTTTGCTACTACTTATACAAGCGTCGCAGATGTCAATTGCTTCCAGAAAAATCCCGTGAAAATCGTCTGACAAAAGAAAAAAAAAACGTCTGAGCAAAGAGAAATATCTAGCTGAACTACAAATAATCTAGTTCTTTTCCGATGAGAAAAACCTTTTGCTAAGATCAAAAGCACAGCACGCAGAATAACAGATGGTCTGCATACAGTTCAAAGGACACTTCTCGAGTCATGCAGACTAAATTTCCCCAAACTGTGATGGTTTTCGGATGTGCGTCCTCTGAGAGTTATGTGAGGCCTCTGCATTTTTTCAGGGACGGTATCAGATTCAATTCAGATGCCTACGGGACGTTGCTAAGCATTGAAGTCAAGCCCTGGTTAACAAGGGTAGCCAATGGTAGGCCGTATGTATTGTCGCAGAATTCGGCCTCCTGCCTCACCTTTGGGAAAAATCAAACATGGTTGTCGGTGAAATTTTACGACCACACCAGTCCCGATGTTTGGCCTCCGAACTCCCCAGATCTTAACCCCATGGATTATTATGTACGGGGTGCTGTTGAACTACAAAAGCCCAGTTAATCGACAGAATTAAGGGTGATTTTGAGACCCGTCCCAGGGATACTGTAACATCAGCTTGTTCAGGGTTCCGGAGAAGGATTGAGCCTGTGATCGATGCTTATTTTGAGTGAAACTTGTTGACAGTAGTGTAATTTCCGTGCCTGTTGAATGTCTTTAAAATCCATTGAATTTTGTAGTTACCAAGCACTTTTTTTCTTTGTGAAACTGTCATATTTATCCCGAAGACCAGTGCCCGGGTTAGCTCAGTTGGTAGAGCGTTCGTCTAGAAACCACAAGGTTCCTAGTTCGATACCGGTCCTCGCCAACTCGTGCATGAGTAGCACAGGGATCTGTGCGGTAAAGTAAGGATCTGATGGTAGGTATGGCGCTCCACCTCAGACGCCAAAACAATCTCTTGGGTCTAGCGCTATTGAAAAGGCGATAGACTCCATCACTGACTGGCTGATACCGACTTTAGGCCGCCTCGACTTTTTTTTATTTATATATATATATATATATATATATATATATATATATATATATATATATATATATTCAAACCTTTTAAATTCCGCTAAAGTAATTGACCTTTTGCCGCATCTTACTCGTGTAGAAGGGTTAGTGAATATATATATATATATATATGTGTGTGTGTGTGTGTGTATTGGTAAGAACTAAAAGAATTTTCGGTATCTGACCCTTTTAACCTCCTATTAAAAGTCACACAACACAAAAATGATATAAATATCCACTTCCTCCCATAATATCCCTCTGTCTAAATACGCATGAACTTCGCCTCTTCATAGATTTTCGATGGCGCTGACTTCAATTTTGATGTCAGAAATGAGTTGACAAAATTCAATATGGCTGAAATCCAAAATGGCGGCCACATTTCCTGTATTTTTATCAAGTAAGACAAGAAATTGGAAAGTATGGTTTGTAATATCTCATTTCTATGAGTCATGCGTACGCCGAATTCAATTTTGCTTCATAAATACAATACTTCTCCGCGGAGGACAATAGATATGAATAGAATGAGACACATCATTGAAAAATGATCAGCAAAATTAATAAATGTCTCACTTCGATAGAATAATTGGTTATTCATGTTTTAAATCTTTTCTGCAAAAATGATCGCACATCATTAGATGAAAATAAACATGTATCTAGAGTTCGTCGGTAACCGCTGTAAAATTAAAGTGATATATATTGGTAATACTTGAAGATACAAACTCCGACAAGGGTTGATAGACCAAAACATTTAATATGGTACAGCACATGTATAAACAGGGTACATAATACATAGAGGTACATAAACATACATACAAAAGTAGAAGGGAAAAACATAAAAGTACAGACATGAGACTAAGAAAAGTCCATGTTGTATAAATCACTTACAGTAATGTAAGGGGGGCAAAGCCCCAACAAGATGGGGGTAGACCAGAGTATAACCCATGTGTTTCGTAGGTCGAGGAACCGGAACAGAGAGGAAGAGAAGTTCAAACCAGCCGCTTAAATATAAACGACCCCTAGCGGGAACCAGCGAACAAAACGGGCAGAGACAACTCCCCAGGCAAATACGAAACTACTGCTACACCGCCATCTATAGTGGAAACGCTAGTAGCCATTTTGAATTTCCAGATTAGATTTTGCAAACTCATTTCTCACACCCTAATTGATAGTTCACGATATCTAAAACTTATCCAAAGCGTCTCGCCTGCAAAGAATTTGAATGGACTCTGAAGTTTATCTCTCAACCTTCGCTGCGTACCGCGTTACAAAAGCAGGCAGTCAAGCTCCATCTGGGTGACTCAACTCGCAGCTTCTAACATCCATGCCCTTCAACCATGCCACGACAAAACCACACAGAAGCTTAACACCGAACATGCATTTGAGACATCTCGCAAACAACAGTTAAACACACCAGGCAACAAATCAGGTGAATGTCTATCGTGATATAGTGATATATCCACAGGTCCTGCTACTCTTATTTCATTTTTCTTAACTCTCCCCTCCTTTTATATTCCCTGGCATCAAACACTCAACTACTAGATCCTATACCTCTGCATTCCACCAACTCCATGTCCCATCTAGCACATAGCCCCCTCCCTATACTCTTACCTACACTTCACTCATTTTCTTAGTCATTTACCCCTCAACCTTCTCCCCTCCTTCAAATCACACACATGTACGTATTTTTGCTTTAAATAAAAGTCATTGGGCTGAAGATAATCTTATCCTAAGATCGAAATATTCCCACTCTAAGACTTGTTTGAGTTATTATTTTTTGTCCACTATCCTCTTAACTTACCTCATATTGTCGGATTTTACCCCAACCCTCCTATCTTCATATATATATATATATATATATATATATATATATATATATATATATATATATTTAGACATGTTCTGTTAAACGCCACAGACAATTAAAGTCTGAGGAGTTTTATGGTCCTTTCAATTTTCCTAGCGATCTTTTTCGTGTTTGGGTGGAGAAGTTGTAATAGTCCACCAAATCCTTGTTTTTTTCGAGCGCTTTCGACTGGTTTATCAGCCATCATCAGGTGGGGAAACGATGTTAAGTTTTTCAAGTGCCTCGTTTTTATAGAAGAACGAGTAGTAGCTTATAAAAAATCCCACTCTAACCATTCCCCCTCCATTCCTCACAATTCTGTATCCCCCTCAAAAACCCATTAATCCATTGTTTCGTACTAACTACCACCACCACTCTTAAGCTACTACTCGTTCTTCTATAAAAACGAGGCACTTGAAAAACTTAACATCGTTTCCCCACCTGATGATGGCTGATAAACCAGCCGAAAGCGCTCGAAAAAAACAAGGATTTGGTGGACTATTACAACTTCTCCACCCAAACACGAAAAAGATCGCTAGGAAAATTGAAAGGACCATAAAAAAACTCCTCAGACTTGAATTGTCTGTGGCGTTTAACAGAACATGTCTAAAAAAAAATGCTGCCGATTTATACATACACACATATATATATATATATATATATATATATATATATATATATATATATATATATATATTGTAGATAGTATAGGTGATACATTTGTAAGTAGACCGTGTTAGATATCGTTGATAGAGCATTTAAATTTAAGTTATGGTAGCGTGGACATGCAGTCGATTCCTGGGTACTGACAGTTTCTCGCCTATGCGGGCTTTATATCCAAATATATGAAGCAAGTGTTGTATCAAGCGAGAAGGTGGTAGTAAGAGGGAATTTGATATAGTAAAAAGAAATTGATGATACTATTGTTATAAAATAAAGTGGTTGGGTGATAAATTAACAAGAAATACACACACACACACACACATACATACATATATATATATATATATATATATATATATATATATATATATATATGTCGGAGTGGCCTGTTGTCGGTATCCGCAGGACAGCGAGGGAGTCTATCCCATTCTCGCTAGCGCCAGACCATAGGAAGTGTTTTTGCTGAGATGGTGCGCCACACTTACCATCAGCTCTCCACTTTAGCGCACGCTGTGTTGACAGGGACCTGTATCGAACTCAGAACCTTGCGATTCTGAGGCGCGTGTCCTACCAACTGAGTATATATATATATATATATATATACTAGCAAATATATGCACCCTCCGGGTGCAAGTATTTAAGTTTTGATATATTAAAATATCATATTAAATTAGAAAGGCTAATGAAACTGACTAAGAATGCAGATAAAAAGATCTGCAACAGAGGGGGTATAATCGAAAAATAGAACAACTTTGAAACTAACTATTCCATCATTTTCCATTACTCCCCTCTTTCATTGGTAAATTTTCCTAATTTAACTATTTAGTTAAAATAGGAAGTAAAGGATAATATTACAGTTATTTCTTCTTGTAAATAAATTTCTTTTAAGATTTATCCACGAGATTTTTGTTTATATTTCTTAAGATAAAACCAAACAATTAGAAATCAATAATACCAAGCACATATTTATTAAAATAAAATTTTAAATATCAATATGCAAATTAGCCTTCTCGTTCAAACTGTAAACCGCTATTTTGTTGTATATATAAAATACAATTGCATGTTATTAGTACGTACATATGGTCAACAGTATTAATAATGTAAAACAATTTTTATTAATAACTGAAGGTTTAAAAAAATGAAATCATGGAGAATTTGACGTAAATAATTAAGGGAATTCTGACTTGAGTAGTAATATAGTTTCGGTTACAGACAGAAAAACACACAATCTCCATTATAATAAGATATATATATATATATATAGAGAGAGAGAGAGAGAAGAAAACTTTTCATATAAGCTACTTAAGTAACCGCCCTCTGACCAAAATAGTTTAATTTTTATTCAACACGTTTATCCGCGAAGATGCACCACTTTGTGACGGATATCTATTCTTTTTTTTATTTCTTATTTTATTTCAAAAACTTTAAACTGCATAAAAATTCTTACATTTCTTCTTTTTATAAGTTCAGATCGAGTCGTTCAAAGTAGAAGTTTTGCCGAGTTATTCTTAATACGTTTTACTTCATCTCTTTTCCTTCCTTTTTTTTTTTTTTTTTTTTTAACGCTGTGATCTCTAAATGTTAGTTTGATGCACATGGCTATTTCCCACAAAATATTGATTCTTTATTGGAAAAAAAAAACAAGCAAACAAACAAAAGATCCTCAGACAAAGAAGAAAAATGTATGTGGTGATAAAATGTGGAAAAAGAAAAGGAGAGTAACGGAGGGTAACGGAGAGTAAGGAGAATTGAGAAAGAGGAGGAAAGCAAGAAAAGAAAACTGTAATAAAAAAAGAAAGAGAAAACCGTCGAAATGAATGGATCTTGCATGAAATAAGAGAGGGAGGAAGGGAGAATGAATTTGTAGAAAGAGAAATTGAGGAGTGAAAAAAGTAGGGAAGAAAATGTGAATGGGTTAAAGTTGATTTACTAGATAAATTGAGAGGGATGAAGATGGTGAGACAGCGAGGGAGAGAGAACATGATTTCGAATGAAAGAGGTATAGAATAGACGAGGTGTAAAATAAATTGAGTATCAGGATTGCAAGAAAATGAATTATTATTATTTTTTGCGGGGGTCATACCCATCTAAGCTGGTGCTTCACTGGAGGCTGATGTGACAGCAAGTCTCCTCGGATCTCTAGGACTCTTCTCAGTATTCTAGCTTATCTTAACAGTGCTATTGTTTGAATGGTATCGACCCTTCTTCGGTTTTTCAATTCTTCCAGACTTTTCCAATCACTTGGGAACCGTTCCAAGGGCCCCAATCTTGACACAATCTTTACGTTCATGTTCCGGTAGTAGTATTAGTTGTAGTAGTGGTAGTATTAGTAAGAATAGTACGAATATTATTAATCATTATTATCCTTTGTATGAATGTCAGTAGTATAGATCTTCTGCTTAGTTGTTCACAACAGCGTAAACTGATGGTATTCTACTGGAGTCTAAGTGACAACAAGTCTTCTCAGGTCTCCAGGACTCTTCTGAGTATTCTAGCCAATTTCAACAATGCTATTTCTTAAATGGTCTCGATTCTTCCTATGATTTCTAGTTCCAATTACGATTGGTATCAATTTGACCCACATATTCCACAGCAATTTCGGTTCTCTAGCAAGATCTAGGTATTTGTATATCTTTTCGTTTTCTTTCATATCCTCCTGTGACATAATAGAAGTGCAAAATCTACCAGTTGAGAAGTTCTCCTTAACGTGTTAATACTTACTAGGTCTGATCTACTGGGTTGCATTTTCATCTTAACGTATCCATAATTTTAATACTTTGTTCTTTACGACCGTTATCATCTTTTAACACCCTCTGGTTAGAGACTGTACAAATCGTCCATGATGAAATGCAACAATGTAAATCTTGATTATCTAGTGTTGCTTATCCGCCGAATTATTATTTCTTATGAGTGTCGTAACCTCAGCTAAATAAAGCTGATACAGGGTAGTATTGAGTCACTTCACAAGAGACAAGCATCCCTGGAGTCCCCAGCACTTGAACCCTAGTTTGAAGATGTATTGGGGATTTATGTGAATAGTAATTACTCCAATCCTACAACTATCGGTGTGGATGACCGTTGGCTACTTTGGAGGACATCCATTCCTGACAACTCTTGTTTTAGTGATGCCGAGTGTCCACACATCCACCTCACCAGACAAGCAGAGGCGTACCTGATGGGGGTGCCAGTTTACTCACCGACAACCCGACCATAGAACAGGTAGTGGTACTTTACATGGTACAAGTAGTAAGTAGGAAAGTAGACCTGTTTTATCCTGACTTGAAATTGCGCTTATTATGTGTTTAACTATCTAATCCATGTTTCCAGATAATCAAGACTTGTTATTCTGTTATCAGTTTTAGTTTTGGTATGCGAATGTCATTATTTTATGCAGCTATTAAAAGAGATGCAGTTTCTCTCATGAGGTTGCCACTTCTTAGTCATGTCCAGGTAATCACGTGTGCCAGCTTCCCGGTTTCTCGTTTGAAATATCAATACGGTTGCTTTTATTCTAATTTTCGCTTTCTTTTTTTTTCTTTATCGTTTGTCCTAATATTGATATAGTTGTAAGTGCCAGCTGTAATTAGTCTTTCTTTGTTTTTGTTTTGTGTGACTTCCTTAATTCATTTCATTGCCGCATCTACGCTATTATCAACAGTGGCGAGACATGTTCTTCCTTCTTTTCTTGGAACATATAGTCTGTCTGTGTCATTTAACACTTTCATGAATGTTGGTTCATTGAGCTAACAGAGTTGTAGTAGAATAAGTCGTGGTAGTATGAATAAAAAAAAACTATAAAAAATTAGAAAGGCGTAAGAGTAGAAAGTCTTTCATGGTGATGATGATGATGATGATGAAGCCGACAATTAAGCACAGAAAAAGACATCATGAGAAGAGTCATATTTATAGGTAAATGGGTTGGGGGATAAAATACGAAGAATTAAAAACAAAGAAAATAAACACTTTCTTAGTTTAAGATTAACAGCTGTGTTATAATGATAAAAAAACAGAGCAAAAAGTATTTGAAAAAAGTCGTATATTTATATCCCACGTGCCATCGTCTACATACAGACGTTAACCCTGATAGCTGAGCAGTTCCTGACATGCAAAACTCAGCTTTGGATCTTACATAGGCGAGTAGGGCGGTCGGGGAGACCGCCTCCGACAAATTAGGTTGTCACGTCCAGCTCTAGCACCTATATGATCGTACTGACCCTATTGCACATAGCAAACTCCAACACTTGTTATCATATATGCTAGAAAACGGTTCCTGGGGGTCTTAATATTTTGGGTATGACGTTAAACTCTATCTGATGGAAAAGTTCTAATTCTGGAGCTCTGGGGTATGTGGATTACCCCTTTATCACCATTAATCATTGGTTCATTCTGACCCGGAATGGTAGTACCTGTTAGGGTCATATCTATGCGTGAAATGGCAAAAATGAATTAAAAAATTTTGTTCAAGAAAATTGAGTTTGGAAGAATATTGAATACCATAATTTACGAATAAAGTAACATGCCTTCGGCATAACATGACCCAACAAGGGTTGACATGCCGTAAAATCCAACCAACCAAACCAACCAACAGGCTCGATCAATATTTTCAGTGATAGTTCTCTATTTGTGTCATATTGATGAAGGTAAATTGATCTGAGTAATTGCTTTCGCAATAAACCTCAATACCACGTCGAAGCATCTCACGTTTTCCCTGTCTTACCAGGTGTTTTATGCACAGATCAATCTCGAAAAAAAATTACATCCGTTCAAATGCATTCTCGCCAATTCTCCTGGCTCCGAGATCACGTTTTCTTAAATGAAGTTTCTGAGGCAGCCATAATTATTTTCTTTCGTATGGTTCACTCATCGTGTACGCAATACAAGTTCTTGCCCGCTTTGAGATACGAGGTACGTCATTTCTGTCACTGCACACATATGTAATGATGGTGTTGGTAAAATAATTTCAACATCCCTTTGTCTTCCATATTCGGTAAATGTTAGTTTATCAAAAGACCTTGCACCAAGCAAGGGATCATTTTGCCTTGAGATCATTTTTTTCCTTTTCTCGTCATATTGCAATGAGGATGGGATCATTGATTTGCCAAGGCGGTGCATAAAATCAGTTAAAGATCCTTGTCTCATCGATATTTAATAAATAATTTTATTAAGAGATCTTACATCAGTCAAGCGATTAGAACACCTTGGTATAGTTTTGCTTGTATACAAGGGTGGTTCCACAGAAAAAGAGGCCAATATCGGCTGCTGATACTGGTTCGAAGTGCAATATGATGGATGACAAGTGCTTTGTTGAATTTTTTCTCTGCATGGTAGATGAATGAGAAGACCGCAATAAAACTTAAAAGATTATTTTGTAAGAGTGAATACACACACACACACACACACACACACACACACACACACATATATATATATATATATATATATATATATATATATATATATAATCAGAAACTAAATGGATTCTAAAATTACAAACACACGTGAAGGGATTGAACGCAGACATCGGAATTCTCCGTTATTATAAATATTTCACAGACGCTACCGCTGTCGATAACAACAGAGACAAAAGGCCGTTAAACAGGAATAACATTCATTTGATAAAGGGTATCTAACGGACCTGAAAATTTATGACAAAAAATAATGATAAAAAATAAGTGAATCCAATACTCCATAATATCGAGTTCATTCATATATATTTTTTTAATGCTTCGTAATAACGCCCAACTTATAAAAAAAAACATTAAAAAAAAAATAAATATATATATATATATATATATATATATATATATATATATATATATATATATTGCGGATAATATGAGTAATAAACAGAATGTTAATAACTTGAAGCAATTTGCGCCTCCAAAAATGTGTGTTTATTAAAATGAATATAATAAAGTCGAATTGGATCGACTTATATACGGGTGCATGCGATGTAATCTTATGAATCTTTTGAATAAGAATCGTATTTGAGTAAAAATTGTATTCTAAACGCCACCGACAGGCCTAATAATATATGAGTGTCCTGCTGATGCAAGAATTTTCTGAATGACAATTTCTTTGCTGAAATGTTTCTTCTCTGCATGAAAGATCGGAGAAACCTTCAATAAATCTTAAAAGATATTTTCGTAAGATTGAAATTCAAACATAATGTTATGAACTTGAATCAATCCGTAGCACCAAAAAGTGTTTATTAGAAGCAAATAGAAAAACAATTAAATACATTGAATCGACTTTTACACAGGTGCATGGGATGTGCTCTTCTGAATTATATGAGTAAGAATCGGCATGTTTGATTAGATGAAAAAAAGAAGAAAAAAATTGAGGCTTTTTTTGTCAAATTGAATAGCCAGAAGAAACTAATCAGAGTTGGAAAGTTCTTAACGTCAAATAGAAACCTCATCAATTTTAATGGTATTAATTACAAAATATTTTACCAAATTAAAACAAATAAAAAAAAAGCTAACAAAATTCTAACATGGAATTTATAAGCCAAAGACAATAGACGAAAAACAATGTTTATTTAATTAAATGAAGAATAATAGACATCTAATCCGGTTTAGTTTTAGGTTTTCATTCATCGGATTTTCATGTAAACCTCTTTTTTTTAATTTAAAGAACATTTTGTTTCTCTTCCGAATTTTATTTTATTGGATTATTTAAGACATTTTCTTTAAGTTCAGGATTTTTGATTAGATCTTTATTTTCATTTCATTTACATGTTTCTATGCGCATTATACACACCAACAAATAATTACACGCAATGCAACACATGTTTATATAAACAGAAGCCATAAGTTTTTATCTCTATGTGTAAAAAAAAAAATCAAAGGTCTGAAACAATTATTTTAGTGAGTTTGTAACTTATGATTTAGGTTTTAGAATCTGAATGGAAGAGGAAAGAAATCAAAATAACTCTGAAAAATATTTGGGAAGAAAATTCTTTTTGCAATGTAATATTTTTAGATATAAATAATCCAAGTCTACGGAATTGTTTTCGAATGTTAGAGAAATATTTGGTTGAAATAAAAATAAGACAAACAGTAGCAAAGATAATCCAAATATTATATTATTATATTATATTATAGATATTAGAATGCATTCACACGTCATTGATAATCAGCCGATATTAATTTTGGTTAAATACTGACGTATGCACAAACGATTAGAAAATTCAATACCTGTTTGGAAATTATTAAGGAACCGATTTTGGGAAGAATTTAGATCAGATAATCATAGAGACGGACAGACTCAAGTCGGTGATTTTTTCCAGAGCCCCAAACTGTCTCATTTTCCTTTCTTTTTTTCTTTTTCATATCATCCACCTATATATACAAGTGGATGGTATGTTTCCTTGATAGGATTTAACTAAAGTTGTGAACTCAAACGTACATATAAATATTTGTGAATATGTTTTTTTTTTTACGTATACAGGGTATTATAAATAAATGAATTTAATACATTTTGAATTGATTAGGAACAACACGATATTCCTGACATTGGCAAAGTCAGTAAAATAGGTGGAAGGTATGCCAATATATTTACTCTCTTCTGCTTACTGTCTGGACAATTTAAAAAAAAGATAGTCCCCATATTTTTGAGTACCTTAAATAATTTAGAATGGCTTTAGAATAGAGAAATATCGCAGGAAAGATAAAAGTTTAATAGAGTTGAAATAGTACGGTAATTGCACTAAACTGTCTTAAACAGAATTTAAAAAGTTCGCAGGCTATGATTCATCGGCGTAGGAATTTGGCCCTACTCTTAGATAATCGGTAAATCGCCCTTTTTAAATATATCTTTGAAGCACTCGGTTGGCTTCCGTTTTTTTTTGCCAAGTAAACCCTTCAAGACGACAAGGTCATTTCTTAGTAAAGAAGTTACTAAGAGTATAAGTTTTGACGGCCTAGTCCGTATGATGAGAACATTAAAATATAATCACTTTTCTCAAATTGTATACTTTTGTTTAAACAAATTATCTCTGATAAATAACAATTATAATTGAACTTTTAAGTTATTTTCCTCATAACTTTTTACACAGCTTTTGCCTTCAGGGTAAATAAGTTAGTTACACTAAAAATATATGTGTATGCTAGTAATTGTTGTTTGAATTGATCGTGAGTAACATAATATTCCTGACAATGGCAAAGTCAATAAAATGGTTAGGTGGGTATGCCAATGTATTTACTCTCCTATTTTCATCAATGTGAATCATTGTGGCATACCAATGACGTGGAATTTTGCCAGGATACATAGGAATAAAAGAAATGCAAAGAAAAATAAATTTCCCAAGGGCGCGAAGTGAAAAAAAATCTAGGGATATTAGAATTCAATTTGCGGATACATTTTTTTTTAAATATCTGAGATTACAAATCATTTCACCCCTACACACTAACACATAAACGTACTATCTCGCTCTTTCTCTCGCTTTCTCTCGCCCCCTCTCGCCCCCCTCTCTCTCTTTCTCTCTTGATATTCCATATTCTATATTCCTCTCACTATCCATATCTCTTTCCAACTCTCTTCCCCCCCCAATCTCTAAATATCAAGAGAGAAAGTACGTGAATCTGGAAAGTGAGAGAGAGGGAGAGGGAGAGAGAGAGAGAGAGAGAGAGAGAGAGAGAGAGAGTGAGAGTGAGAGAGAGAGAGGGGAGATAGATAGATTGTACGTGGATGTGGGAAACGTATATTAACTCAGATATCAAAAAGTATCCGGAGAGAGAGACAGACAGACCGATAGATATACAGAGGGAAAATACGTGAATGTCGAGAGAGAGAGAGAGAGAGAGAGAGGAGAGAGAGAGAGAGAGAGAGAGAGAGAGAGAGGAGGGGCGGGAGAGAGAGGGAGAGAGCGGGGGTAGAAAGAGATACAGAAATAAAGAGAAGGTGAGATGAAGAGAGAATATGGGATAAAATCATTTATTTGAAAGAGAGTGTCAGTCGTCTTGATTCGTATCGGAATAATGTTCTTATAAGGGATGAGTCATAAGTCGAGATATATTGATAAAAAAAATCTTGTGATTAGTCGATAGAGAAAAAGATGATTGTCAGTGAGGATATTACTGACTTATTCTCTCATGATTATCTTAGCTGGTAAAAACTACCGTATTACTGTTAAATCAATTGGGAAACAACTATTAAAAAAGAATTTTAGTTGTATAAAGAGGATAGAAAAAACATAAATTATGAACGCTTCATTCCGTAAAAATACACACACATGTGTGTGTGTGCGTGTGTGTGTGTGTAGTGCATATGTGTATGCATGAGTGTGTACCATCTCAATTATAATGGCAAAAGCAATCGTTAATATTTACATTATTGTCTAAAGCAGAGTTGGTTGCTAATACATCACCTCTCCCTTTGCACTTTTCATCTCTCTCTTTCTCTCTCTCTCTCTCTCTCTCTCTCTATATATATATATATATATATATATATATATTATATATATATATATATATATATATAAGTCAGATTAGCACTTTTGTGTATGGACACTTACATATATGTAAATATCCAGAAATACAAAATTATATTATATTTTGTATTCAGACGGGACTTATATATATATTATAATATATATATATATATTATATATATATATATATATATATTATATAATATGGGGGTGCATATATGGGTGTATTTTCATTGATATATATATATATTGAAAGATATAGAATATAACATCCAATTATTCAATATAAACATATATATAATATATATATATATATATATATATATATATATATATATATATATATATATATATATATATATATATATGGAGGGGTGAATGCAGGCTCCTATATGATTAGTGAATAGCGTAGTTTACTAATTCATTGAATATTTTCAGCCTCAAAGGATCACAATAATGTCTATGGATTTTTTTGCGCAACTCGATACAGCGAAACAGGGATTGCCTGTTAAAGATTTCGAATGATTTGAATTGCAAATACCGTTTTGCCAATAATTGCATTGAACAGATCTGCAATAAGAACGGATCCATACTTGCCTACAACAACAAAAACAGGGAAGATTTTTAAAATAACATCGAACACAGAACAAAATTAAAAAAATACAGAGGGAAAAATAAAAATAGAGAAAATAGATTTCTTTAAAGAGAGACTATAATAGAAGATAGATAGATAGATAGATAGATAGATAGACAGGGAGAAATGAGTCGGAGAGAGGTGATTTCAGAGTCACAAAGCGTCAACAGGAAAATATATATACAAAAGAAACGAGAAATCCCCAGTGCAAACGTAAAATGCGTAAAAAAAATATCCCGATATCTCCTCTCATTAGGGAGCTATTGGAATGCCTTTTGTTATGACTGAGTTAAAAACGGTTCCCTTTCCAGCCAGAAGACCAGACCTAGTATTGTTTAAGATTAAAAAGAGGACATGTCAACTGGTAGATTTTGCTGTTCTAGCAGATCACAGGGTGAAGATGAAAGAAAAGGAAAATAACACCTAAAGCTTGCTAGAGAATTGGAAAAAAAACGGAGGAATATGTGGGTGAAAAGGATACCAATTGTAGTTTGTGCACTTAGAACTGTCCCCAAAACCTAGATAAGAGCCTAGAGGAACTGGAAATCAGAGGAAGAATTGAAATCCAGACAGAAATCTCGATTGAAAACGGAAAATGGTGAATAAAATTGCCCCGATATCTTTTCTCATTAGGGAGCTATTGGAAATGCCTTTTGTTATGATATTAGCTTTGCTTCGTCTGGTAGACAGGCCTCAGGATACTGTTTAGTTAGTTTTGCGCACAGTTGCGCACAATATAATTTAAATTCCCGCGGTTTCTCAGTGGTCACCCATCTAAGAAAGAAACAGGCTCATCACTATTTAACTTAACTGATTTGACAGTATGCCAAAAATACCGAGGCATGACCGATTGATTGGTTGTATCTACGACAATTCCACTCTTGTTGACTTTATTCATTGATGAACCAGCTATTTGGTGGTATAAATTAGTAAGTAAGTAAGTAATAGTAGTACATAAAGTAAGTAAATATAATAATAATAATAATAATAATAATAATAATAATAATATGGACAATATTCTAGACCTTGCCAGAGCACTGGAAAAGTTATGGAACATGAAAGTGAAAGTGATACCAATTGGTAGTTGGTGCACTTGGAACAGTCCCAAAAGGATTAGAAAAGGGTTTGGAAAGTTTGGAAATCAGAGGAAAGGATTGAAACCATTCAGAACACTGTAACTGCTGCAATCTGCCAGAATACTCAGAAGAGTCCGGAGACCTGAGAGACTTGCTGTCACTCAACTCCAGTGAAAGGCCATCAGCTATGCTGATGTGAAAACCTCAAAAGGAGTAAATAATAATATAATATCCCAGACAGGAGACCAGACCTGGTATTGATTAACGAAAAAGAGAACGTGTCAACTGGTGGATTTTGCGGTCCGAGCAGATCACAGGGGTGAAGCTGAAGGAAAATGAAAGATGGATAAATACTGACATTGCAGAGATTGAAAAAGCTGTGGAATATGAGAGTGAAAGTGATACCAATGTATGTTTGGTGCACTTGGACGGTCCATGAACTTTGGAAAAAGACTGGAGGATCTAGAAATTCAGAGGAAAAAATAGAGACCTCCAGACTACTGCATTTTGCTGCAATCGCTAGAATACTCAGAAAAGGGTCCTGGAACCTGAGAAGA
>CM042141.1:140491603-140542012 GCA_023376005.1 Doryteuthis pealeii
AGCATATGTAATCTACAATGTAAATGACTTGTACGAACGAATAGAATATTATGAAGTCGCTGCCCATATTATAAATATCTTTCATATTTATATAAATATATGCAAACCACACGCCACAGGACACCCCCTCCACCCTCCTGTAGATACATACTTTTTCAGCTCAGTGCGCGATGCAGGATTGATCTCCACGCATAATTATTGCCTTTCCGGCAGACGCTACAAAAAAATGAGTCTGCCCGCACTAACGACCCCAAGAAGGATTCCAAGCAATTGGTACGGGAAAACAGGGCCTATTTGGCTGAATCCCTGCACGGCCACACGCGATCCATTTGTAAAACAAACAAAAAAATAAGTAGAGCATGTGTCGCGTTCTACATTCGATGCTATGTAATTAACGCACATACACGCATAACGTCTTGTGATTCTGTGTCTGCCTGGTTCCAAGGAATGTGACCTACATCAAAGGTCAATTATGATAACTCTTGTTGTAGGCGCTAGGGGTGGTCAGACACCTGATGCGGATTATCAGGAGAGTGAAACCGTTGCTTTTACTCAGCGATAAGCCCATGACCTAAATTTGGGGGCTAAACAAAAAGTGTCCAACCCATTAGGAGTAGGCTACGATTTATAAAAGTATAATGATCTTTCCTGGTCGACTAAAAAGAAAACCAGTTCGCATCTTGTTTATGCGACCGGTTCAAAAAACAACTTCAATCCAGAGAAATAGAGACACACATACAGGACAGGACAGACCTTCAAGTTTTCGGGCCAATTGCCTTGATATCAGTATAAATCTGTGATTAGTACACACTACCTTTCATCCGAAGTGCCATCATCAGGGGTGGATGTAATTGAATGTGTTCCTTGGTCTATTTTGAAAAAAAGGACTGTTGATAAACGATCAGGTAGTAATGGAATAAGTATAATAAAAATATATGTATATACTTAAAAGGGTCAGTCATATTATGCATACGTATATCAAACTGGCCCTTTTATTCCTCTTTGTGCTCGTAGATTCATTTGTTAATATTTCAACTATGCATATAAACAGTGAAGGTTAATGGACATGGAAAACTCAAGTACTATCAACGATAGTAATTGTAAAAATTAGCAAAACAATGGTATATCCGCGGATATCATTAATTATATATTATTTTCACTCCTTTTGAGTTTTTCACATCAGCGTTAGCTGATTGATATTTCACTGGAGTCTGAGTGACATCAAGTCCCCCAGGGTCTCCAGGGACTTTCTGAGTATTCTAGCCGATTGCAGCAGTGCAGTAGTCTGGATGGTCTCTATTTTTTCCTCTGATTTCTAGATCCTCCAGTCTTTTTTCCAAGTTCATTGGGACCGTTCCAAGTGCACCAACTTACAATTGGTATCACTTTCACTCTCATATTCCACAGCTTTTTCAATTCTCTGGCAATGTCCAGTATTTATCCATCTTTTCATTTTCCTTCAGGCTTCACCCTGTGATCTGCTCGGACCGCAAATCCACCAGTGGACACGTTCTCTTTTTTTCGTTAATCAATACTAGGTCTGGTCTCCTGTCTGGATATTATTATTATTATTTACTCCTTTTGAGTTTTCACATCAGCATTAGCTGATGGCCTTTCACTGGAGCTGAGTGACACCAAGTCTCCTCAGGTCTCCAGGACTCTTCTTGAGTATTCTGGCAGATTGCAGCAGTGCAGTGTTCTGAATGGTTTCAATCCTTCCTCTGATTTCCAAACCCTTTTCTAATCCTTTTGGGACTGTTCCAAGTGCACCAACTACAATTGGTATCACTTTCACTTTCATGTTCCATAACTTTTCAGTTCTCTGCAAGGTCTAATATTTGTCCATATTATTATTATATTATATATTATTATTATTTACTTACTTATGTACTTATTTATTACTTACTTACTTACTAATTTATACCACCAAATAGCTGGTTTCATCAATGAATAAGTCAACAAGAGTGGAATTGTCGTAGATCAAACCAATCAATCGGTCAATGCCTCGGTATTTTTGGCATACTGTCAAATCAGTTAAGTTAAATAGTGATGAGCCTGTTTCTTTCTTAGATAGGTTGACCACTGAGAAACCCGGGGAATTTAAATTATATTGTGCGCAACTGTGCGCAAAAACTAACTAAACAGATCCTGAGGCCTGTCTACCAGACGAAGCAAAGCTTTAGTATATCATAAACAAAGGCATTCCAATAGCTCCCTAATGAGGAAAAAATATCGGGAAATTTTATTCACCATTTTCCGTTTTCAATCGAGATTTCTGTCTGGATGACTTCAATTCTTCCTCTGATTTCCAGTTCCTCTAGGCTCTTTATCTAGGTTTTGGGGACAGTTCTAAGTGCACAAACTACAATTGGTATCCTTTTCACCCTCATATTCCTCCGTTTTTTTTTTTTCAATTCTCTAGCAAGCTTTAGATGTTTATTCTTTTTCTTTCATCTTTCACCCTGTGATCTGCTAGAACAGCAAATCTACCAGTTGACATGTCCTCTTTTTAATCTTAAACAATACTAGGTCTTGGTCTTCTGCTGGGATAAAAAGAACCGTTTTTATCTCAGTCATAACAAAAGGCATTTCCAATAGCTCCCCTAATGAGAGGAGATATCGGATATTTTTTTACGCATTTTACGTTTGCACAGGGGATTTCTCTGTTCTTTGTATATATATTTTCCTGTTGTACGCTTGTTGACTCTGAATCCCCTCTCTCCGACTCATTTTCTCCCTGTCTATCTATCTATCTATCTATCTATCTTCTATTATAGTCTCTCTTTAAAGAAATCTATTTTCTCTATTTTTCTGTTATTTTTCCCTCTGTATGTTTTTTTTATTTTTGTTCTGTGTTTCGATGTTATTTTAAAAATCTTTTCCCTGTTTTTGTGTTGTAGGCAAGTATGGATCCGTTCTTATTGCAGATCTGTTCAATGCAATTATTGGCCAAAACGGTATTTGCAATTCAAATCATTCGAAATCTTTATACAGGCAATCCCTTTGTTTCGCCTGTATCGAGTTGCGCAAAAAAATTCCATAGACATTATTGGATCCTTTGAGGGCTGAAAATATTCAATGAATAGTAACTACGCTATTCACTAATCATATAGGAGCCTGCATTCACCCTCCATATATATATATATATATAGTATATATATATATAATTATATATATATATATATATATATAATATTTGTTTATATTGAATAATTGGATGTATATTCTATATCTTTCAATAAATATATATATCAATGAAAAATCACCCATGTATGCACCCCCATATATATATATATATATATATATATATATATATATAATATATATATATTATATATATATATATACATAAAAGGTCCTGTCTGAATACAAATTATAATAATTTTGTATTTCTGGATATTACATATATGTAATTGTGTCCATACACAAAAGTGCTAATCTGATTTTATATATATTATATATATATATATATATATATATATATATAATATATATATATATATATATATAGAGAGAGAGAGAGAGAGAGAGAGAGAGATGAAAAGTGCAAAGGGAGAAGTGATGTATTTGCAACCAACTCTGCTTTAGACAATAATGTAAATATTAACGATTGCTTTTGCCATTATAATTGAGATGGTACACACTCATGCATACACATATGGCACTACACACACACCACCACACACGAGCGCGCGGGCGCACACACACACACACGCGTGTGTGTGTGTATTTTACGGAATGAAGTGTTCATAATTTATGTTTTTTCTCTATCCCTCTTTATACAACTAAAATTCTTTTTTTAATAGTTGTTCCCAATTGATTTAACAGTAATACGGTAGTTTTTACAGCTAAGATAATCATGAGAGAATAAGTCAGTAATATCTCACTGACAATCATCTTTTCTCTATCGACTAATCACAAGATTTTTTTTTATCAATGTATCTCGACTTATGACTCATCCCTTATAAGAACATTATTCCGATACGAATCAAGACGACTGACACTCTCTTTCAAATAAATGATTTTATCCCATATTCTCTCTTCATCTCACCTTCTCTTATTTCTGTACTCTTTCTACCCCCGCTCTCTCCCTCTCACTCCCCCCCTCTCTCTCTCTCTCTCTCTCTCTTCTCTCTCTCTCTCGACATTCACGTATTTTCCCTCTGTCTATCTATCTGTCTGTCTGTCTCTCTCTCCGGATACTTTTTATTCTGTTTAATATACGTTTCCCACATCCACGTACAATCTATCTATCTCCCCCTCTCTCTCCTCTCTCTCACTCTCACTCACTCTCTCTCTCTCTCTCTCTCCCTTCTCTCTCTCGCTTTCCACATTCACGTACTTTCTCTCTGATATTTAGAGATGGGGGGGGGAGAGAGTTGTGGAAAGAGATATGGATAGTGAGAGGAATATAGAATATGAATATCAAGAGAGAAAGAGAGAGAGAGAGAGGGGGCGAGAGGGGACGAGAGAAACGAGAGAAAAGAGCGAGATAGTACGTTTATGTGTTAGTGTGTAGGGGTGAAATGATTTGTAATCTCAGATATTTAAAAAAAATGTATCCGCAAATTGAATGCTAATATCCCCAGATTTTTTTCACTTCGCGCCCTTGGAAATTTCTTTTTCTTTGCATTTCTTTTATTCCCATGTATCCTGGCAAAATTCCACGTCATTGGTATGCCACAATGATTCACATTGATGAAAATAGGAGAGTAAATACATTGGCATACCCACCTAACCATTTTTATTGACTTTGCCATTGTCAGGAATATTGTGTTACTCACGATCAATTCAAACACAATTACTAGCATACACATATATTTTTAGTTTACTAACTTATTTATCTGAAGGCAAAAGCTGTCTAAAAAGTTATGAGGAAAATAACTAAAAGTTCAATTATAATTGTTATTTATCAGAGATAATTTGTTTAAACAAAAGTATACAATTTGAGAAAAGTGATTATATTTTAATGTTCTCATCATACGGACTAGGCCGTCAAAACTTATACTCTTAGTAACTTCTTTACTAAGAAATGACCTTGTCGTCTTGAAGGGTTTACTTGGCAAAAAAAACGGAAGCCAACCGAGTACTTCAAAGATAATTTAAAAAGGGCGATTTACCGATTATCTAAGAGTAGGGCCAAATTCCTACGCCCATGAATCATAGCCTGCGAACATTTAAATTCTAAGACAGTTTAGTGCAATTACCGTACTTATTTCAAACTCTATTAAACTTTTATCTTGCCTGTGATATTTCTCTATTCTAAAGCCATTCTAAATTATTTAAGGTACTCAAAAATATGGGGACTATCTTTTTTTAAATTGCCCAGACAGTAAGCAGAAGAGAGTAAATATATTGGCATACCTCCACCTAGTTTACTGACTTTGCCAATGTCAGGAATATCGTGTGTTCCTAATCAATTCAAAATGTATTAAATTCATTTATTTATAATACCCTGTATACGTAAAAAAAAAAAATAATCGCAAATCTTTTATATGTACGTTTGAGTTCACAACATTAGTTAAATCCTATCAAGGAACATACCATCCACTTGTATATACAGGTGGATGATATGAAAAAGAAAGAAAAGAAAATGAGACAGTTTGTGGTTCTGGCAGAAATCACCGACTTGAGTCTGTCCGTCTCTATGGTTATCTGTTCTAAATTCTTCCAAAATCGGTTCTCTAATAATTTCCAATTATTGAATTATCTAATCGTTTGTGTATACGTCAGTATTTAAACCAAAATTAACATCGGCTGATTATTAATGACGTGTGCCATGCATTCTAATATCTATAATATAATATAATATAATAATATAATATAGTTTTATCGTTGAGTTGACAGTTCCAATTGATGAAAATCTGGATTGGGCCCATCAGCGGAAGTTGGAAAAATATGAAGACCTACGTGAACAATGCGTCAGAAAACGGATGGATAACGGATGTATTTCCCATTGAGTCGGATGTCGGGGGTTTATTGCCAACTCAACCTCGGCATTTTTGTCTAAACTTGGACTTTCTCTACCAGACAAGAGGAAATACTTAAAAGATTAAGGAGAAAGCTCTAACCGCATCAGCGTGGATATGGCAGTCATATATTGTGAGATCAAACCGACAAAGTCTGGTGGTATCTTGAGATACCACTGGGGCGCTCTGGGTTAGTGGTAATGATGCTTCGGCCCCGAAACCATGCCTGAACCCAGAGTCAACATCTGATGAAGGCTTTGTTGGTTGCAATGCTACTGTGTAAATAGCAGTTATTGTATGAAGATTATTGGATTATATTTGCTACTGTTTTCTTATTTTTATTTCAACCAAATATTTCTCAACATTCGAAAAACAATTCCGTAGACTTGGATTATTTATATCTAAAAATATTACATTGCAAAAAGAATTTTCTTCCCAAATATTTTGATTTCTTTCCTCTTCCATTCAGATTCTAAAACCTAAATCATAAGTTACAAACTCACTAAAATAATTGTTTCATACCTTTGATTTTTTTTTTACACATAGAGATAAAAACTTATGGCTTCTGTTTAAATAAACATGTGTTGCATTGCGTGTAATTATTTGTTGGTGTGTATAATGCGCATAGAAACATGTAAATGAAATGAAAATAAAGATCTAATCAAAAATCCTGAACTTAAAGAAAATGTCTTAAATAATCCAATAAACTAAAATTCGGAAGAGAAACAAAATGTTCTTTAAATTAAAAAAAGAAGAAGTTTACATGAAAATCCGATGAATGAAAACCTAAAACTAAACCGGATTAGATGTCTATTATTCTTCATTTAATTAAATAAACATTGTTTTTCGTCTATTGTCTTTGGCTTATAAATTCCATGTTAGAATTTTGTTTACTTTTTTTTTATTTGTTTTAATTTGGTAAAAATATTTTGTAATTAATACCATTAAAATCGATGAGGTTTCTATTTGACGTTAAGAACTTTCCAACTCTGATTAGTTTCTTCTGGGCTATTCAATTTGACAAAAAAATATTTTGCCTCAATTTTTTTCTTCTTTTTTTCATCTAATCAAACATGCCGATTCTTACTCATATAATTCAGAAGAGCACATCCCATGCACCTGTGTAAAAGTCGATTCAATGTATTTAATTGTTTTTCTATTTGCTTCTAATAAACACTTTTTGGTGCTACGGATTGATTCAAGTTCATAACATTATGTTTGAATTTCAATCTTACGAAAATATCTTTTAAGATTTATTGAAGGTTTCTCCGATCTTTCATGCAGAGAAGAAACATTTCAGCAAAGAAATTGTCAGCCAGAAAATTCTTGCATCAGCAGGACACTCATATATTATTAGGACTATCGGTGGCGTTTAGAATACAGTTTTTACTCAAATACAATTCTTATTCAAATAATTCATGAGTGCATCGCATGCACCCGTATATAAGTCGATCCAATTCGACTTTACTATATTTATTTGAATAAACACACACTTTTGGAGGCGCGGATTGCTTCAAGTTATTAACATTCCGTTTATTACTCATATTATCCGCAATATATATATATATATATATATATATATATATATATATATATATATATATATATATATATATATATATATAGGGCGCGTAAAAGCATATGTATGTTGATAAAAGGAATATTTTCTTAAAAAGAAAAGTGAGGGTACCCTTATTAGATGTAAAATCTAAAATAATATGTTCTTTTTTTCGTCAATGCTCGTCTCGTTCAAGATCCAGATCCAGTCTTCTTATTGAAAAGGCATTTTTATTAGACCTCCGCCTACTTTTCTCTGACGAGCATTGACGAAAAAAAAGAACATATTATTTTAGATTTTAAATCTAATAAGGGGACCCTCACTTTCATTTTTAAGAAAATATTCCTTTTATCAACATGCATAAGCTTTTACGCGTCCTATTTAAATTTAGTACTGTTAATAAACTTTTCATATATATATGTATGTATATATATATGTGTGTGTGTTTGTGTATATATATATACATATATATATATATATATATATATATGTGTGTGTGTGTGTGCGTGTGTGTGTGTGTGTGTGTATGTGTGTGTTCAATCTTACAAAAGAATCGTTTAAGTTTTATTGCGTTTTTTTTTGGCCGAGAAAAAATTCAACAAAGCACTTGTCATCCATGATATTGCACTTAGAACCAGCATCAGCAGCCGATATTGGCCTCTTTTTCTGTTGAACCACTCTTGTATACAAGCAAAACTATATCAAGGTGTTCTAATCGCTTGACTGATGTAAGATCTCTTAATAAAATTATTTATTAAATATCGATGAGACAAGGATCTTTAACTGATTTTATGCACCACCTTGGCAAATCAATGATCCCATCCTCATTACAATATGACGAGATAAGGAAAAAAATATCCCAAGGTAAAATGATCCCTTGCTTGGTGCAAGGTCTTTTGATAAACTAACATTTACCGAATATGGAAGACAAAGGGATGTTGAAATTATTTTACCAACACCATCATTACATATGTGTGCAGTGACAGAAATTACGTACCTCGCATCTCAAAGCGGGCACGAACTTGTATTGCGTACACGATGAGTGAATCGCACGAAAGAAAATAATTATGGCTGCCTCAGAAACTTCATTTAAGAAAACGTGATCTCGGAGCCAGAAGAATTGGCGATAATGCATTTGAACGGATGTCATTTTTTTTCGAGATTGATCTGTGCATAAAAACACCAGGTAAGACAGGGAAAACGTGAGATGCTTCGATGTGGTATTGAGGTTTATTGTGAAAGCAATTACTCAGATCAATTTACCTTCATCAATATCAACTTGAAAATATTGATCGGGTCTGTTGGTTGGTTTGGTTGGTTGGATTTTACGGCATGTCAACCCTTGTTGGGTCATGTTATGCCGAAGGTGTGTTACTTTATTCATAAATTATGGTATTCAACATTCTTCCAAACTCAATTTTCTTGAACACATTTTTTAAATTCATTTTTTTCCATTTAACGCATAGATATGACCCTAACAGGTACTACCACTCTGGGTCAGAGTGAACCAATGATTAATGGTGATAAAGGGGTTATCCGCATACCCCAGAGCTCCAGAATTAGAACTTGACCATCAGATAGAGTTTAACGTCATACCCAAAATATTAAGACCTTCGGGAACCGTTTTCTAGCATATATGATAAAAAGTGTTGGAGTTTGCTATAAGTGCAATAGGGTCAGTACGATCCTATAGGTGCTAGAGCTGGACGTGAACACCTAATTTGTCGGAGGGAGCCTACCCGCCTATGTAAGATCCAAAGCTGAGTTTTTCATGTCAGGAACTGCTCAGCTATTAGGGTTAACGTCTGTATGTAGAAGATGGCACGTGGGATATAAATATACGACTTAACAAATTGTTTCAAATACTTTTTACTATGTTTTTTTATCATTATAACAACAGCTGTTAATCTCAAACTAAGAAAGTGTTTATTTTCTTTGTTTTTAATTCTTCGTATTTTATCCCCCCCCCATTCGCCTATAACTATGACTGTTCTTATGATGTCTTTTTATGTGCTTAATTGTCGCCTTCATCATCATCATGACCATGAAACACGTACTACTCTTACGCCTACCTCATTTTTTATAGCTTTTCTTATTCATACTACCATGACTTATTCTACTACAACTCTGTTAGCTCAATGAACAAAAATTCATGTAGATGCACAAAGTGTTAAATGACACAGACAGACTATATGTGCCAAGAAAAGAAGGAAGAACATGTCTCACCACTGTTGATAATAGCGTAGATGCGGCAATGTAATGAATTGAGGAATTCACAAAAAAAGAACAAAGAAAGACTAATTACAGCTGGCACTTACAACTATATCAATATTAGGACAAACACTCATAAGGAATAATAATTCGGCGGATAAGCAACGCTAGATAATCAAGATTTACATTGTTGCATTTCATCATGGACGATTTGAACAGTCTCTAACCAGAGGGTTTTAAAAGATGATTGCGGTCGTAAAAGAACAAAGTATTAAAATTATGGATACTTAAGATGAAGATGCAACCCAGTAGATCAGAACTAGTAAGGATTAACAAGAAAAGGAGAACTTCTCAACTGGTAGATTTTGACTTCTAGTATCACAGGATGATATGAAAGAAATCGAAAATATATACAAATACCTAGATCTTGCTAGAGAACCGAAAATTGCCGTGGAATATGTGGGTCAAATTGATACCAATCGTAATGTGTACTTGGACAGTCGCAAAATCTTAAAAACAAGACTAAAGGAACTAGAAATCATGGGAAGAATCGAGACCATTTAAGAAATAGCATTGTTGAAATTGGCTAGAATACTCCGAAGAGTCCTGAAGACCCGAGGAGACTTGTTGTCACATAGACTCCAGAAGAATATCATCAGTTTACGCTGGTATGAAAAACTAAGCAGAAGATCTATACTACTGACATTCATACAAAGGATAATAATGATTAATAATATTCGTACTATTCTTACTAATACTACCACTACTACAACTAATACTACTACCGGAACATGAACGTAAAGATTGTGTCAAGATTGGGGCCCTTGGAACGGTTCCCAAGTGATTGGAAAAGTCTGGAAGAATTGGAAAACCGAAGAAGGGTCGATACCATCCAAACAATAGCACTGTTAAGATAAGCTAGAATACTGAGAAGAGTCCTGGAAATCCGAGGAGGCTTGCTGTCATTCAGCCTCCAGTGAAGCACCAGCTTAGATGGGTATGACCCCCGCAAAAAATAATAATAATTCATTTTCTTGCAATCCTGATACTCAATTTATTTTACACCTCGTCTATTCTATACCTCTTTCTTCGAAATCATGTTTCTCTCCCTCGCTGCCTCACCATCTTCATCCCTCTCAATTTATCTAGTAAATCAATTTAACCCATTCACATTTTCTTCCCTACTTTTTTCACTCCTCAATTTCTCTTTCTACAAATTCATCTCCCTTCCTCCCTCTCTTATTTCATGCAAAGATCCATTCATTTCGTCGGTTTTCTCTTTCTTTTTTTATTTCAGTTTTCTTTTCTTGCTTTTCTCTCTTTCTCAGTTCTCCTTACTCTCCGTTACCCTCCGTTACTCTCCTTTTCTTTTCCACATTTTATCACCACATACATTTTTCTTCTTTGTCTGAGGATCTTTTGTTTGTTGCTTGTTTTTTTTTCCAATAAAGAATCAATATTTTGTGGGAAATAGCCAGGTGCATCAAACTAACATTTAGAGATCACAGCGTTAAAAAAAAAAAAAAAAAAAAAAAAAGGAAGGAAAAAGAGATGAAGTAAAACGTATTAAGAATAACTCGGCAAAACTTCTACTTTGAACGACTCGATCTGAACTTATAAAAAAGAAGAAATGTAAGAATTTTTATGCAGTTTAAATTTTTTAAATAAAATAAGAATAAAAAAAAATAGATATCCGTCACAAAGTGGTGCATCTTCGCAGATAAACGTGTTGAATAAAAATTAAACTATTTTGGTCAGAGGGCGGTTACTTAAGTAGCTTATATGAAAAGTTTTCTTCTCTCTCTCTCTCTATATATATATATCTTATTATATGGAGATTGTGTGTTTTTCTGTCTGTAACCGAAACTATATTACTACTCAAGTCAGAATTCCCTAATTATTACGTCAAATTCTCCATGATTCATTTTTTTAAACCTTCAGTTATTAATAAAAAGTGTTTTACATATTAATACTGTTGACCATATGTACGTACTAGTAACATGCAATTGTATTTATATATACAACAAAATAGCGGTTTACAGTTTGAACGAGAAGGCTAATTTGCATATTGATATTTAAAATTTTATTTTAATAAAATTTTGTCTTGGTATTATTGATTTCTAATTTTGGTTTTATCTTAAGAAATATAACACAAAATCTCGTGGATAAATCTTAAAAGAAATTTATTTACAAGAAGAAAATAACTGTAATATTATCCTTTACTTCCTATTTTAACTAAATAGTTAAATTAGAAAAATTTACCAATGAAAGAGGGGAGTAATGGAAAATGATGGAATAGTTAGTTTCAAAGTTGTTCTATTTTTCGTATACCCCTCTGTTCCAAATCTTTTTTATCTGCATTCTTAGTCAGTTTCATTAGCCTTGCTAATTTAATATGATATTTTAATATATCAAAACTTTTAAATACTTGCACCCGGGAGGGTGCATATATTTGCTAGTATATATATATATATATATTATATATATAATATATATATATATATATATATATATATACTCAGTTGGTAGGACACGCGCCTCAGAAATCGCAAGGTTCTGAGTTCGATACAGGTCCCTGCCAACACAGCCGTGCGCTAAAGTGGAGAGCTGATGGTAAGTGTGGCGCACCATCCGCAAAAACACTTCCTATGGTCTGGCGCTAGCGAGAATGGGATAGACTCCCTTTGCTGTCCGGCGGATACCGACAATTAAGGCCACTCCGACATATATATATATATATATAATATATATATATATATATATATATATATATATATGTATATGTGTGTGTGTGTGTATTTCTTGTTGATTTATCACCAACCACTTTATTTTATAAACAATAGTATCATCTTACTTCTTTTTAATATATCAAATTCCTCTTACTACCCACTCTCTCGCTTGATACAACACTTGCTTCATATATTTGGAATATAAAGCCCGCATAGGCGAGAAACTGTCAGTACCCAGGGATTCGACTGCATGTCCACGCTACCATAACTTAAATTTAACTGCTCTATCAACGATATCTATCACAGTCTACTTACAAATATAGCACCTATATTATCTACAAATATATATATATATATATTTATATATATATGTATACTTCGGCAGCATTTTTTCTTTAGACATGTTCTGTAAACGCCACAACAAATTCAAGTCTGAGGAGTTTTTTTAGTCCTTTTCAATTTCCTAGCGATCTTTTTCGTGTTTGGGGTGGAGAAGTTGTAAATAGTCCACCAAATCCTTGTTTTTTTCGAGCGCTTTCGGTGGTTTATCAGCCATCATCAGGTGAGGAAACGATGTTAAGTTTTTCAAGTTCCTCGTTTTTATAGAAGAACGAGTAGTAGCTTATAAAAAATCCCACTCTAACCATTCCCCCTCCCTTCTCACCATTCTGTATCCCCCTCAAAAACATTAATCCATTGTTTCGTACTAACTACCACCACCACTCTTAAGGGCTACTACTCGTTCTTCTATAAAACGAAGGCACTTGGAAAAACTTAACATCGTTTCCCACCTGATGATGGCTGATAAACCAGCCGAAAGCGCTCGAAAAAAACAAGGATTTGGTGGACTATTACAAACTTCTCCACCCAAACACGGAAAAAGATCGCTAGAAAATTGAAAGGACCATAAAACTCCTCAGACTTGAATTGTCTGTGCGTTTAACAGAACATGTCTAAATATAATATATATATATATATATATATATATATATATATATATATGTGAGATAGGAGGTTGGAGAAAATCCGACAATATGAGGTAAGGTAAGAGGATAGTGGACAAAAAATAATAACTCAAACAAGTCTTAGAGTGAGAATATTTTCTATCTTAGGATAAGATCATCTTCAGCCCAATGACTTTTATTTAAAGCAAAAAACGTACATGTGTGTGATTTGAAGGAGGGGAGAAGGTTGAGGGTAAATGACTAAGAAATGAGTGAAGTGTAGGTAAGAGTATAGGGAGGGGGCATGTGCTAGATGGGACATGGAGTTGGTGGAATGCAGAGGTATAGGATCTAGTAGTAGAGTGTTTGATGCCAGGGAATATAAAAGAGGGGAGAGTTAGAAAAAATGAAATAAGAGTAGCAGGACCTGGATATATCACTATATCACGATAGACATTCACCTGATTTGTTGCCTGGTGTGTTTAACTGTTGTTTGCGAGATGTCTCAAATGCATGTTCGGTGTTAAGCTTCTGTGTGGTTTTGTCGTGCATGGTTGAAGGCATGGAGTTAGAAGCTGCGAGTTGAGTCACCCAGATGGAGCTTGACTGCCTGCTTTAGTAACGCGGTACGCAGCGAAGGTTGGAGATAAACTTCGGAGGTAGTGGCGAGTCCATTCAAATTCTTTGCAGGCGAGACGCTTTGGATAAGTTTTAGATATCTGAACTATCAATTAGGGTGTGAGAAATGAGTTTGCAAAGTCTTAATCTGGAAATTCAAAATGGCTACTAGCGTTTCCACTATAGATGGCGGTGTAGCATTTAGTTTCGTATTTGCCTGGGGAGTTGTCTGCCCGTTTTGTTCGCTGGTTCCCACTAGGGGCCGTTTTATATATAAGCGGCTGGTTTGAACTTCTCTTCCTCTGCTTTTTCCGGTTCCTCGACCTACGAGACACATGGGTTATAACTCTGGTCTACCCCCATCTTGTTGAGGCTTTGCCCCCCTTACATTACTGTAAGTGATTTATACAGCATGGACTTTTCTTGTCTCATGTCTGTACTTTTATGTTTTCCCTTCTACTTTTGTATTGTCATGTATGTACCTCTATGTATTATGTACCCTGTTTATCCATGTGCTGTACCATATTAAATGTTTGGTCTATCAACCCTTGTCGGAGTTTGTATCTTCAAGTATTACCAATATATATCACTTTAATTTTTACAGCGGTTACCGACGAAATCTAGATACAGTTTATTTCATCTAATGATGTGCGATCATTTTTGCTGAAAGATTTAAAACATGAATAACCAATTATTCTATCGAAGTGAGACATTTATTAATTTTCTGATCATTTTTTTCAATGATGTGTCTCATCTATTCATATCTATTGCCTCCGCCGGAGAAGTATTGTATTTATGAAGCAAAATTGAATTCGGCGTACGCATGACTCATAGAAATGAGATATTACAAACCATACTTCCAATTTCTTGTCTTACTTGATAAAAATACAGGAAATGTGCCCGCCATTTGGATTTCAGCCATATTGAATTTTTGTCAACTCATTTTCTGACATCAAAATTGAAGTCAGCGCAACGAAAATCTATGAAGAGGCGAAAGTTTCATGCGTATTTAGACAGAGGGATATTATGGGAGGAAGTGGTATTTATATCATTTTTGTGTTGTGTGACTTTTAATAGGAGGGTTAAAGGGTCAGATACCGAAAATTCTTTTAGTTCTTACCAATACACACACACACACCACACACACACACATATTATATATATATATATATATATATATATATATATTCACTAACCCTTCTACACGAGTAAGATGCGCCAAAAGGTCAATTACTTTAGCGGAATTTAAAAGGTTTGAATATATATTATATATATATTTATATATATAATTATTTATTATATATATAAAAGTAAAAAAAAAAGTCGAGGCGGCCTAAAAGTCGGTATCAGCCAGTCAGTGATGGAGTCTAATCGCCTTTTCAATAGCGCTAGACCCAAGGATTGTTTTGGCGTCTGAGGTGGAGCGCCATTACCTACCATCAGATCCTTACTTTACCGCACAGATCCCTGTGCTACTCATGCACGAGTTGGCAGGACCGGTATCGAACTCTAGAACCTTGTGGTTTCTAGACGAACGCTCTACAACTGAGCTAACCCGGGCACTGGTCTTCGGGATAAATATGACAGTTCACAAAGAAAAAAAGTGGCTTGTAACTACAAAATTCAATGGATTTTAAAGACATTCAACAGGCACGGAAATTACACTACTGTCAACAAGTTTCACTCAAAATAAGCATCGATCACAGGCTCAATCCTTCTCCGGGAACCCTGAACAAGCTGATGTTACAGTATCCCTGGGACGGGTCTCAAAATCACCCTTAATTCTGTCGATAACTGGGCTTTTGTAGTTCAACAGCACCCCGTACATAATAATCCATGGGGTAAGATCTGGGGAGTTCGGAGGCCAAACATCGACTGGTGTGGTCGTAAAATTCACCGACAACCATGTTTGTTTTCCCAAAGGTGAGGCAGGAGGCCGAATTCTGCGACCGTACATATGGCCTACCATTGGCTACCCTTGTTATCCAGGGCTTGACTTCAATGCTTAGCAACGTCCCGTAGGCATCTGAATTGAATCTGATACCGTCCCTGAAAAAATGCAGAGAGCCTCACATAACTCTCAGAGGACGCACCATCCGAAAACCATCACAGTTTGGTGGAAATTTAGTCGCATGACCGAGAAGTGTCCTTTTGAACTGTATGCAGACCATCTGTTATCTGCGTGCTGTGCTTTTGATCTTAGCAAAAGGTTTTTCTCATCGGAAAAGAACCAGATTATTTTGTAGTTCAGCTAGGATATTTCTTCTTTGCTCAGACGTTTTTTTCTTTTGTAGACGATTTTCACGGGAATTGTTCTGGAAGCAATTGACATCTGCGACGCTTGTAAAAGTAGTAGCAAGGTTTTCATTGAGTGCAAGCTTCATGGAGAGGCTAAAACATTCAATTCACGTGTCAATGTCCGAATTCCAATGCCCAGGGTCCTCCAACACTTTTTTCTGCAGATTTCTTTTAGGATTCTCTGTACGAACGCAATCATATCGTATGTTTATGTTGCTTTTTCTAGCCATAGCCTCATAGTATCCATTGCAATTCTCTAGTTCATGCCTGAGTTTTACAACAGTGTTCAGGGAGCATTGGGCAGCAACCATAATCTCATTATTTGATGGGCGGTGCAGATCATTATGATACCAAGTTATTCTCTTCCATGATTCAGGTGGTCCGTCATCCATTTATTATCTTTCATCACGTATATGAGGGGTGCAGGGTCCACACTTTTAAATGATGCGTAATGTGCGTCAATACCTCCAACGTACGAAGAAAAATAACCAAATATATGTATGTCAAATGTATCCCGAATACCCTATATATATTATATAATATATATATTTATATATATATATATATATATATATATAAAGTTAAAATAAAGGAAATGAATCCACGGTATGAGTATATATAAAAAGATATGAAAACACCACAAAATGCTTTAAAGTGAAAACATTTTATAACTTAGCTGATATTGAACAATATTTCGATTTTTATGAAAATCGTCATCAGAGCTTGTTTATACTCTGTTTGGTAAGATCGGAGAGAAAATCTATGATCTTCAAAACAACACGGAGTATTAAACAAGCTCTGATGACGATTTTCATAAAATCGATATTGTTCAATATCAGCTAAGTTATAAAATGTTTTCACTTTAACAGCATTTTGTGGTGTTTTCATATCTTTTTATATATACTCATACCGTCGGATTCATTTCCTTTATTTTAACTTTATATATATATATATATATATATATATATATATTATATATATATATTATATATTATATAGGGTATTCGGACATTTGACATACCATTATTTGGTTATTTTTCGTACGTTGGAGGTATTGACGCACATTACGCATCATTTAAAAGTGTGGACCGGCACCCCTCATATACTGATGACAGACATAATGGATGACTGGAACCCACCTGGAATCTGGAAAGAGAATAACTTGTTGCATAATGATCTTTGCACCGCCCCATCAAAAATAATGAGATTATGGTTCTGCCCCAATCCGCTCCTGCTCGAACACGTAAAAACAATCAGCACGAAACTAGAGAATTGCAATTGGATACTATGAGGCTTATGGCTAGAAGAAACAAACATAACATACTATTATGATTGCGTTTTCGTACAGCAGAATTCCTAAAAGAAATCTGCAGAAAAAAGTGTGGAGGACGCCTGGCATGGAATTCGGACATGACACTGAATTGAATGTTTTAGCCTCTTCCATGAAGCCTTGCATCATGAAAACCTTTGCTTAACTATTATACAAGCGTCGCAGATTGTCAATTCTCCAGAACAATCCGTGAAAATTCGGTCTGACAAAAGAAAAAAAAACGTCTGAAGCAAAAGAGTAAATATCTAGCTTAAAACTAACAAACTAATCTGGTCTTTTCCGATGAGGAAAACCTTGTGTAAGATCAAAGCACAGCACGCAGAATCAACAGATGGTCTGCATACAGTTCCAAAGGACACTTCTCGAGTCATGCAGACTAAATTTCCCCAACTGTGATGGTTTTCGGATGTGCGTCCTCGAGAGTTATTTGAGGGCCTCTGCATTTTTTCAGGGACGGTATCAGATTCAATTCAATGCCTTTACGGGAGAGGGGCGAGGACACGCAGAACAGAAGGGGAGGAGATCGAGACGATATAAGCCAGAGGGACGGGGAACGGAAGACATCAGCAAATAATGATTCTTGCTAAGCACTTTGAAGTCAAGCCTGGCGATAACAAGGGTAAGCAATGCGCTAGGCCATATGTACGGTCGCAGAATTTCGGCCTCCTGCCTCAACCTTTGGGAAAATCAAACATGGTTGCGGGTGATGAATTTTACGACCCACACCAGTCCGATGCGCTTTGGCCTCCGAACTCCCCAGATCTTAACCCCATGCGATTATTATGTTACGGGGTGCTGCATTGAACTACAAAAGCCCAGTATCGACAGAATTAAGGGTGTGATTTTGAAGACCCGTTCCCAGGATACTGTTAACAATCAGCTTGTTCAGGGTTCCGGAAAGATTGAGCCTGTGTCGATGCTTTATTTTGAGTTGAAACTTGTTGCAGTAGTGTAATTTCCCGTTGCCTGTTGAATGTCTTTAAAATCCATGAATTTGTAGCTTACCAAGCACTTTTTTTCTTTGTGAAACTGTCATATTTATCCCGAAGACCAGTGCCCGGGTTAGCTCAGTTGGTAGAGCGTGTCGTCTAGAACCACAAGGTTCCTAGTTCGTACCGGTCCTCGCCAACTCGTGCATGAGTAGCACAGGATCTGTGCGGTAAAGTAAGGATCTGATGGTAGGTATGGCGCTCCACCTCAGACGCCCAAAACAATCTCTTGGGTCTAGCGCTATTGAAAAGGGCGATAGATCCATCCACTGACTGGCTGATACCGACTTTAGGCCGCCTCGACTTTTTTTACTTTATATTATTATATATATATATAATATATATATATATATATATTATATTCAAACCTTTTAATTCCGCTAAAGTAATTGACCTTTTGCCGCATCTTACTCGTGTAGAAGGGTTAGTTGAATATATATATATATATATATAATATATATACTTATATATGTGTGTGTGTGTGTGTGTGTGTGTGATTGGTAAGAACTAAAAGAATTTTCGGTATCTGACCCTTTTAACCTCCATTAAAAGTCACACAACACAAAAATGATATAAAGATTCACTTCCTCCCATAATATCCTCTGTCTAAATACGCATTAACTTCGCCTCTTCATAGATTTCGATGGCGCTGACTTCAATTTTTGATTCAGACAGAATGAGTTGACAAAATTCAATATGGCTGAAATCCAAAATGGCGGCACATTTCCTGTAATTTTTATCAAGTAAGAAAGAAATGGAAAGTATGGTTTGTAATATCTCATTTCTATGAGTCATGCGTACGCCGAATTCAATTTTGCTTCATAAATACAATACTTCTCGGCGGAGGACAATAGATATGAATAGAATGAGACACATCATTGAAAAATGATCAGCAAATTAATAAATGTCTCACTCGATAGAATAATTGGTTATTCATGTTTTAAATCTTTTCAGCAAAAATGAATCGCACATCATTAGATGAAATAAAACATGTATTAGATTTCGTCGGTAACCGCTGTAAAAATTTAAAGTGATATATATTGGTTAATACTTGAAGATACAAACTCCGACAAGGGTTGATAGACCAAAACATTTAATTATGGTAGCACCATGGATAAACAGGGTACATAATACATAGAGTACATAAACATACATACAAAAGTAGAAGGGAAAAACATAAAAGTACAGACATGAGACTAAGAAAAGTCCATGCTGTATAAATCACTTACAGTAATGAAAGGGGGGCAAAGCCTCAACAAGATGGGGGTAGACCAGAGTATAACCCATGTGTCTCGTAGGTCGAGGAACCGGAAAGAGAGGAAGAGAAGTTCAAAACCACCGCTTATATATAAACGGCCCCTAGTGGGAACCAGCGAACAAAACGGGCAGACAACTCCCCAGGCAAATACGAAACTAATGCTACACCGCCATCTATAGTTGGAAACGCTAGTAGCCATTTTGAATTTCCAGATTAGACTTTGCAAACTCATTTCTCAACCCTAATTGATAGTTCACGATATCTAAAACTTATCCCAAAGGCGTCTCGCCTGCAAAGAATTTGAATGGACTCGCACTACCTCCGAAGTTTATCTCCCAACCTTCGCTGCGTACCGCGTTACTAAAGCAGGCAGTCAAGCTCCATCTGGTGACTCAACTCGCAGTTCTAACATCCATGCCCTTCAACCATGCCACGACAAAACCACACAGAAGCTTAACACCGAACATGCAATTTGAGACATCTCGCAAAACAACAGTTAAACACACCAGGCAACAAATCAGGTGAATGTCTATCGTGATATAGTGATATAATCCACAGTCCTGCTACTCTTATTTCATTTTTCTTAACTCTTCCCCTCCTTTTATATTCCCTGGCATCAAACACTCTACTACTAGATCCTATACCTCTGATTCCACCAACTCCATGTCCCATCTAAGCACATAGCCCCCTCCCTATACTCTTACCTACACTTCACTCATTTTCTTAGTCATTTACCCCTCAACCTTCTCCCCTCCTTCAAATCACAACACATGTACGCGTATTTTGCTTTAAATAAAAGTCATTGGGCTGAAGATGATCTTATCCTAAGATCGAAATATTCTCACTTAAGACTTGTTTGAGTTATTATTTTTTGTCCACATCCTCTTACCTTACCTCATATTGTCGGATTTTACTCCAACCCTCCTATCTTCACATATATAATATATATATATATATATATATATATATATATATATTTAGACATGTTCTGTTAAACGCCACAGACAATTCAAAGTCTGAGGAGTTTTTATGGTCCTTTCAATTTTCCTAGCGATCTTTTCGTGTTGGGTGGAGAAGTTGTAATAGTCCACAAAATCCTTGTTTTTTTCGAGCGCTTTCGGCTGGTTTATCAGCCCACATCAGGTGGGGAAACGATGTTAAGTTTTTCAAGTGCCTCGTTTTATAGAAAGACGAGTAGTAGCTTAAGAGTGGTGGTGGTAGTTAGTACGAAACAATGGATTAATGGGTTTTTGAGGGGGATACAGAATTGTGAGGAAGGAGGGGGAATGGTTAGAGTGGGATTTTTTATAAGCTACTACTCGTTCTTCTATAAAAACGAGGAACTTGAAAAACTTAACATCGTTTCCTCACCTGATGATGGCTGATAAACCAACCGAAAGCGCTCGAAAAAAACAAGGATTTGGTGGACTATTACAACTTCTCCACCCAAACACGAAAAAGATCGCTAGGAAAATTGAAAGGACCATAAAAAAACTCCTCAGACTTGAATTGTCTGTGGCGTTTAACAGAACATGTCTAAAAGAAAAAATGCTGCCGAAGTATACATATATATATAAATATATATATATATATATTGTAGATAATATAGGTGCTATATTTGTAAGTAGACTGTGATAGATATCGTTGATAGAGCAGTTAAATTTAAGTTATGGTAGCGTGGACATGCAGTCGATTCCTGGGTACTGACAGTTTCTCGCCTATGCGGGCTTTATATCCAAATATATGAAGCAAGTGTTGTATCAAGCGAGAGAGTGGTAGTAAGAGGGAATTTGATATATTAAAAAAAGTAGATGATACTATTGTTATAAAATAAAGTGGTTGGGTGATAAATCAACAAGAAATACACACACACACACATACATACATATATATTAATATATATATATATATATATATAATATATATATATATATATGTCGGAGTGGCCTATTGTCGGTATCCGCCGGACAGCAAGGGAGTCTATCCCATTCTCGCTAGCGCCAGACATAGGAAGTGTTTTTTGCTGAGATGGTGCGCACACTTACCATCAGCTCTCCACTTTAGCGCACGCTGTGTTGGCAGGGACCTGTATCGAACTCAGAACCCTTGCGATTCTGAGGCGCGTGTCCTACCAACTGAGTATATATATATATACTTATAATATATAATATATATATATAATATATATTCTAATATACTAGCAAATATATGCACCCTCCCGGGTGCAAGTATTTAAGTTTTGATATATTAAAATATCATATTAAATTAGCAAGGCTAATGAAACTGACTAAGAATGCAGATAAAAAGATTTGAACAGAGGGGGTATAATCGAAAAATAGAACAACTTTGAAACTAACTATTCCATCATTTTCCATTACTCCCCTCTTTCATTGGTAAAATTTCCTAATTTAACTATTTAGTTAAAATAGGAAGTAAAGGATAATATTACAGTTATTTCTTCTTGTAAATAAATTTCTTTTAAGATTTATCACGAGATTTTTGTTTATATTTTTAAGATAAAACCAAACAATTAGAAATCAATAATACCAAGCACATATTTATTAAAATAAAATTTTAAATATCAATATGCAAATTAGCCTTCTCGTTCAAACTGTAAACCGCTATTTTGTTGTATATATAAATACAATTGCATGTTACTAGTACGTACATATGGTCAACAGTATTAATAATGTAAAAACACTTTTATTAAAACTGAAGGTTTAAAAATGAAATCATGGAGAATTTGACGTAATAATTAAGAATTCTGACTTGAGTAGTAATATAGTTTCGTTACAGACAGAAAAAACACACAATCTCCATTATAATAAGATATATATATATATAGAGAGAGAGAGAGAAGAAAACTTTTCATATAAGGCTACTTAAGTAACCGCCCTCTGACCAAATAGTTTAATTTTTTATTCAACACGTTTATCTGCGAAGATGCACCACTTTGTGACGGATATCTATTTTTTTTTATTCTTATTTATTTAAAAAAATTTAAACTGCATAAAAATTCTTACATTTCTTCTTTTTTATAAGTTCAGATCGAGTCGTTCAAAGTAGAAGTTTTGCCGAGTTATTCTTAATACGTTTACTCATCTCTTTTCCTTCCTTTTTTTTTTTTTTTTTTTTTTTTTTAACGCTGTGATCTCTAAATGTTAGTTTGATGCACTGGCTATTTCCCACAAAATATTGATTCTTTATTGGGAAAAAAAAACAAAAGAAACAACAAAGATCCTCAGACAAAGAAGAAAATGTATGTTATTGGTGATAAAATGTGGAAAAAGAAAAGGAGAGTTAACGGAGGTAACGGAGAGTAAGGGAGAACTGAGAAAGAGAGAAAAGCAAGAAAAGAAAACTGAAATAAAAAAAGAAAGAGAAAACCGACGAAATGAATGGATCTTGCATGAAATAAGAGAGGGAGGAAGGGAGAATGAATTTGTAGAAAGAGAAATTGAGGAGTGAAAAAAGTAGGGAAGGAAATGTGAATGGGTTAAAGTTGATTTACTAGATAAATTGAGAGGGATGAAGATGGTGAGCAGCGAGGAGAGAGAACATGATTTCGAATGAAAGAGGTATAGAATAGACGAGGTGTAAAATAAATTGAGTATCAGGATTGCAAGAAAATGAATATTATTATTTTTGCGGGGGGTTCATACCCATCTAAGCTGGTGCTTCACTGGAGGCTGAATGACAGCAAGCCTCCTCGGATTTCCAGGACTCTTCTCAGTATTCTAGCTTATCTTACAGTGCTATTGTTTGGATGGTATCGACCCTTCTTCGGTTTCCAATTCTTCCAGACTTTTCCAATCACTTGGAACCGTTCCAAGGGCCCCAATCTTGACACAATCTTTACGTTCATGTTCCGGTAGTAGTATTAGTTGTATAGTGGTAGTATTAGTAAGAATAGTACGAATATTATTAATCATTATTATCCTTTGTATGAATGCATAGTATAGATCTTCTGCTTAGTTTTTCATACCAGCGTTAAACTGATGATATTCTTCTGGAGTCTATGTGACAACAAGTCTCCTCGGGTCTTCAGGACTCTTCGGAGTATTCTAGCCAATTTCAACAATGCTATTTCTTAAATGGTCTCGATTCTTCCCATGATTTCTAGTTCCTTTAGTCTTGTTTTTAAGATTTTGCGACTGTCCAAGTACACCAATTACGATTGGTATCAATTTGACCCACATATTCCACGGCAATTTCGGTTCTCTAGCAAGATCTAGGTATTTGTATATATTTTCGATTTCTTTCATATCATCCTGTGATACTAGAAGTGCAAAATCTACCAGTTGAGAAGTTCTCCTTTTCTTGTTAATCCTTACTAGTTCTGATCTACTGGGTTGCATCTTCATCTTAACGTATCCATAATTTTAATACTTTGTTCTTTACGACCGCAATCATCTTTTAAAACCCTCTGGTTAGAGACTGTTCAAATCGTTCCATGATGAAATGCCCAACAATGTAAATCCTTGATTATCTAGCGTTGCTTATCCGCCGAATTATTATTCCTTATGAGTGTTTGTCCTAATATTGATATAGTTGTAAGTGCCAGCTGTAATTAGTCTTTCTTTGTTCTTTTTTGTGAATTCCTCAATTCATTACATTGCCGCATCTACGCTATTATCAACAGTGGTGAGACATGTTCTTCCTTCTTTTCTTGGCACATATAGTCTGTCTGTGTCATTTAACACTTTGTGCATCTACATGAATTTTTGTTCATTGAGCTACATAGTTGTAGTAGAATAAGTCATGGTAGATATAATAAGAAAAGCTATAAAAATGAGGTAGGCGTAAGAGTAGTAACGTGTTTCATGGTCATGATGATGATGAAGGCGACAATTAAGCACATAAAAAGACATCAATAAGAACAGTCATAGTTATAGGCGAATGGGGGGGGATAAAATACGAAGAATTAAAAACAAAGAAAATAAACACTTTCTTAGTTTGAGATTAACAGCTGTTGTTATAATGATAAAAAAACATAGTAAAAAGTATTTGAAACAATTTGTTAAGTCGTATATTATAATCCACGTGCCATCTTCTACATACAGACGTTAACCCTAATAGCTGAGCAGTTCCTGACTGAAAAACTCAGCTTTGGATCTTACATAGGCGGGTAGGCTCCCTCCGACAAATTAGGTGTTCACGTCCAGCTCTAGCACCTATAGGATCGTACTGACCCTATTGCACTTATAGCAAACTCCACCACTTTTTATCATATTGCTAGAAAACGGTTCCCGAAGGTCTTAATATTTTGTATGACGTTTAAACTCTATCTGATGGTCAAGTTCTAATTCTGGAGCTCTGGGGTTTGCGATAACCCCTTATCCCATTAATCATTGGTTCACTCTGACCCAGAGATGGTAGTACCTTTAGGGTCATATCTATGCATAAATGGAAAAACAATGACATTTAACAAAATTGTTCTTATTCTCGTTTAAATGAAGATGAATCTTCATATTTATGATCAAATACATTTTCGTGCGAATCAGTTGCAAAACTCGATGGTTTCATCGTAAAAGATCCAATATTTTATCTAATTTGAATAAAATCAGATCTTCATCGATTTTAGAACACCTTGATATAGTTTGCTTGTATACAAGAGTGGTTCAACAGAAAAAGAGGCCAATATCGGCTGCTGATGCTGGTTCTAAGTGCAATATCATGGATGACAAGTGCTTTGTTGAATTTTTTCTCCGGCCAAAAAAACGCAATAAAACTTAAACGATTCTTTTGTAAGATTGAACACACACATACACACACACACACACACACGCACACACACACACACATATATATATATATATATATATATATATGTATATATATATACACAAACACACACATATATATATACATACATATATATATGAAAAGTTTATTAACAGTTACTAAATTTAAATAGGACGCGTAAAAGCTTATGCATGTTGATAAAAGGAATATTTTCTTAAAAATGAAAGTGAGGGTCCCCTTATTAGATTTAAAATCTAAAATAATATGTTCTTTTTTTCGTCAATGCTCGTCAGAGAAAAGTAGGCGGAGGTCTAATAAAATGCCTTTTCAATAAGAAGACTGGATCTGGATCTTGAACGAGACGAGCATTGACGAAAAAAAGAACATATTATTTTAGATTTTACATCTAATAAGGGTACCCTCACTTTTCTTTTTAAGAAAATATTCCTTTTATCAACATACATATGCTTTTACGCGCCCTATATATATATATATATATATAATATATATATATATATATATATATATATATATATATATATATATATTGCGGATAATATGAGTAATAAACGGAAATGTTAATAACTTGAAGCAATCCGCGCCTCAAAGTGTGTGTTTATTCAAATAAATATAGTAAAGTCGAATTGGATCGACTTATATACGGGTGCATGCGATGCACTCATGAATTATTTGAATAAGAATTGTATTTGAGTAAAAACTGTATTCTAAACGCCACGATAGTCCTAATAATATATGAGTGTCCTGCTGATGCAAGAATTTTCTGGCTGACAATTTCTTTGCTGAAATGTTTCTTCTCTGCATGAAAGATCGGAGAAACCTTCAATAAATCTTAAAAGATATTTTCGTAAGATTGAAATTCAAACATAATGTTATGAACTTGAATCAATCCGTAGCACCAAAAAGTGTTTATTAGAAGCAAATAGAAAAACAATTAAATACATTGAATCGACTTTTACACAGGTGCATGGGATGTGCTCTTCTGAATTATATGAGTAAGAATCGGCATGTTTGATTAGATGAAAAAGAAGAAAAAAATTGAGGCAAAATATTTTTTTGTCAAATTGAATAGCCCAGAGAAACTAATCAGAGTTGGAAAGTTCTTAACGTCAAATAGAAACCTCATCGATTTTAATGGTATTAATTACAAAATATTTTTACCAAATTAAAACAAATAAAAAAAAGTAACAAAATTCTAACATGGAATTTATAAGCCAAAGACAATAGACGAAAAACAATGTTTATTAATTAAATGAAGAATAATAGACATCTAATCCGGTTTAGTTTTAGGTTTTCATTCATCGGATTTTCATGTAAACTTCTTCTTTTTTAATTTAAAGAACATTTTGTTTCTCTTCCGAATTTTAGTTTATTGGATTATTTAAGACATTTTCTTTAAGTTCAGGATTTTTGATTAGATCTTTATTTTCATTTCATTTACATGTTTCTATGCGCATTATACACACCAACAAATAATTACACGCAATGCAACACATGTTTATTTAAACAGAAGCCATAAGTTTTTATCTCTATGTGTAAAAAAAAAATCAAAGGTATGAAACAATTATTTTAGTGAGTTTGTAACTTATGATTTAGGTTTTAGAATCTGAATGGAAGAGGAAAGAAATCAAAATATTTGGGAAGAAAATTCTTTTTGCAATGTAATATTTTTAGATATAAATAATCCAAGTCTACGGAATTGTTTTCGAATGTTAGAGAAATATTTGGTTGAAATAAAAATAAGAAAAACAGTAGCAAATATAATCCAATAATCTTCATACAATAACTGCTATTTACACAGTAGCATTGCAACCAACAAAGCCTTCATCAGATGTTGACTCTGGGTTCAGGCATGGTTTCGGGGCCGAAGCATCATTACCACTAACCCAGAGCGCCCCAGTGGTATCTCAAGATACCACCAGACTTTGTCGGTTTGATCTCACAATATATGACTGCCATATCCACGCTGATGCGGTTAGAGCTTTCTCCTTAATCTTTTTAAGTATTTCCTCTTGTCTGGTAGAGAAAGTCCAAGTTTAGACAAAAATGCCGAGGTTGAGTTGGCAATAAACCCCCGACATCCGACCTCAATGGGAAATACATCCGTTATCCATCCGTTTCTGACGCATTGTTCACGTAGGTCTTCATATTTTTCCAACTTCCGCTGATGGGCCCAATCCAGATTTTCATCAATTGGAACTGTCAACTCAACGATAAAAACTATATTATATTATTATATTATATTATATTATAGATATTAGAATGCATGGCACACGTCATTAATAATCAGCCGATGTTAATTTTGGTTAAATACTGACGTATACACAAACGATTAGATAATTCAATAATTGGAAATTATTAGAGAACCGATTTTGGGAAGAATTTAGAACAGATAACCATAGAGACGGACAGACTCAAGTCGGTGATTTCTGCCAGAACCACAAACTGTCTCATTTTCTTTTCTTTCTTTTTCATATCATCCACCTGTATATACAAGTGGATGGTATGTTTCCTTGATAGGATTTAACTAATGTTGTGAACTCAAACGTACATATAAAGATTTGCGATTATTTTTTTTTTTTACGTATACAGGGTATTATAAATAAATGAATTTAATACATTTTGAATTGATTAGGAACAACACGATATTCCTGACATTGGCAAAGTCAGTAAACTAGGTGGAAGGTATGCCAATATATTTACTCTCTTCTGCTTACTGTCTGGGCAATTTAAAAAAAGATAGTCCCCATATTTTTGAGTACCTTAAATAATTTAGAATGGCTTTAGAATAGAGAAATATCACAGGCAAGATAAAAGTTTAATAGAGTTGAAATAGTACGGTAATTGCACTAAACTGTCTTAGAATTTAAAATGTTCGCAGGCTATGATTCATGGGCGTAGGAATTTGGCCCTACTCTTAGATAATCGGTAAATCGCCCTTTTTAAATATATCTTTGAAGTACTCGGTTGGCTTCCGTTTTTTTTGCCAAGTAAACCCTTCAAGACGACAAGGTCATTTCTTAGTAAAGAAGTTACTAAGAGTATAAGTTTTGACGGCCTAGTCCGTATGATGAGAACATTAAAATATAATCACTTTTCTCAAATTGTATACTTTTGTTTAAACAAATTATCTCTGATAAATAACAATTATAATTGAACTTTTAAGTTATTTTCCTCATAACTTTTTAGACAGCTTTTGCCTTCAGGATAAATAAGTTAGTAACACTAAAAATATATGTGTATGCTAGTAATTGTTGTTTGAATTGATCGTGAGTAACACAATATTCCTGACAATGGCAAAGTCAATAAAATGGTTAGGTGGGTATGCCAATGTATTTACTCTCCTATTTTCATCAATGTGAATCATTGTGGCATACCAATGACGTGGAATTTTGCCAGGATACATGGGAATAAAAGAAATGCAAAGAAAAAGAAATTTCCCAAGGGCGCGAAGTGAAAAAAATCTGGGGATATTAGCATTCAATTTGCGGATACATTTTTTTTAAAATATCTGAGATTACAAATCATTTCACCCCTACACACTAACACATAAACGTACTATCTCGCTCTTTCTCTCGCTTTCTCTCGTCCCCTCTCGCCCCCTCTCTCTCTCTCTCTTTCTCTCTTGATATTCCATATTCTATATTCCTCTCACTATCCATATCTCTTTCCAACAACTCTCTCCCCCCCCCCATCTCTAAATATCAAGAGAGAAAGTACGTGAATGTGGAAAGCGAGAGAGAGAGAGGGAGAGAGAGAGAGAGAGAGAGTGAGTGAGAGTGAGAGAGAGAGAGAGAGGGAGATAGATAGATTGTACGTGGATGTGGGAAACGTATATTAAACACAGATATAAAAAAGTATCCGGAGAGAGAGACAGACAGACAGATAGATAGACAGAGGGAAAATACGTGAATGTCGAGAGAGAGAAGAGAGAGGAGAGAGAGAGAGAGAGAGGGGGGGGAGTGAGAGGAGAGAGCGGGGGTAGAAAGAGATACAGAAATAAAGAGAAGGTGAGATGAAGAGAGAATATGGGATAAAATCATTTATTTGAAAGAGAGTGTCAGTCGTCTTGATTCGTATCGGAATAATGTTCTTATAAGGGATGAGTCATAAGTCGAGATACATTGATAAAAAAAATCTTGTGATTAGTCGATAGAGAAAAAGATGATTGTCAGTGAGGATATTACTGACTTATTCTCTCATGATTATCTTAGCTGGTAAAAACTACCGTATTACTGTTAAATCAATTGGGAAACAACTATTAAAAAAAGAATTTTAGTTGTATAAAGAGGGATAGAAAAAACATAAATTATGAACACTTCATTCCGTAAAAATACACACACACACGCGTGTGTGTGTGTGTGCGCCCGCGCGCTCGTGTGTGTGTGTGTGTGTGTAGTGCATATGTGTATGCATGAGTGTGTACCATCTCAATTATAATGGCAAAAGCAATCGTTAATATTTACATTATTGTCTAAAGCAGAGTTGGTTGCAAATACATCACTTCTCCCTTTGCACTTTTCATCTCTCTCTCTCTCTCTCTCTCTCTCTATATATATATATATATATATATATATATATATATATATATATATATATATATATATATATATATATAAAATCAGATTAGCACTTTTGTGTATGGACACATTACATATATGTAAATATCCAGAAATACAAAATTATATTATATTTTGTATTCAGACAGGACCTTTATATGTATATATATATATATATATATATATATATATATATATATATATATATATATATATATATATATATGGGGGTGCATACATGGGTGTATTTTCATTGATATATATATATATTGAAAGATATAGAATATACATCCAATTATTCAATATAACAAATTATTATATATATATATATATATATATATATATATATATATATATATATATATATATATATATATATATATGGAGGGGTGAATGCAGGCTCCTATATGATTAGTGAATAGCGTAGTTTACTAATTCATTGAATATTTTCAGCCCTCAAAGGATCACAATAATGTCTATGGATTTTTTTGCGCAAACTCGATACAGCGAAACAAAGGGATTGCCTGTATAAAGATTTCGAATGATTTGAATTGCAAATACCGTTTTGCCAATAATTGCATTGAACAGATCTGCAATAAGAACGGATCCATACTTGCCTACAACAACAAAAACAGGGAAAAGATTTTTAAAATAACATCGAAACACAGAACAAAAATAAAAAAAATACAGAGGGAAAAATAACAGAAAAATAGAGAAAATAGATTTCTTTAAAGAGAGACTATAATAGAAGATAGATAGATAGATAGATAGATAGACAGGGAGAAAATGAGTCGGAGAGAGGGATTTCAGAGTCAACAAAGCGTACAACAGGAAAATATATATACAAAAGAAACAGAGAAATCCCCTGTGCAAACGTAAAATGCGTAAAAAAATATCCCGATATCTCCTCTCATTAGGGAGCTATTGGAAATGCCTTTTGTTATGACTGAGATAAAAACGGTTCCCTTTATCCCAGCCAGAAGACCAGACCTAGTATTGTTTAAGATTAAAAAGAGGACATGTCAACTGGTAGATTTTGCTGTTCTAGCAGATCACAGGGTGAAGATGAAAGAAAAAGAAAATAACATCTAAAGCTTGCTAGAGAATTGAAAAAAAAAAACGGAGGAATATGAGGGTGAAAAGGATACCAATTGTAGTTTGTGCACTTAGAACTGTCCCCAAAACCTAGATAAGAGCCTAGAGGAACTGGAAATCAGAGGAAGAATTGAAGTCATCCAGACAGAAATCTCGATTGAAAACGGAAAATGGTGAATAAAATTTCCCGATATCTTTTCTCATTAGGGAGCTATTGGAAATGCCTTTTGTTATGATATACTAAGCTTTGCTTCGTCTGGTAGACAGGCCTCAGGATACTGTTTAGTTAGTTTTGCGCACAGTTGCGCACAATATAATTTAAATTCCCGCGGTTTCTCAGTGGTCACCTATCTAAGAAAGAAACAGGCTCATCACTATTTAACTTAACTGATTTGACAGTATGCCAAAAATACCGAGGCATTGACCGATTGATTGGTTGTATCTACGACAATTCCACTCTTGTTGACTTATTCATTGATGAAACCAGCTATTTGGTGGTATAAATTAGTAAGTAAGTAAGTAAATAAATAAGTACATAAGTAAGTAAATAATAATAATAATAATAATAATAATAATATGGACAAATATCTAGACCTTGCCAGAGAACTGAAAAAGTTATGGAACATGAAAGTGAAAGTGATACCAATTGTAGTTGGTGCACTTGGAACAGTCCCAAAAGGATTAGAAAAGGGTTTGGAAATCAGAGGAAGGATTGAAACCATTCAGAACACTGCACTGCTGCAATCTGCCAGAATACTCAGAAGAGTCCTGGAGACCTGAGGAGACTTGCTGTCACTCAGACTCCAGTGAAAGGCCATCAGCTAATGCTGATGTGAAAACTCAAAAGGAGTAAATAATAATAATAATATCCCAGACAGGAGACCAGACCTAGTATTGATTAACGAAAAAAAGAGAACGTGTCCACTGGTGGATTTTGCGGTCCGAGCAGATCACAGGGTGAAGCTGAAGGAAAATGAAAAGATGGATAAATACCTGGACATTGCCAGAGAATTGAAAAAGCTGTGGAATATGAGAGTGAAAGTGATACCAATTGTAGTTGGTGCACTTGGAACGGTCCCAATGAACTTGGAAAAAAGACTGGAGGATCTAGAAATCAGAGGAAAAATAGAGACCATCCAGACTACTGCACTGCTGCAATCGGCTAGAATACTCAGAAAAGTCCTGGAGACCTGAGGGGACTTGATGTCACTCAGACTCCAGTGAAATATCATCAGCTAACGCTGATGTGAAAAACTCAAAAGGAGTGAAAATAAATATAATTAATGATATCCGCGGATATACCATTGTTTGCTAATTTAACAATTACTATCGTTGATAGTACTTGAGTTTCATGTCATTACCTTCACTGTTTATATGCATAGTTGAAATATTAACAAATGAATCTACGAGCACAAAGAGGAATAAAAAGGGCCAGTTTGATATACGTATGCATATATGACTGACCCTTTAAGTATATACATATATTTTTATTATACTTATTCACATTACTACCTGATCGTTTATCAACAGTCCTTTTTTTAAATAGAACCAAGGAACACATTCAATTACATCCACCCCTGATGATGGCACTTCGGATGAAGGTAGTGGTGTACTAATCAACAGATTTTACCCTGATATCAAGAAATTGGCCCGAAAACTTGAAAAGGTCTGTCTGTCTGTATGTCTGTCTCTATTTCTCTGGAGTTGAAATTTGTTTTTGAACCGGTCGCATAAACAAGATGCGAACTGGTTTCTTTTTAGTCGACCAAGGAAAGATCAATACTTTTATAAATCGTAGCCTACTCCTAATGGGTTGGACACTTTTTGTTTAGCCCCCAAATTTAGGTCATGGCTTATCGCTGAGTAAGCAACGGTTTCACTCTCCTGATAATCCGCATCAGGTGTCTGACCACCCCTAGCGCCTACAACAAGAGTTATCATAATTGACCTTTGATGTAGGTCACATTCCTTGGAACCAGGCAGACACAGAATCACAAGACGTTATGCGTGTATGTGCTTAATTACATAGCATCGAATGTAGAACGCGACACATGCTCTACTTATTTTTTTGTTTTGTTTTACAAATGGATCGCGTGTGGCCGTGCAGGGATTCAGCCAAATATAGGCCTGTTTTCCGTGACCAATTGCTTGGAATCCTTCTTGGGGTCGTAGTGCGGGCAGACTCATTTTCTTTTTGTAGCGTCCTGCCGGAAGGCAATAATATGGCCGTGGAGATCATCCTGCAATCGCGGCCTGATAGCTGAACAAAGTATGTATCTACAGGAGGGGGAGGGGGTGTCTGTGCGTGTGGTTGCATATATTTATATAAATATGAAAGATATTTATAAATATGGGAAGCGACTTCATAAATATTTATTCGTTCGTACAAGTAAATTACATTGTAGATTACATATGCTCTTTAAATATGAACTTTTCAAAGAACATTTCCATTATTTCCTCACTAGTCCGATTAGTTATCTACAATATATATATATATATATATATATATATATATATATATATATATATATATATATATATATATATATAAACACATTTTTTTGTGTGATGAAACAAAGAAAATACAGTGCTCAATCACAAATTGTGAGAGCTAATATTCATTTGATTTGTTGAGTTTTTAAGAATAAATGTTTATTATAGACAGCTACCCAGGTTGTCTTGCTAGGTCGCAATCATCAGGCTGTCAAATTAGATCCCATGGTGTTTATTGAAGATTTTTTCTTAATCTTAATAATTAAGAAAAGATCTTCAATAAACACCATGGGATCTAATTTGACAGCCTGATGATTGCGACCTAGCAAGACAACCTGGTAGCTGTCTATAATAAACATTTATTCTTAAAAACTCAACAAATTAAATATATATATATATATATATATATATATATATATATATATATATATAAAATCATGGAAGTGATTTTTGATTTCTATGGTAAAATAAGCAGTAACCAATTTTTTTTTTTATTGTATCTGATTATTTTTTTCATGTACGGTAATGATAAATGCAAACATCAGTGTGTCAGTGTGACACATATTTTAACTTTACTTATAGAAGCTGAGTATTCTAGTCCCTTTCATAACTAAGCTAGCCGATTTCAATAGCGCTGTGGTCTAGATGATATCGATTCTTCCTCTGGTCTTCATTCCCCCAGTTTCTTTTGCAGGGCTTTGATCAGGGATCACCAAATTTTTTTCACAGCGGGCCGGATAATTGATAAAATAACGAGTGCGGGCCACATTATCATTGTGTTCAATACTTGCTAGCCAGAATGAAAGCTCTAAGAAAAGGATGTAAAACATAATTTATCTGTCCGTGCTATATTCGTAGATGTGTGGCGTAAGAAGTACAAAAACAAACTTAACCAGCATATTTATTTTCAAAACATAATCAAAGAACGCAATATTAGCAGAAGGGTTTAGTGAGATTTGTGAAACTGAGATTTGCCTAACAAGATCCAATCAAGAGTATTGCTTTCAAATGTGTATCAGTCAATGATACCATTTAAATTTAAATATCATGTTAAGCTTATGAAAGCTTAACAGGATATTTAAATTTAAATGGTATCAGAACGTCTCGCATTCCGTACGTTTTAACAAAAAAATTCAAGTACCGTCGGCGGGCCTGATAGAATGCCTTCGAGGGCCGTATCCGGACCGCGGGCCGTAGATTGGTGACCCCTACCTTTGATGACCGTTTCAATTCAAAAAGAAGAAGAAGAAGAAGAAGAAGAATTATGCATAGCAACTGACAACATCTTATCATGCTTTACTACTTGTTGTGGAGTAGACAGACTTCCCCAACAAGATAGACTCGTCTGAGGACCATTTAACGACCAGCTCTCGGAGCTGGAAGAGCAGCTTAATAGCAACGTACGACTAATCGTATTTTATAAATTCGACGTATTCAACCACGAATTGTATTTCTTACCGGAAAATAAACATTGTTATTGTACGTGTGTGCCCACCCCCTTTGATTCTACAGCACAACACTTGTAAAATCCGGTGTAAATTTACATTGGGTTTGAAATTTCCTGTTCAACCACAAAAGGAAAAAAATGGATTTCTCTTGAATAGATAATGTATTAGGGACGGGCAGAAAAAAATCGGATACTACGAGTTTTAAAAGTGAATTAAGAATAATTCAATATATTATTTAAGGTTAAACTTTGTCTAAATCGATAAGTAGTAGCATAATAACCATCATTAAAAAAGAAAAATATAATTACATATGCAGTTTATTTTTAAAAGATTTAAAACCATCTGTTTTGGTCAATTTCGACGCGATTCGCCATTCAGCCTCTTTTTCGATGGATTTAAGTGCTTGTTTACAATTTTACTGTAAAATTCGCGATTGCAAACATTTTTACCACAAATCAGGTAATTATCCGATTTTAATGAAATTTACAGTATTGATTTAACAATTAATGAATTTTATAAAGCATCATATATTTTATTTCAAAACTTTAATTTAATATTTTTGCTATGAAATATTAATATATAAAATTCATTTAAAATATGAAAATCCTGATGTTAAGTTTAAAATGTTATATTTTTAGATTCTAAAAATAAATATCTACTTAATGCAAACCTTATTTTAGGTTCCAAAAGTAATAAGTTTTGAAGAAAAACTCGATTGAAAATGTACCCCCTCCCACTTTTAAGCAGAAAAAACATCGATGTATAATTTTTTTCTTTTATAAAATAATAGGCAATTAAATAATTATCGAAATGAATAAAAGAGAAATCTCCAAAAAATTAATTATTTATTATTTTTTTGCATTTTATTTTTCGATTTTCGGTACTTATTTTCTCATAGAAGCGCAACCGTAAAACAATGTTTTTTGTTTCTATTCATAACTTCGGTCTTTTATCTCTTTATTTATACTGTAATTAGTATAACATATGACCAACTCGAAACAATTTTACGCCCCCAGCATAAGGGTGATCAAAATTAAGTGACCTGAAAAAAATTACTAAGTTTTGAAATAAAATAAATAATGCATTATAAAGATCATTTATTAATACATAAACACTGAAAATTTCATTAAAATCCGATAATTTCTTGAATTTTGGTAAATTATTTTCTGTAGGGGGAGGGCTAAAGTCATTTGGTCAAAAACGCATTTTAGGCTCCGTTTGCCAGTCCCTATAATGAATCAAGCGCCATTGTTGCTTTTATCCTTATTGACTAAAATGACAATATACAAGCACTAAGGTGCCCTGTCGATGGGGCTGTAGAATACACCGACAGCACCTCTGCAGAGGGGTAAGGTCACCCAAAGGGGTCACCTTTTGGTCATGGGTGGCAACCCGGGATTCTTAGGGATGGAATACACGTGGCTGAGCAGTCCATGACCTATAGTACCTATATGAATGTCCCAACCTTATTGTCCTATTGGCAAGCCTCAACCTCTATCAACCTTTCTATCATATACATGTTGAAAGTGGTGGTTGAGGGTCTTAATGTCGCCGGTATGACGTTAAACTCTAACAAATAGTGAAGTTCCAATTCCGGAGCTCTGGGATATTTCGAGTGAACCTTCATCACCTTACTCCCAAGTCCACTGGTAGTACCTATTAGGGTATCTTCTATGGGTTAAATAAAAAAGAATGATTGGACATATAGCATAATGGATAAAGGCGTTAGGTTAAGACAGTCCTAAGTGACAGTTATCTCTAGGCTGCATGTTCAATCCTGGTCAGGGGCAGCAGTAACATAGAATAATAATTAATACAGCTATGGGTAGGGGATTGAGAACAGGATTGAATAAAGAGTTGGGTTCAAAGTTCCGTGTTGGCTCCCGATTACGCCAAGAAGCTTCCCAATTACGACAAAAAGGTTCCCGATTGGGACAAAAAAGTTCCCGAGTTCGACAAGAAATACCTGAAGAAGGCGGAAGGGCACATCAGCCGAAACGTTGTAAAGATAACAATAAAGATGAGGACAATAGTCCGAATAATCCAAATAATACTAGAAAAGAATGAGTATGAAAAAATTATTACCCACCAAGAATAAATAAAACAAAACGTCATTGGCATAAAATAAAACAAGTGTTGACATGCCGTAAAATCCAGCCAACCAACATAGCAGTAAGTATTTCACGGGTTTCTACTTAACGACATCATAGGTGTAATATAAGCAAATTCAAAATACGCTGTCAGGAGGTAATTTATCGGATGTTCGGTCGAACACACTCGATTTACGCTTATGTTAGTTAATTGGCTGGTTGGTTGGTTGGTTGGGTACGCATTTTAAAAAAAATCCTTTTGTTCTATTTAACCTTAAAATGGAATCCTAACAGGTACTATCACTCCGGGTTAGGGTGGTCATGGGAGTAATGGTAATGAAGAGGTACCCCACATTCCCCAGACCTCCAGAATTTGAACTTTACCATCCGATCGAGTTTAACGTCATACCCATGACATTAAGACACTCAGTCACCCCCTCTATCAAATACATGATAAAAAGGCTTTGGGTTTGCGATAATGTCAATAGGGCTGGGACAATCGTATAGATGATAGGGCTTGACATACCAGCCGATTGATCGGTGGGGCCTCTTCGACCGCCCGTCTAGTCTAATAACGGCAAAGGTGTAGTGTTGGACTGCTCAGCCAGCAGAGTCTCTTAAGTATTACGGGCCACCATCCAGAGTCAACAGGTTGCCCCATTAAAGGTTCTTACCTCACTACAGAGGTGCAGTCGGTAAATTTTAGAGCCCCAGCTGAGAGGACAATTTCCCGTCAGTACATTTTATATGTGTTTAATGTAAATGTTGTAGTACGCTTAAGAATGAGGCGTTTAGATGCTGATTTTCTAGGCAAGTGCGCATAGGTAAAAAAATGTTTAAGTCGGTATTTTCGTGGTATATTCCTTTGAAGGAAATTTTAATATTCTTCAAAATAGTTATTTTTTTACTTCAAGAGACTTACACCAGCAAGTGTTCCTGTTACACACTGGACTCGTCAAAGAACACAAACACTTGTATTTAGAAAAATGTAAGATGAGATGTTTATTCCCTCGGTTGTGTACAGCTGAGAGTCGTTGGGAGGGTTACGCAAACGTGGAGCTTTCAGGAGTTCTTTTCAAGTCATCTCGAACCTGATCGTTGTCTGTCTAATCGATCTGTACGGGCTTCTTTTATTGTAGTCTGACACCGCTGCCATGCCTCTTTGATCGTGACACCTACACAGTTTTTCTGTAGACACGCCTCTTCGCCCACGCAGGCTGTTTTCATTGGCTATGGGCTACGCCTACAGATTTCTGCACCTAAACCATGTCAAGTGTTCACCTGCATTTCTAGGTGCAAAAGGTCTGGTCAGGGCCACATCCTGTTTTCGTTTCCAGGCTGCACCTGAGCCCCATGCACTTCCTGGTCGGCCTGGTCCTTGGGTGCATTGATCAGGCAATATATTACATTCCATTGGTCAAAGCAAATCTGAAATTCGTCTTTTGGTATTATATAGAGTTGCTCCGTCTCATTATGGGGTGTCTTATTCCTATGCAGATGGACATTCAGTGTATTCTAAAGCTCCAGCCAACAGGACTGAGAAAGTATCGTACAGTTTTCTTTTTTACAACATCATAGGCGTAAACTAAACAAATTCAAATGCGCTGTCAGGAGGTAATTTATCGGATGTTTGGTCGGACACACTCGATTTACGCTTACGACTTGTTGGTACGCTTTGAAAAACCGATTCTTTTTCTTTTATTTAGGATCATTTTCTTTTTCTTTTATCCTTTTATTCATGGTAAATTTCCGGGTTTTTGAATTTGAATAAAGAGACTCAGATTTCTGCTTCCGGTTGTTGGTCATAAACTTAATGGAACATTGGATTGTTTAAACTGTTTTTATAGGTTCTAATGCCTAATGCAAAATGAACCCCACTCTTTAGAGATATGACATTTACTCGTGGTTTTTACTGCATTGAGCCTCAGTAAGCATGGCAATCCATCAATGTTGGTGGATGTTGACTCAGCTCACAAGTAGCACAGGGACCTGTGCGGTAAAGTAAGGAGCTGATTGGTTGGTGTGGCGCCTAACCTCAGATCCCAAAATAATCGACTTAGTCTAGCGCTACTGAAAAGGGGATAGCCTCCCTCGTTGTCTGGCTGATACCGAGTTTAGGCCACCCCGACGACTTTACTTTTTTATGTTGACTCTTGACTCAAGCCAAAAAATATCCAACTTAGATGGATGGATTTAATCAGCGTAATTTGGGACGCAAAGATTTTTAGTTGCTTTTCAAAATCTATGGTGGTACATATTCAAAATAGTGTGTAAGAGATAATAGCATTAGATTACGAATAAAATGCATTATATTTCATTACATTTCACGGAAATGCACGAAATATTTGAGATGCTACAGTTATGTTTAAGGTAAGCGCTGGGATTAGTGTCAAATTAGGCTTCTAACCCTAGATTAAGATGTTTGTGTAATTTAATGGTATTTAATCGTAAAATGCAACACAAAGGATACTATCTCGTGCGCGCTATTCTGTATTTGTACCTATGGTTTAGGATATGTAGGAAGTTTTATTATCAAGACTTAAAATTCGACTAAATATGTTTGTATTTCAACGCACTACTTTCACCATTAAGTGGAGAAATACAAAGATTAGGCGCACACAAGTACTCACATATATAAACGGGAGCGCTGTTTTGATGATAAGTGGCTAACACACAACTTTGAAACCAATGGTAACAATCGCACCTTAAATTTATTGTACACTGTATTGAATATATATATATATATATATATATATATATATATCGGTTAAAATTTCGTGTATGCTTTTAAATTGTTGGAGGCACGGGATCTAATAGTTAGAATCGTTGCAAATGGACACGTCGACCCGTGTTCAAATCCTGGACGAAGCTAAAGTTTACATAGAGCTAATACCCTTGTTAAAGGTATGAATCCAACTACTCTCCCTCCAGCGGTGGGTAAATATTAGGACAGACTGTGCTCTCTAACCTTTGTTAGAAAACGAATCTAGGAGAAGTCTGACTTAAAACCTGTTGTAAGATTCAAAGTTAATAATTGAACAACAGCTCCGACACGTTGAGAGACAAAACATTTAATAGGTATACAGCACATGGTAAGGATAAGATACATAAAGTACATAGATACATAAGATACAAATAAGATATAAAAGTAGAGATAAAAGGACACATTCATGAATGGTAAATACAAGATACAATATTTATGTATAAACAAGATACCTAAATGTACATAAAATATAAATATTACAAACATGGAACTAAAGGATAGTCCATGCTGTATAAAATACTTACAGTAATGTAGGGGGGGTCAAAGCCCCACCGAGAAGGGGGTAGACATAAGTCTAACCCATGTGCTCGTTCAGAGGCAGTAAGGAAAGAGAGAGTGAGAAGCATTTGAATCAGCTGCTTATATACCAGAGGTCCCCTAGTGGGAACAAACGGCAACACAGCGGGAAGATAACTCTTTCTGGCAAAGGGAAGATAATTCCCTACACTGTTAAACTCTGGTTGGGGTGATCACAACTAGAATAAACTCAATCCTAATAAGTGATCTATAAGAAAATAGTTGGTCAGGAATATAAAAATATTAATATAATATCAGAATATATATCACTCATAATATATCTTTAATAATAAGTAGGGCTTATCATTATATATAATTAACACCCAAAAAGTAACGACCACTCTAGTTTGTGATTAGTAGCATTATTACTAATGGCAATATAAATATTACCTCCTATTTTTTACTTTACTTATTTTAATTATCTATTTATTTTTCCTATGATTAATACTTTTTATATAATTAATAATATTTCATTCTATTAACTATATTTTTCTAATCACTTATTGGTTTAAATTCAAATATATAACATAATCTTTTTGATAATTAATGATGATTTCTTTTATTTTACAATTCTAAAAATTATTAAACCTTTCAGATTATTTTTTCATCTCTGATTTAAATACAATTTAAAGATAAAATTTGATACAATACATTCGAATCACTTCCAAATAAACTCTAAAAGAGGTAGGTAAGAAAAGCTGGTAATCTTAATTTATTTGAAATTTCAATTTTCACTTTTTTATGCTTTTTACATTTATTTGTCCCATGCTACGTAACAGTCCAGTATTTTTTTTATAATAATAATAAAAAAACTAAAAAATAATATCTATATATATATATATATATATATATAATATATATATTATAGTGTGTACAGAACTAACCTACTCGAGTTTCACCATGAGGATCTTCAGGATTAAATCCATTGAATTAATCAAGATATTGATTAATTACATTTAATTGCGGGAGTTCATGTTGTTATTACTTTTAATTACAACATGAACTCCCGCAATTAACTGTAATTAATAAATATCTGGATTAATTCAGTGTACTTAACCCCAAAGATCCTCATGGCGAAACTCGAGTAGGTTATTTCTGTACCCACGATAATAATGAATCCGCTCTACTTACGTATTGAACACTTTATATTTGTTATAACGCTGACTTATCCGAGTAACCCTTCTACCAACCAAATATTCAAACCAACCAAATATTTTTACCGGTAAGTCATTTCCTTTTTCATATATATATATATATATATATATATATATATATATATATATATATATATAATATATCATTGATAGACCATTCATATCTTATAATCAAGATTGTGCGTTTGTCTATAAGTACTCGAAATTCTATCACTATTAATACTGTTGGCTTTATCTACACACTAATAACATTCAATTGTATTTATATATACGACAAAATAGCGGTTTACAGTGTTAACGGGAAGGCTAATTTGCATATTGATATTAAAGATTTAATTTTAATGTGATTAGTATTATAGATTCATAAGTGATAGGTTTTATCTTAATGAATATGAGCATAAATCTCTTCAGTAAATCTTAAAAGAAATCTAATAAAAAGAAGTAACTGTAATTTTTTTCTTTACTTCCGGATTTAACTAAATAGTTAAATTAGGAAAATTTAGCAATGAAAGACGGTGGTGATGGAAGAGTAAGTTTGAGTTGTTCTATTTTTCGATTATAACCCACTCTGTTTCAAATCTTTTATCTGCATTCTTATTTACGAGTAATAAGTATCTATGAATATAACTTACTTAGATACAAAAATATTCAAAAATAAATAATGGTTTGATGGAATATAATTATCCTTTTTGTCATTGACAAATAGTAGTGACTTTAAATACCTAAAAAGTAAACAATCATATATAAATTTACTCTGTCCTTATGTGAAATTATATCAATAAATCAAAATTACAATTGTAATAGATGAATGAATATATAGTATTTACATACAGGGCGAATTCAAAGATCTGTCGTATTCAGTAACCTTGTGGGAATTTCGAATTAAATTATTGTTACTTTGAAACATTGTTTGTTCTTGTTTCTGATAGTGAAACTTTATCTTTAGGGTCAAAGAGTTGAGAATGTGGGGGACATTTTTGAATGGCTCAGTTTCCCCAACATATTAAATTAGGGGTGGTTTTTTTTAATGGCAAACTTGCTGGAATAATAAATGTAAAGAAATAGTATGGACAAATCACAGGAAATGAAAAATTATTTGATGTACGGTTTATATTCTTATAATATGTTGCTTTATATGCTGTCATTATATCCTCATCCTCATCATGTCACGCTGTTAGCACGGATATACATGACAATCTCTCTCCATCCGTTCCTATCGCTCATCATTCACCGGAGGTCCTCTATGCAGTATCCTGTATCCGCACAGAGCTGGTCAATGTACGTGCCAATGTGCTGGCTTCCACAAGAGGACGTCGCTTATGAGTTCTTCTTTGCGTCTCCAGCAGTGCCCAGCGTGTCTTGTCCGTCTTACTTGGATGGTTTGGGTGATATGTGGCAGGTGGCCGGTGGCCGTATAGCTATTTTCTCATGGGGGGTTGTTTCCATGTCTTGTTCAGGATCACACGCAGCATTCTTGTGCAGCTCCCATCTACTGATCTCTTTGGTTTTAAGTTGCAGTTAAAGTTGATTTTTTTGTTTGGTTTTAAGTTATGTCAATGCATTGGGTCATTTTATACCGAAGACGTTTTTGTTTAATTCATTCTTTATATATATATATATATATATATAATATATATATATATATATATATGTGTGTGTGTGTGTGTGTGTGTGTGTGTGTGTATATATATATAACTTTCAGAGAAAGGAACAATTAACAAACCGAAAGTTAAATATCGGTATGTATATAATTTAATTTATTAATTATTATACATTGAGCTCTTTTTAGGGATTTATAAAAACACTTTTTATGAGTATATATATATTTGCTCCTTCAAGAGCATACAGTACGGTTATACAGTGAGATTTCGATGATCCCAAATAGAACTATCCCTTACTTACCAGTCATTTGGGTTACATTACATATATCTTATTTTCTGGTTTCTACACATATAATTTGAGATGAACGGTGATTAGTCAAGATTTTACATTTTCAATATTACACACACACACACACACACACACACACATATACACACACAAATATATATATTAAAGCAAATATGAACATTAAAGCAAATGTTCTTAATCTCATTCCTCACGTCGGAACATAGGCCAAAATTTGAGATCTTCTCAACGTCCACTCTACTTTGTATAGTAGTAGTAATAGTGACGTATTTACCCTTGAAAAGCTAATGTATCGTTTGCAGCGTATCGGTGGCCCAGTGGTAAAGTCTCGGCGCGCTGAGTTCCCGGTTTCGATTTCTGTCCGAGGGAAATCGTAATATACGTCGCTTGTCATGATTATTTTCATTAATTATCGAATTGTATATGATATACGCATTGTAACTGCCTTCAAGCAAAAATATAAATAATAATAATAATAATAATAATAATAATAATTATTATTATTATTATTATTATATTATTATTTATATATATATATATATATATATATAATATATATATATATATATATATAGCACACACCCCGTACGAGCGGATGCGACACAAGGCCAATTTCTCAAGTGGCGTTTAACAGGTTTTGAATACAGTTTTCTTCTCCTAGACAGGTAACCTTGCCAAGCTTAAAGAGCCTAGTCTGCTCTACTATTTACCCATGACTGGAGGAAGAATAGTTGTATGCATACCTTTTCTAAGAGTATTAGTGCTCTGTGAAATGCAAACAGCCTCGTCCATGATTTGAACTCACGTCGACGAGTCCATTTCTTACAATTATAACCATTACACCACGCGCCTCCATACATGAATATATATGCATACCCAAATATATATATATATATATATATGTGTGTGTGTGTGTGTGTGTGTGTGTGTGCGTGTGCGCGTGTGCGTGTATGTGTGTGTGTGGGTGTGTGTGCATATTGACAGATAGATGGAACGTTCCGTAGGAGACGCATTATATCACAACATATATCTTTTTACACAATGGAGGCGTGTGGTGTTATGGCTAGCGTAGTAGGAAATGGACTCGTCGACCTGAGTTCAAATCCTAGACGAGGCTGTTTACATTTCACAAAGCGCTAATGCCCCTGGGAAAGGTATGTATCCACATTCTCTCTCTCTCTCTCTCTCTTCTCTTCTCCTCTCTCTCTCTCTCTCTCTCTCTCTCCAGCTATGGGCAGACTGGACTCTTTAACATTAGGCAATCAGTCTAGGAGAGGGAAAAACTGTGATACAAACCCGCCTAAAATGACCTAGTGTCACATCCTGTTTGTGTGGAGGGGTTGGTTAATATGCATATCTTTATAAATGCCTAGAGAAATGAACAAGATAGATAGATAGATAGATAGATAGATAATAGATGCGCACATCTTGTCGGTTTTACACCACTGATATTTTACACCCCAAAAATGAGGGGGTTAGATCAAAGTCAAGTGACCTGAAAAAATCAGAATATTTTGAAATAAGATTTAACACTGATGCATTATAAAATTCATTCATTGATAAATCAACGCTGAAAATTTAATTAAAATCAGACAATTCTCTGATTTTTAGTAATTCTTTTTTCAATTAGGGGTTGTGATTTGGTCTTGTAAAATATGTCTATGACGTCACAATTGTTAGTACCTAGACTAAACACATGTAATGTTGTAAACAAGTGTCTAGAATTAGCAAACTTAATTTATTCCATAACTTTTTTGAAAATGTACATTACGAATTTACATCTTAAATTTCAATGTAAATTGTTTTTTTTTTTTTAGGTAGCCTTTCATAATATCTATATTTCAGATATATATCAAGCTTTTTAAAGCACAATTGTATATATAATAATAAAAATAAGTCAAAGAATTAACCCACCCCCATTAACCAATCAAATAATATTAAAACCTTATCTAAAGAAATACTATTATTCAAAATAATTTTTATTCCAACCTCCAATCCGTAAATGTTTATACAAACCAAACAGATGCATGTAATAACTTTTGAATATGCTTATCTGCAAAAATTCTTATTTCTTTAGTCCTAACTAAAGCCGTCTAACTCCTACCTTGTAATCTATCCTGTGTAATTCGTTTCTAAGAAACGATTGAAATGTATTTAACAGTTAGCTTGAAATGGTGAAGGAAGAAAAAGAAAAACACTGGGATGCATGGATATGCTTTTACCTGCATCCTTTTTGATTTTTTTGTGCAGGGACGCAGGACGCGTACCTATAAAGCATTTCTGTATATCTATATATAATACTAGTTTTCCTTAATTTTACAAACCGTAAATCAATCTTGCAACACACCCTGGTTAAAAATGAGAACTCCGTCCAAATTGTCAAAGATGACCATGCAAAAATGTAAACCTGATTGCCTGGTGTTTGCATATCCACCGAATTTTTATTTATTGTGAGTGTTGTCACATCAGCTAAATAATGGACCATTCTGTTTTTATATAAATATAGATAGATAGACAACAGATAGATAGATAGAATAGATAGATAGATAGATGTGCACATCTTGTCGGTTTTACATTTATTCCAACCTCCATTCCTAAATGTTATACAAACCAAACAGAGGCAGGTAAAACTTTTGAATATGCACAGTGGCAATTCTATCTGCCATTTGGATGTTTTCGGCATGGATTGTGGCTAAAAAACATAAATAAACAAACACAAAAAAAAATAAATTATGAAAAATGATTTGTTTTCATGTGCATTATTGACTTGTTTTATTTTTTTCATGCTTCTGCATTCTAATCTGATAATGCAAGGCCATAAACAAACATCACCCCGCCCGTAACTAAATCAACGTCCGATTAGTGTTCCCCAGCCAACGTACTTTAAATCGCTGTTGGTGTTTCTGTTGCGCGATAATGAAATAGGACAGATTTAATGACGCCAATGAATGAAAATGAAAATAACAATTTTAGCACGATCGATTGGGGACATAGAAATGATAATAATGATTAGAAAAAATAAATATAATGTGTACAAATATTAATTAGCAGAATGATGAAGCCATCTCTTCAACCAATTACTCTGGATTGGAATCTTGATAGCCCTGGAGCTTTTGAATACACCGACTGTACTTCTGCAGAGGAGTAAGAACCCCAATGGCCACTGTTTGGCCGTAGGAAGCCACCCATGATGCTTTAAGATGGGACACGTGTGCTGACGTTCCCATGACATGCAATAGTCAACTCTGATCATTACTTACGCTAGCCGGGCCTGTCGGTGGGGGTCGAATCATTCGGCCGGCTACGTCAAGCTTTAGCACCTATATGATTGTCCCAACCTACTGCCTTTAAGGCAAGCCCCAACATGTTCTTATATCTGCTAGAAAGGAGTGACTGAGGGTATTAATGTGCTGCGTATGACATTGACTCTATCTGAATCGGATTTCCAATTCTGGAGCTCTGGGGAATGAGGATACGTTTCATCACCATGCTCCGCCATGTCCACTCTGACTCGGAGTGGTGTACCTGTTCGAGTTTCATCAATGGGTTAAATTAGAAGAACAGTTTAAAAAATGTGAAAAAAAAAACTTTAAAAAATTGAGTAACCATTAATAATATGTAAGAGTAAACGTATTCAGCGAAAAATTACCCAACAAGAGTTGACAATGCCATAATATCAACGAACCAAAGTCCAATTGGAAAATCTAAAAACCTATCGTAAAATATAATGGGGAAGAACACTTGAAAAGAGAAACATGTACGATCGGGAAGAAGACAGATGATTACCAGCTTAAATTCAGTTAAATTCAAGGGAGATTAAAAGATTATCCGCCTCTTGTTTATGAAGCGCCGAGCTCATCTTGGAGGATTTGGTAGGCATAACATTGAGTAAATATTATGTATGAGTGAATCTTATTTAATCTCCATTAAGATTTTCCCGGTCATTGATAATAGATAATGGCGGAGAATAAATGGGCGAAGAGAAATTCGTGAAATGAATAACGGATTAAGAATTGTTGATCATAATGCGCCGCTGAAAGTGCCAAAAATTTCACGAGTGAATTAGACTGCAGTAAAGTTTGTTATATTGGTAAAGGACTTTAAAATGAACAATTCGTCCATGCCATAGTTGTGTCTATGCTATTGCCCAGCTACACAATTTGGGACCTCTAAAGAATAAGCTAGATGGGAGCTGCACAATAATCTGCGTGCGATCTTAAACAAATTGTGGAAAAAAACACCCCACAAAGAAGCAGCTGAACGGTCCACTTGCTCCCTATTACAAAAAAACATCCTGAGTGAGACGACAAAACATGTTTGACACTGCTGGAGATACAGGATCAACTCTAAGCACGTTCTCCTGTGGAAACAGTTACATAAACATTGCCAGTTGTTTCGGCCGTCCAGAAAATACTACATTGACCAGTTCTTAGAAATGAAGAACCACTTCCAGAAACTTCTTGGGAATCCCCCCTAATATCATAGAAAATAATACCCATAGATTGTCGAGTAGACAACAGAGAACATCAAATATGGGGGTTTTCAAACAAACAGATGGAGCTCAACGTAAGCTAAAAGGTAGAAAAAGCGCCGGTCTTTGACGTGAAAAATACTCCCCGATGGTATTGGAAATGAGAAAGTTCAGTGAAACATATCTACTTAGCTAGTAACGCAAGTATAAGAACAAATAGATAGATAAAGGAAAGGAAAAGGAATGCATCCTCCATTCCCCCAAAAAAGGGAGAACCTTCGGAATCGGTAAATCTAACTGAGGCAATAACTCTTACTGCTATTGCAGTTTAGGATATATTTACCCTTCTAATCGCAGATCCACCTGAAATAGAAAAAGATTCTAGGAACCAAATGGATTCTGCAGAATCGGCATCCCACAACCTCTCAGATCCTGACTATTCGACGGATAATATGAAGGGGTTTTTAGAAAAGAATCTAGAAGGCAACGCTGTATTCGTAGATTCTGTCTCCAAGGCATTCGATTCCATAACCATGAGGAAATGGAACAAATACTACTAGCAGTACGTCCCCCAAAGAAACGGTTGCCGCTATAATGATGCTCTACAGAAGACACTAAAAGCATGGTATGCCTCACCTGATGGCGATCACACATTCTTTGACATCGCTGCTAGGAGTCCATAACAAGGAATACATTTAAGCATCATATATATTATATATTCCTAGACTATGTATCCGAACATCATTGATCCGTAAAGAAAAAGGTTTCACACCGGTCATACAATAACAACAGAATTAAATAAAAGGACAGAAAGCAGGCCCGATAATAACCCTACAGTGCACAGATGCAGACTACGGCCTGATGACAGCTCGCACTTCTTGCAGATTACATAGGCACAGGCTGAAGCACTACTCAACACACTTAGCGGGGAGAGCAAGCAAAAAAGAATAATTGGCCTCTATGTGAACTCCGATACCACCGAGTTGGCATTAGTTTTCCAAGAAAGAGGAGACTTCTCCACACATCCGAACGGTAAGCCCTCCAGTAGAAACATATTCACATACCAATGTAGTAATATCTCATCCAGAAAGCGATGTTAATTACACGATAAAGAAGCGTGGTCGCCACATACAAAATTATCAAGTCATAGGCATCCGTCTCACCCTGATCATGTTTAAATAGCGAACAACTTCTTCTAGGCCGCTGTTATAATCAGTACTTGCTCTATGGCTGCATCCACTTTGTGGAGCTGCTTAACATACTCTGGCGTGCAGTCATGACAAAGTCGTGCAAACTGAACCCCACAAGGAAGCAGCTGTATGACCACCTGCCTCCCATCGCATCTGCACAAACCTATCCCGAGTGAGAGGGACTAGGCATGAAGGACACTGCTGAAAAGCAAGGACGAGCTCTAAGGCGACGTTCTCCTGTAGAAGCCCAACACATGGTAATGCTAAATGGACCGCCTGCACCAAGGACTACATTGACCACAATGAGAGATGCTGTGGCTGCTGCGCAGATGCCTTCTCCATGGGGCAATTATTGATAGGGAAAGGTTGGGGGAGAAATAGTCATGGATATTCGTGGCTGATATGCGTGACAATGAATGATTGATTATAGATTCGAAGACATCAGAGAAAACCGTGCATAAGATGACACCTGCCCTACTGTTTTGGTGTGATAATACAGGACTCTCTAGATCCGCCATTCCTGTAGGTTTACATTGTGTTGTTGTATACCTTTCTTTCCTTTCTACTTCTAATTTTCTTTCTGCTATCTTTGTATCTTTCTTACGTTCTTCCTCCAGCGCTCATTGGACCTAGTCTTATGGAACTTTCGTGTCTGGTCTCTAGGTCAATCCCTTGTTGCTAAGACATTCAATTCAACCACAACCAATATTTATTTAAACTTTTTATTTCTCTTAACTAAGACATATTTCCTCTAACTGAATCACAGCTGGCGCGTGCCAGTGAGTCTCAGCTAAAGCAGTTAACATCTTATCTGCCTGAACGTCCAAGCTTGAAATGAGAGACACCAGGTCGCACGTGACTATTTCACGTATTCGCAGGCTTTCTGTAATTAGTTTCCATGGAAGTCCCGCCCGTGATTGAAAAGGGGCCATCTCCCTCAGAATAGATAGGGGGTTGACAATAATCTATGCATCCGCATAGATTATGAAACAGT
>CM042141.1:140542112-140589612 GCA_023376005.1 Doryteuthis pealeii
AAACTCAAAACGTACATATAAATATTTGTGAATATGTTTTTTTTTTTACCGTATACAGGGTATTATAAATAATGAATTTAATACATTTTGAATTGATTAGGAACAACACGATATTCCTGACATTGGCAAAGTCAGTAAAAATGGTGGAAGGTATGCCATATATTTACTCTCTTCTGCTTACTGTCTGGACAATTTAAAAAAAGATAGTCCCCAATATTTTTGAGTACCTTAAATAATTTAGAATGGCTTTAGAATAGAGAATATCGCAGGAAAGATAAAGTTATAGAGTTGAAATAGTACGGTAATTGCACTAAACTGTCTTAAACAGATTTAAAAAGTTCGCAGGCTATGATTCACGGCGTAGGAATTTGGCCTACTCTTAGATAATCGGTAAATCGCCTTTTTTAAATATATCTTTGAAGCACTCGGTTTGGCTTCCGTTTTTTTTGCCAAAGTAAACCTTCAAGACGACCCAAGGTCATTTCTTAGTAAAGAAGTTACTAGAGTTAAGTTTTGACGGCCTAGTCCGTATGATGAGACACTTATAATCACTTTTCTCAATTGTATACTTTTGTTAAACAAATTATCTCTGATAAATAACAATTATAATTGAACTTTTAAGTTATTTTCCTCATAACTTTTTACACAGCTTTTGCTTCAGGGAGTTAGTTACACTACTAAAATATATGTGTAATTGAGAGTACATAATATTCCTGACAATGGCAAAGTCAATAAAATGGTTAGGTGGGTAATCCGCCAATGTATTTACTCTCCATTTTTCAATCAATGTGAATCATTGGGCATACAATCGACGTGGAATTTTGGCCAGATACATAGGAATAAAAGAAATGCAAAGAAAAATAAATTTCCCAAGGGCGCGAAGTGAAAAAAAAATCTAGGGATTATTAGAATTCAATTTGCGGATTACATTTTTTTTAAATATCTTGAGATTACAAATCATTTCACCCCTACACATAACACAATAAACGTACTATCTCGCTCTTTCTCTCGCTTTCTCTCGCCCCGCCTCTCGCCCCCCTCCTCTCTCTTCTCTTCTTGATATTCCATATTCTATATTCCTCTCACTATCCATATCTCTTTTCCACTCTCTTCCCCCCCCAATCTCTAAATATCAAGAGAGAAAGTACGTGAATTGGAAAGTGAGAGAGAGGAGAGGGAGAGAGAGAGAGAGAGAGAGAGAGAGAGAGAGAGAGTGACAGAGTGAGAGAGAGAAGAGGGAGATAGATAGATTGTACGGGAGTGGGAAACGTATATTAAACTCAGATATCAAAGAGAGAGACAGACAGACCGATAGATATACGAGGGAAAATACGTGAATGTCGAAGAGAGAGAGAGAGAGAGAGAGAGAGAGAGAAGAGAGAGAGAGAGAGAGAGAGAGAGGGGGGGGGCGGGAGAGAGAGGGAGAGAGCGGGGGTAGAAAGAGATACAGAAATAAAGAGAAGGTGAGATGAAGAGAGAATATGGGATAAAATCATTTATTTGAAAAGAGAGTGTCAGTCGTCTTGATTCTATCGGAATATGTTCTTATAAGGGATGAGTCATAAGTCGAGATAAATATTTGTAAAAAAAATCTTGTGATTAGTCGAGTAGAGAAAAAGATGATTGTCAGTGAGGATATTACTGACTTATCTCTCATGATTATCTTAGCTGGTAAAACTACCGTATTACTGTTAAATCAATTGGGAAACAACTATTAAAAAGAATTTTAGTTGTATAAAGAGATAGAAAAACATAAATTATGAAACGCTTCTCCGTAAAATACACAACATGTGTGTGTGTGCGTGTGTGTGTGTTGTAGTGCATATGTGTATGCATGAGTGTGTACCATCTCATTATAATGGCAAAAGCAATCGTTAATATTTACATTATTGTCTAAAGCAGAGTTGGTTGCTAATACATCACCTCTCCCTTTGCACTTTTCATCTCTCTCTTTCTCTCTCTCTTCTCTCTCTCTCTCTCTCTATATATAATATATATATAATTATACTATATATTATATTATATATAATACTATATAAGTCAGATTAGCACTTTTGTGTATGGACACATTACATATATGTAAATATCCAGAATACAAAATTAATATTATATTTTGTATTCAGACGGGACTTATATATATATATATATATATATATATATATATATATATATATATATATAATATTACCTATATATATGGGGTGCATATATGGGTGTATTTTCATTGATATATATATATATATGAAAGATATAGATATACATCCAATTATTCAATATAACAAATATATATATATATATATATATATAATATATATATATATATATATTTATATTATTATATATATATATATAATATGGAGGGGTGAATGCAGGCTCCTATATGATAGTGAATAGCGTAGTTTACTAAATTCATTGAAATATTTTCAGCCCTATAAATAATGTTATGGATTTTTTTTGCGCAAACTCGATACAGCGAAACAAAGGGATTGCCTGTATAAAGATTTCGAATGATTTTGAATTGCAAATACCGTTTTGCCAATAATTGCATTGAACAGATCTTGCAATAAGAACGGATCCATACTTGCCTACAACAACAAAAACAGGGAAAAGATTTTTAAATAACATCGAAACACAAGAACAAAAATTAAAAATACAGAGGGAAAATAACAGAAAATAGAGAAAATAGATTTCTTAAAGAGAGACTATAATAGAAGATAGATAGATAGATAGATAGATAGATAGATAGACAGGGAGAAAATGAGTCGGAGAGAGGTGATTTCAGAGTCAACAAAGCGTACAACAGGAAAATATATATAAACAGAGAAATCCCAGTGCAAACGTAAAATGCGTAAAAAAAATATCCCGATATCTCCTCTCATTAGGGAGCTATTGGAAATGCCTTTTGTTATGACTGAGTTAAAACGGTTCCCTTCTTATCCAGCCAGAAGACCAGACCTAGTATTGTTTAAGATTAAAAAGAGGACATGTCAACTGGTAGATTTTTGCTGTTCTGCAGATCACAGGTGAAGATGAAAGAAAAGGAAAAAACACCTAAAGCTTGCTAGAGAATTGGAAAAAAAAACGGAGGAATATGTGGGTGAAAAGGATACCAATTGTAGTTTGTGCACTTAGAACTGTCCCCCTAGAAAGAGCCTAGAGGAACTGGAAATCAGAGGAAGAATTGAAGCCATCCAGACAGAAATCTCGATTGAAAACGGAAAATGGTGAATAAAATTGCCCGATATCTTTTCTCATTAGGGAGCTATTGGAAATGCTTTTGTTATGATATACTAAGCTTTGCTTCGTCTGGTAGACAGGCCTCAGGATACTGTTTAGTTAGTTTTGCGCACAGTTGCGCACAATATAATTTAAATTCCGCGGTTTCTCAGTGGTCACCCATCTAAGAAAGAAACAGGCTCATCACTATTTAACTTAACTGATTTGACAGTATGCCAAAAATACGAGGCATTGACCGATTGATTGGTTGTATCTACGACAATTCCACTCTTGTTGACTTATTCATTGATGAAACCAGCTATTTGGTGGTATAAATTAGTAAGTAAGTAAGTAAATAAGTAAGTACATAAGTAAGTAAATAATAATAATAATAATAATAATAATAATAATAATAATAATATGGACAAATATCTAGACCTTGCCAGAGCACTGAAAAAGTTATGGAACATGAAAGTGAAAGTGATACCAATTGTAGTTGGTGCACTTGGAACAGTCCCAAAAGGATAGAAAAGGGTTTGGAAAGTTTGGAAATTCAGAGGAAGGATTGAAACCATTCAGAACACTGTACTGCTGCAATCTGCCAGAATACTCAGAAGAGTCCTGGAGACCTGAGGAGACTTGCTGTCACTCAGACTCCAGTGAAAGGCCATCAGCTAATGCTGATGTGAAAACTCAAAAGGAGTAAATAATAATAATATATCCCAGACAGGAGACCAGACCTAGTATTGATTAACGAAAAAAAGAGAACGTGTCAACTGGTGGATTTTGCGGTCCGAGCAGATCACAGGGTGAAGCTGAAGGAAAATGAAAAGATGGATAAATACCTGGACATTGCCAGAGAATTGAAAAAGCTGTGGAATATGAGAGTGAAAGTGATACCAATTGTAGTTGGTGCACTTGGAACGGTCCCAATGAACTTGGAAAAAAGACTGGAGGATCTAGAAATCAGAGGAAAAATAGAGACCATCCAGACTACTGCATTGCTGCAATCGGCTAGAATACTCAGAAAAGTCCTGGAGACCTGAGAAGACTTGTTGTCACTCAGACTCCAGTGAAATATCATCAGCTAACGCTGATGTGAAAAACTCAAAAGAAGTGAAAATAAATATAATTAATGGTATCCGCAGATATACCATTGTTTGCTAATTTAACAATTACTATCGTTGATAGTACCTGAGTTTCATGTCATTACCTTCACTGTTTATCTGCATAGTTGAAATATTAATAAATGAATCTACGAGCACAAAGGGCAATAAAAAGGGCAGTTATATATATATGTATGCATATATAACTGACCCTTTAAGTATATATATAATATATATATATATATATATATATATATTATATAATATATATACACCAAGCGTGTTGGTAGATCCTTGCGGAGAGAAAAAACCCAGCAGAGAGTTTGATTGTAAAAATATACTACCAAACATCAACCAGGAAGAAAAAAATTTTTGAAAAAAAAAAGGACCAAGATATTCGTACCAACAAAAAATAATCTATTGGTACAGTATTTGGCCAAAACAAAAAACAATTTATATGTATATATATATGTATATAAGATATATATATATTCATATAACCGCTAGGAGAAGCTAATATGTAAAAAGTGCTCGATACCTAAGTAGAGCCAAGTAATAAAGATAATCTAATGAGTCAGACGAACCTACTATTAGTTTCGCATAAAGCTCTTCAGGCTAAAATCTGAGTATATATATATATATTATATATATATATATATATATATATATATATATTATGAGTCCCCCCTCTACTCATTCACATTACTACTTGATCGTTTATCCACAGTCCTTTTTTAAATAGAACCAAGGAACACATTCAATTACATCCACCCCTGATGATGGCACTTCGGAGTGCTGAACGTATAAAGGATGAAGGTATTGGTGTACTATTCAACAGATTTTACCCTGATATCAAGAAATTGGCCCGAAAACTTGAAAATGTCTGTCTGTCTGTATGTCTGTCTCTATTTCTCTGGAGTAGAAATTTGTTTTTGAACCGTTCGCATAAACAAGATGCGAACTGGGTTTCTTTTTAGTCGACCAAGGAAAGATCAATACTTTTATAAATCGTAGCCTACTCCTAATGGGTTGGACACTTTTTGTTTAGCCCCCAAATTTAGGTCATGGCTTATCGCTGAGTAAGCAACGGTTTCACTCTTCTGATAATCCGCATCAGGTGTCTGACCACCCCTAGCGCCTACAACAAGAGTTATCATAATTGACCTTTGATGTAGGTCACATTCCTTGGAACCAGACAGACACAGAATCACAAGATGTTATGCGTGTATGTGCTTAATTACATAGCATCGAATGTAGAACGCGACACATGCTCTACTTATTTTTTTTGTTTTGTTTTACAAATGGATCGCGTGTGGCCGTGCAGGGATTCAGCCATATATAGCCCTGTTTTCCGTGACCAATTGCTTGGAATCCTTCTTGGGGTCGCAGTGCGGGCAGACTCATTTTCTTTTTGTTGCGTCCTGCCGGAAGGCAATAATATGGCCGTGGAGATCATCCTGCAATCGCGGCCTGATAGCTGAACAAAGTATGTATCTATAGGAGGGGGATGGGGCGTCTGTGCGTGTGGTTGCATATATTTATATAAATATGAAAGATATTTATAAATATGGGAAGCGATTTCATAAATATTTATTCGTTCGTACAAGTAAATTACATTGTAGATTACATATGCTCTTTAAATATGAACTTTTCAAAGAACATTTCCATTATTTCCTCACTAATCGATTAGTTATTATATATATATATATATATATATATATATATATATATATATATATATATATATATATATATATATATATATATATATAAACACATTTTTTTGTGTGATGAAACAAAGAAAATACAGTGCTCAATCACAAATTGTGAGAGCTAATATTCATTTGATTTGTTGAGTTTTTAAGAATAAATGTTTATTATAGACAGCTACCCAGGTTGTCTTGCTAGGTCGCAATCATCAGGTTGTTAAATTAGATCCCATGGTGTTTATTGAAGATTTTTTCTTAATCTTAATAATTAAGAAAAGATCTTCAATAAACACCATGGGATCTAATTTGACAACCTGATGATTGCGACCTAGCAAGACAACCTGGGTAGCTGTCTATAATAAACATTTATTCTTAAAAACTCAACAAATTAAATAAATATATATATATATAAAATCATGGAAGTGATTTTTGATTTCTATGTTAAAATAAGCAGTAACCAATTCTTCTTTTTTTATTGTATCTGATTATTTTTTTCATGTACGGTAATGATAAATGCAAACACCAGTGTGTCAGTGTGACACATAATTTAACTTTACTTATAGAAGCTAAGTATTCTAGTCCCTTTCATAACTAAACTAGCCGATTTCAATAGTGCTGTGGTCTAGATGATATCGATTCTTCCTCTGGTTTCTTAATTCTCCCAGTTTCTTTTGCAGGGCTTTGATCAGGGATCACCAAACTTTTTTCACAGCGGGCCGGATAATTGATAAAATAACGGGTGCGGGCCACATTGTTATTGTGTTCAATACTTGCTAGCCAGAACGAAAGCTCTGAGAAAAGGATGTAAAACAAAAATGTATCTGTCCGTGCTATATTCGTAGATGTGTGGCGTAAGAAGTAGAAAAAAAAACCAGCATATTTATTTTCAAAACATAATCAAAGAACGCAATATTTGCAGAAGGGTTTCGTGAGATTTGTGAAACTGAAGTTTGCGTTGCAAGATCCAATCAAGAGTATTACTTTCAAATGTGTATCAGTCAATGATACCATTTAAATTTAAATATCATGTTAAGCTTATAAAAGCTTAACCTGATATTTAAATTTAAATGGTATCAGAACCTCTCGCGTTCCGTACGTTTTAAGAAAAAAAATCAAGTACCGTCGGCGGGCCTGATAAAATGCCTTCGAGGGCCGTATCCGGACCGCGGGCCGTAAGTTGGTGACCCCTGCAAGAAGAAGAAGAAGAAGAAGAAGAAGAAGAAGAAGAAGAAGAAAGAAAGAAAGAAAGAAGAAGAAGAAGAAGAAGAAGAAGAAGAAGAAGAAGAAGAAGAAGAAGAAGAAGAAGAAGAAGAAGAAGTATGCATAGCAACTGACAACATCTTATCATGCTTTACTACTTGTTGTGGAGTAGACAGACTTCCCCAACAAGATAGACTCGTCTGAGGACCATTTAACGACCAGCTCTCGGAACTGGGAGAGCAGCTTAATAGCAACGTACGACTAATCGTATTTTATAAGTTCGACGTATTCAACCACGAATCGTATTTCTTACCGAAAATAAACATTGTTATTCTACGTGTGTGGTGACCCCCTTTGATTCTACAGCACAACACTTGTAAAATCCGGTGTAAATTTAAATTGGGTTTGAAATATCCTTTTCAACCACACAAGGAAAAAAAGGCTTTCTCTTGAATAGATAATGTATCAAGCGCCATTGTTGCTTTTATCATTATTGACTAAAATGACAACCTCCAAGCAGTAAGGTGTCCTGTCGGCTGGGGCTGTAGAATACACCGACAGCACCTCTGCAGAGGGGTAAGGTCACCCAAAGGGGTCACCTTTTGGTCATGGGTGGCAACCCGGGATTCTTAGGCATGGAATACACGTGGCTGAGCAGTCCATGACTTATAGTACCTATATGAATGTCCCAACCCTATTGTCCTGTTGGCAAGCCTCAACCTCTATCAACCTTTCTATCATATATGTGTTGAAAGTGGTGGTTGAGGGTCTTAATGTCGCCGGTATGACGTTAAACTCTAACAAATAGTGAAGTTCCAATTCCGGAGCTCTGGGATATTTCGAGTGAACCTTCATCACCATTACTCCCAAGTCCACTGGTAGTACCTATTAGGGTATCTTCTATGTGTTAAATAAAAAAGAATGATTAGACATATAGCATAATGGATAAAGGCGTTAGGTTAAGACAGTTCTAAGTGACAGTTATCTCTAGGATGCATGTTCAATCCTGGTCAGGGGCAGCAGTAACATATAATAATAATTAATACAGCTATGGGTAGGGGAATGAGAACAGGATTGAATAAAGAGTTGGGTTCAAAGTTCCGTGTTGGCTCCCGATTACACCAAGAAGCTACCCAATTACGACAAAAAGGTTCCCAATTAGGACAAAAATTTTGACAAGAAGTACCTGAAGAAGGCGGAGGGCACATCAGCCGAAACGTTGTACAGATAACAATAAGAATGAGGACAAATGTCCGAATAATCCAAATAATACTAGAAAAGAATGAGTATGAAAAAATTATTACCCACCAAGAATAAATAAAACAAAACGTCATTGGCATAAAATAACCCAAGTGTTGACATGCCGTAAAATCCAGCCAACCAACATAGCAGTAAGTATTTCACGGGTTTCTACTTAACGACATCATAGGTGTAAACTAAGCAAATTCAAAATACGCTGTCAGAAAGTAATTTATCGGATGTTCGGTCGAACCCACTCGATTTACGCTTATGTTAGTTAATTGGCTGGTTGGTTGGGTATACATTTTTTTAAAATCATTTTGTTCTATTTAACCCTAAAATGGAATCTAACAGGTACTATCACTCCGGGTTAGGGTGGTCACGGGAGTAATGGTAATGAAGAGGTACCCCACATTCCCCAGACCTCCAGAATTTGAACTTTACCATCCGATCGAGTTTAACGTCATACCCATGACATTAAGACACTCAGTCACCCCCCTCTATCACATATATGATAAAAAGACTTCGGTTTGTGATAATGTCAATAGGGCTGGGACAACCGTATAGATGATAGGGCTTGACATGACCAGCCGATTGATCGGGGGGCCTCTTCGACCGCCCGTCTAGTCTAATAACGGCAAAGGTGTAGTGTTGGACTGCTCAGCCAGCAGAGTCTCTTAAGTATTACGGGCCACCATCCAGAGTCAACAGGTTGCCCCATTAAAGGTTCTTACCTCACTACAGAGGTGCAGTCGGTAAATTCTAGAATCCCAGCTGAGAGACCAATTTTCCGTCAGTACATTTTATATGTGTTTAATGTAAGTGTTCTAGTACGCTTAAGAATGAGGCGTTTAGATGCTGATTTTCTAGGCAAGTAAGCGTAGGTAAAAAAATTTTAGGTCGGTATTTTCGTGGTACATTCCTTTGAAATAAATTTTAATATTCTTCAAAATAGTTCTTTTTTAATTCAAGAGACTTACTCCAGCAAGTGTTCCTGTTACACACTGGACCCGTTAAAGAACAAAAACACTTGTATTTAGGAAAATGTAAGATGAGATGTTTATTCCCTCGGTTGTGTACAGCTGAGAGTCGTTGGCAGGCTTACACAAACGTGGAGCCTTCAGGAGTTTTTTTCAAGTGATCTCGAACCTGATCGTTGTCTGTCTAATCGATCTCTACGGGCTTCTTTTATTGTAGTCTGACCCCGGTGCCACGCCTCTTTGGTCGTGACACCTACACAGTTTTTCTGTAGACACGCCTCTTCTCCCACGCAGGCTGTTTTCATTGGCTATGGGCTACGCCTACAGATTTCTGCACCTAAACCATGTTAAGTGTTCACCTTCATTTCTAGGTGCAAAAGGTCTGGTCAGGGCCACAACCTGTTTTCGTTTCCAGGCTTCACCTGACCACCATGCACTTCCTGGTCGGCCTGCTCCTTGGGTGCACTGATCAGGCAATATATTACATTCCATTGGTCAAAGCAAATCTGAAATTCGTCTTTTGGTATTATGTAGAGTTTCTTCGTCTCATTATTGAGTGTCTTATTCTTTTGCAGAGGGGCAGTCAGTGTATTCTAAAGCTCCAGTCAACAGGACTCAGAAAGTATTGTACAGTTTTCTTTTTTACAACATCATAGGCGCAAACTAAACAAATTCAAATGCGCTGTCAGGAGGTAATTTATCGGATGTTTGGTCGGACACACTCGATTTACGCTTACGACTTGATGGTGCGCTTTGAAAAACCGATTCATTTTCTTTTATTTAGGATCATTTTCTTTTATTTAGGATCATTTTCTTTTTCTTTTATATTTTTATTCATGGTAAATTTCCGGGTTTTTGAATTTGAATAAAGAGACTCAGATTTCTGCTTCCGGTTGTTAGTCATAAACTTAATGGAACACTGGATTGTTTAAACTGTTTTTATAGGTTATAATGCCTAATGCAAAATGAACCCCACTCTTTAGAGATATGACATTTACTCGTAGTTTTTACTGCATTGAGCCTCAGTAAGCATGGCAATCCATCAATGTTGGTGGATGTTGACTCAGCTCACAAGTAGCACAGGGACCTGTGCGGTAAAGTAAGGAGCTGATTGGTTGGTGTGGCGCCTCACCTCAGATCTAGAAATAATCGACTTAGTCTAGCGTTAATGAAAAGGGGATAGACTCCCTCGTTGTCTGGCTAATACCGAGTTTAGGCCACCCCGACGACTTTACTTTTTTATGTTGACTCTTGACTCAAGCCAAAAAATATCCAACTTAGATGGAACGATTTAATCAGTGTGTTTTGGGACACAAGGTTTTTTTTTTTTTGGTGATTTTCAAAATCTATGATGTTACATATTCAAAATAGTGTGCAATAGATAATAGCATTAAATTACGAATAAAATGCATTATATTTCATTACATTTCACGGAAATACACGAAATATTTGAGATGCTACAGTAAGGTTTAAGGTAAGTGCTAGGATTAGTGTTAGATTAGGCTACTAACCCTAGGTTAGGATGTTTGTGTAATTTAATGGTATTTAATCGTAAAATGCAACACAAAGGATATTATCTCGTGCGCGCTATTCTGCATTTGTACCTATGGTTTAGAATATGTAGGAAGTTTTATTATCAATACTTAAAATTCGACTAAATATGTTTGTATTTCTACGCACTACTTTCACCATTAAGTGGAGAAATACAAAAATTAGGCATACACAAGTACTCACATATATAAATGAATTGACATTTCATACATTTCCTAACGGGAGCGCTGTCTTGATGATAAGTGGCTAACACACAACTTTGAAACCAATGGTAACAATCGCACCTTAAATCTATTGTACACTTTATTGAATATATATATATATAATATATATATATATATAATTATATATATATATATATATATATATATATATCGGTTAAAATTTCGTGTATGCTTTTACATTGTTGGAGGCATGGGATCTAATAGTTAGAATCGTAGCAAATGGACACGTCGACCCGTGTTCAAATCCTGGACGAAGCTAAAGTTTACATAGAGCTAATACCCTTGTTAAAGGTATGACTCCAACTACTCTCTCTCCAGCGATGGGTAAATATTAGGACATACTGGGCTCTATAACCTTTGTTAGAAAATGAATCTAGGAGAAGGAAAACTCTGACTTAAAACCTGTTGTAAGATTCAAAGTTAATAATTGAACAACAGCTCCGACACGTTGTGAAACAAAACATTTAATTGGTGTACAGCACATGGTAACGATAAGATACATAAAGTACATAGATACATAAGATACCAATAAAATATAAGAGTAGAGATAAAAGGACACATTCATGAATGGTAAATACAAGATACAATATTTAGGTATAAACGAAATACCCAAATGTACATAAAATATAAATGTTACAGACATGGAACTAAAGGATAGTCCATGCTGTATAAAAGACTTACAGTAATGTAAGGGGGCCATAGCCCCACCGAGAAGGGGGTAGACATAAGTCTAACCCATGTGTTCATTTAGAGGCAGTAAGGAAAGAGAGAGAGAAGCATTTGAATCAGCCGCTTATATACCAGAGGTCGCCTAGTGGGAACAAACGGCAACACAGCGGGAAGATAACTCTTTCGGGCAAAGGGAAGATAATTCCCTACACTGTTAAACTCTGGTTGGGGTGATCACAACTAGAATAAACTCAATCCTAATAAATGATCTATAAAAAATAGTTGGTCAGGAATATAAGAATATAAATATAATATCAGAATATATATCACTCATAATATATCTTTAATAATAAGTAGTGCTTATTATTATATATAATTAACAACCAAAAAGTAACGACCACTTTAGTTTGTGATTAGTAGCATTATTACTAATGGCAATATAAATATTACCTCCTATTTTTTACTTTACTTATTTTAATTATCTATTTATTTTTCCTATGATTAATACTTTTTATATAATTAATATTTTTTCATTCTATTAACTATATTTCTCTAATAAATTATTGGTTTAAATTCAAATGTATAACCTAATCTTTTTGATAATTAATGAGGATTTCTTTTATTTTACAATTCTAAAAATTATTAAACCTTTCAGATTATTTTTTCATCTCTGATTTAAATACAATTTAAAGATAAAATTTGATACAATACATTCGAATCACTTCCAAATAAACTTTGAAAGATGTAGGTAACAAAAGCTGGTAATCTTAATTTATTTGAAATTTCAATTTTCACTTTTTTATGCTTTTTATATTTATTTGTCCCATGCTACGTAAAAGTCCAGTATTTTTTTAATAATAATAATAAAAATAATAACATATATATATATATATTATATATATATATATATATATATTATAGTGTGTACAGAACTAATCTACTCGAGTTTCACCATGAGGATCTTCAGGGTTAAATCCATTGAATTAATCAAGATATTGATTAATTACATTTAATTGCAGGAGTTCATGTTGTAATTACTTTTAGTTACAACATGAAATCCCGCAATCAAATGTAATTAATAAATATCTTGATTAGTTCAGTATATTTAACCCCAAAGATCCTCGTGGTGAAACTCGAGTAGGTTATTTCTGTACCCACGAGAATAATGAATCCGCTCTACTTACGTATTGAACACTTTATATTTGTTATAACGCAGACTTATCCGAGTAACCCTTCTACCAACCAAATATTCAAACCAACCAAATATTTTACCGGTAAGTCATTCCTTTTCCATTATATATATATATATATATATATATATATATATATATATAATATATATATATCATTGATAGCCATTCATATCTTATAATGAAGATTGTGTATTTGTCTGTATGTACTCGAAATTATATCACTATTAATACTTTAATGGCTTTAATGGCTTTATCTACGTACTAATAACATTCAATTGTATTTATATATACGACAAAATAGCGGTTTACAGTGTTATCAGGAAGGCTAATTTGCATATTGATATTAAAGATTTAATTTTAATGTGATTAGTATTATAGATTCCTAAGTGATAGGTTTTATCTTAATGAATATGAGCATAAATCTCTTCAATAAATCTTAAAAGACATATAATAAAAAGAAGAAATAACTGAATTTTTTTTCTTTACTTCCGGATTTAACTAAATAGTTAAATTAGGAAAACTTAGCAATGAAAGACGGTGGTGATGGAAGAGTAAGTTTGAGTTGTTCTATTTTTCGATTATAACCCACTCTGTTTCAAATCTTTTATCTGCATTCTTATTTACGAGTAATAAGTATCTATGAATATAACTTACTTAGATACAAAAATATTCAAAAATAAATAATGGTTTGATGGAATATAATTATCCTTTTTGTCATTGACAAATAGTAGTGACTTTAAATACCTAAAAAGTAAACAATCATAAATAAATTCACTCTGTCCTTATGTGAAATTATATCAATAAATCAAAATTACAATAGTAATAGATGAATGAATATATAGTCTTTAAATACAGGGCGAATTCAAAGATCTGTCGTATTCAGTAACCTTGTGGGAATTACGAATTAAATTATTGTTACTTTGAAACACTGTTTGTTCTTGTTTCTGAAAGTGAAACTTTATCTTTAGGGTCAAAGAGTTGAGTGTGGGGGACATTTTTGAACGGCTCAGTTTCCCAATATATTAAATTCAGGTTTTTTTTTAAATGGCAAACTTGCTGGAATAATAAATGTAAAGAAATAGTATGGACAAATCACAGGAAATGAAAAATTATTTGATGTACGGTTTATATTCTTATAATATGTTGCTTTATATGTTGTCATTATATCCTCATCCTCATCATGTCACGCTGTTAGCACGGATATACATGACAATCTCTTTCCATCCGTCCCTATCGCTCATCATTCACCGGAGGTCCTCTACGCAGCATCCTGTATCCGCACAGAGCTGGTCAACGTACGTGCCCATGTGCTGGCTTCCACAAGAGAACGTCGCTTGTGAGTTCTTCCTTGCTTCTCCAGCAGTGTCCCGCGTGTCTTGTCCGTCTTAATTGGATGGTTTGGGTGATATGTGGCAGGTGGCCGGTGGCCGTATAGCTATTTTCTCGTGGGGTGTTGTTTCCACGTCTTGTTCAGGATCACACGCAGCATTCTTGTGCAGCTCCCATCTAGTGATCTCTTTGGTTTGAAGTTGCAGTTAAAGTTGCTTTTTGGTTTGGTTTTAAGGTATGACAATGCATTGGGTCATTTTATACCGAAGACGTTTTTGTTTACTTCATCTTGATACATATATATATATATATATATATATATATATATATATATATATATATATATAATATTTCAAAGAAAGGAACAATTAACAAACGGAAAGTTAAATATTGGTATGTATATAATTTAATTTATTGATTATTATACATTGAGCTCTTTTTAGGGATTTATAAAAACACTTTTATAAGTATATATATATTTGCTCCTTCAAGAGCATACAGTACGGTTATACAGTGAGATTTCGATGATCCCAAATAGAACTATCCCTTACTTACCAGTCATTTGGGTTACCTTACATATATCCTATTTTCTGGTTTCTACACATATAATTTGAGATGAACGGTGTTTAGTCAAGATTTTACATTTTCAATATTATACACACACACACACACACACACACACACATATATATATATATATATATATATATATGTGTGAGTGTGTGTGTGGTGTGTGTGTGTGGTGTCTGTCTGTCTGTCTGTCTGTCTGTCTGTCTGTGTGTGTGTGTGTGTGTATACTTTACTCAACAATGCTTCTAAAGCATATTTTTTAATCTCATTCCTCTCGCCGGAGCATATGCCAAAATGTGCGATCTTCTCAACGTCCACTCTACTTTGTATAGTAGTAGTAATAGTGACGTATTTACCCTTGAAAAGCTAATTTCGCATGTATCGTTTGCTGCGTATTGGTGGCCTAGTGGTAATGTCTCTCCCGGTTTCGATTTCTGTCCGAGGGAAATCGTAAGTATACGTTGCTTGTCATGATTATTTTCATTAATTTTCGAATAGTATACGATATACGCATTGTAACTGCCTTCAAGCAAAAATAATAATAATAATAATAATAATATATATATATATATATATATATATATATATATATATATATATATATAAACTAATCCTCGTAGATAGACGTATTCATCGATATAAAATGGAAGCATCATTCAAATAATTCCCCGATACTTATATATATATATATTATATATATATATATATATATATATATTTAGCACATCCCTACGTACGAGCAGGATGCGACACAAGGTCAATTTCTAAAGTGGAGTTTAACAGCTTTGAATTCAGTTTATCTTCTCCTAGACAGGTTACCTTGCCAAGCTTAAAGAGCAAAGTCTGCTCTACTATTTACCCATAACTGGAGGGTTAGAACAATTGTATGCATAACTTTTCTAAGTGTATTAGTGCTATGTGAAATGCAAACAGCCTCGTCCATGATTTGAACTCACGTCGACGAGTCCATTTCTTACAATTCTAACCATTACACCATATATTATATATATAAATATATACATGTGTGTGTGAGTGTGTGTGTGTGTGTGTGTGTGTGTGTGTGTGCATATTGACAGATAGATAGAACGTTCTGTAGGAGACGCAATATATCGCAACATATATCTTTTTTACACAATGGAGGCGCGTGGTGTTATGGTTAGAGTCGTAGGAAATGGACACGTCGACCCGAGTTCAAATCCTAGACGAGGCTGTCTACATTTCACAAAGTGCTAATACCCTTGGGAAAGGTATGCATCCACATGCTCTCTCTCTCTCTCTCTCTCTCTCTCTCTCTCTCTTCTCTTTCTCTCTCTCTCCAGCTATGGGCAGACTGGACTCTTTAACATTAGGCAATCAATCTAGGAGAGGGAAAACTGTGAATACAAACCCGCCTAAAATGACCTAGTGTCACATCCTGTTTGTGTGGAGGGGCTGGTTAATATGCATATCTTTATAAATGCCTAGAGAAATGAACAAGATAGATAGATAGATAGATAGATAGATAGATGCGCACATCTTGTCGGTTTTACACCACTGATATTTTACACCCCAAAAATGAGGGGGTTAGATCAAAGTCAAGTGACCTGAAAAAATCAGAATGTTTTGAAATAAGATTTAACACTGATGCATTATAAAATTCATTCATTGATAAATCAACGCTGAAAATTTAATTAAAATCAGACAATTCTCTGATTTTTAGTAATTCTTTTTTCAATTAGGGGTTGTGATTTGGTCTTGTAAAATATGTCTATGACGTCACAATTGTTAGTACCTAGACTAAACACATGTAATGTTGTAAACAAGTGTCTAGAATTAGCAAACTTAATTTATTCCATAACTTTTTGAAATGTACATTTACGAATTTACATCTTAAATTTTCAATGTAAATTGTTTTTTGTTTTTTTAGGTAGCCTTTCATAATATCTATATTTCAATATATATCAAGCTTTTTAAAAAGCACAATTGTATATATAATAATAAAAATAAGTCAAAGAATTAACCCACCCCCATTACCATCAAATAATATTAAACCTTATCTAAAGAAATACTATTATTCAAAATATTTTATTCCAACCTCCATCCGTAAATGTTTATACAAACCAAACAGATGCATGTAATAACTTTTGAATATGCTTATCTGCAAAATTCTTATTTCTTAGTCCTAACTAAAGCCGTCTAACTCCTACCTTGTAATCTATCCTGTGTAATTCATTTCTAAGAAACGATTGAAATGTATTTACAGTTAGCTTGAAATGGTGAAGGAAGAAAAAAGAAAAACACTGGGATGCATGGATATGATTTAACTGCATCCTTTTAGATTTTTGTGCGTCAGGGACACAGGACGCGTACCTATAAGCATTTCTGTATATCTATATATTAATACTAGTTTTCCTTAATTTTACAACCGTTATCATCTTGCAACACACCCTGGTTAAAAATGAGACCGACCAAATTGTCAAAGATGACATGCAAAAATGTAAAACCTGATTGCCTGGTGTTGCATATCCACCGAATTCTTATTTCTTGTGAGTGTTGTCACATCAGCTAAATAATGGACCATTCTGTTTTTATCATGAATATAGATAGATAGATAGATAGATAGATAGATAGATGCGCACATCTTGTCGGTTTTACATATGTTATTCCAACCTCCATCCGTAAATGTTTATACAAACAAGACAGATGCATGTAATAACTTTTGAATATGCACAGTGCAATTCTATCTGCCATTTGGATGTTCGGCATGGATTGTGGCTAAAAACATAAATAAACAAACAAACAAAAAAAAATGAATTATGAAAAATGATTTGTTTTCATGTGCATTATTGACTTGTTTTATTTTTTTCATGCTTCTGCATTCTAATCTGAAATAATGCAAGGCCATAAAACAAACATCACCCCGGCCCGTAACTAAATCAACGTCCGATTAGTGTTCCCCAGCCACGTACTTTAAATCGCTGTTGGTGTTTCTGGTTGCGCGATAATGAAATAGGACAGATTTAATGACGCCAATGAATGAAAATGAAATAACAATTTTAGCACGATCGATTGGGGACATAGAAATGATAATAATGATTAGAAAAAATGAAATAATAATGTGTAACAATATTAATTAGCAGAATGATGAAGCCATCTCTTCAGCCAATTACTCTGGATTGGAATCTGATAGCCCTGGAGCTTTTGAATACACCGACTGCACTTCTGCAGAGGAGTAAGACCCCCAATGGAGCCACCTGTTGGCCGTAGGAAGCCACCCATGATGCTTAAGGATGGGACACTTGTGGCTGAACAGTCCGTGACATGTTATACTCAACTCTGATCATTACTTACGCTAGACGGGCTGTCGGTGGGGGTCGGATCATTCGGCCGGCTACGCCAAGCTTTAGCACCTATATGATTGTCCCAACCCTACTGCCTTTAAGGCAACCCCAACATGTTTTTATATCTGCTAGAAGGCAGTGACTGAGGGTATTAATGTGCTGCGTATGACATTAAACTCTATCTGATCGTAAATTTCCAATTCTGGAGCTCTGGGGAATGAGGATACATTCATCACCATTGTTCCCATGTCCACTCTGACTCGGAGTGGTTGTACCTGTTCGAGTTTCATCAATGGGTTAAATAGAAGAACAGTTTAAAAATGTGTAAAAAATTACCTTTAAAAAAATTGAGTACCCATTAATAATGTGTAAGAGAAAACGTATTCAGCAGAAAATAACCGAACAAGAGTTGACATGCCATAATATCCAACGAACCAAATCAAATTGGAATCTAAAAACCTATCGTAAAATAAATGGGGAAAGGAACACTTGAAAAGAGAAACATATACGATCGGGAGAAGACAGATGATTACCAGTTAAATTCAGTTAAACTCAGGGAAGATTAAAAGATTATCCGCCTCTTGTTTTATGGAAGCCGAGCTCATCTTGGAGGATTTGGTAGGCAGAACATTGAGTAATATTATTATGACTAAATCTTATTTAACTCCATTCAAAATTCCCCGGTCACTAATAATGAATATGGCAGAGAATAAAATGAAGGCGAAGAGAAATCGTGAATGGAATAATACGGATTAAGAATTGTTGATCATAATTGCGCCGCTGAAAGTGCCAAAAATTTTCCCCAGTGAATTACACTTCAGTAGTTGTATATTGTACAATATTGATAAAGGACTTTAAAATAACAATTCGTCCATGCCGTAGTTGTGTCTATGCTATTGTCCAGCTGCACAATTTGGACCCTAAAGAATAAGCTAGATGGGAGCTGCACAATATGTTACATAATCTATGCAGTTGCATGAGATTATTGTCAATCCCCTGTATTTCTAAAGGGATGGCCCCTTTTCTTATCACGGGCGGGACTTTCCATGGAATATTACAGAAAGTCCGCGAGATACGTGAAGTCACGTGGGACCTGGTTGGGTCCTCAGTTTCAGTTGGACGTCAGGTAGAGAAGATGTACTGCCTTAACTGGAACTCACCTGCATACGCGCGCTTTGTTTAGTTACATGAAATGTTTAGTTAAGTAAATAAAAGCTTACGAAAATAACATGGTTTTATGGTTGGTAAATGTCTTGGTAACAAGACTGATCTAGAAGAAGAAATGAGTTAAGTGCAACTGACCACCAAAACGAAGTCCAGACGCTAGAAGAGACGTTAGAAGAAGAACCTAAGATAGAAAAGATGAAAAGCAGAAGAATAGAAGTAAATAAAGAAGGGTATACAACAAATAATGCTGCGTGCGATATTAAATAAATTGTGGAAAAAACACCCCACAAAGAAACAGCTGAACGGTCACTTGCTCCCTATTACAAAAAAAAAACATCCGAGTGAGATGAACAAAACATGTTGGACACTGCTGGAGATTACAAGGATCAACTCATAAGCGACGTTCTCCTGTGGAAACCAGTACATAAACATGCCAGTGCGGGCCGTCCAGAAAATACCTACATTGACCAGCTCTTGGCGGATACTGGATGCTGCACAGAGAACCTCCCGAAGACAATGAATGATTGAGACAGTTGGCGATAGATTGTCATGGATATCCGTGCTACTAGTGTGACATGATGATAATGATGATGATGATGATGATGATGATATTGTTGACATTTACGTGTACATAAAAGAAAAAGGTTTCACACTAAAAAGGGCAAAAAGCAGGCGATATCCCGCACAAACAATCACAGATGCGGACTATGCTGATGACCTTGCACTTCTTGCAGATACACCAACACAGGTTGAATCACTGCTACATAGCCTAGAGGAGGCAGCAAATAATATAGGCCTCTATGTGAACTCCGATAAAGCAGAGTTCATAATTTTAACAAATAAAGGAACCATCTGCACACTTAACGGCAAGCCTCTTAAGCCAGTAGAACAATTCACATACCTGGGTGGTAATATCTCCTCCACAGAGAGCGATGTTAATACACGAATAGCCAAGGCATGGTCGGCCACAAATATATTATCAGTCATATGGAGGTCCGATCTCCCTAACAAGCTAAAGCAACAGTTCTTCCAGGCTGTGACTGTGTCGGTGCTGCTATATGGTTGCACCACTTGGACCCTAACAAAGCGTCTTGAGAATAAGATAGATGGGAGCTGCACAAGAATGCTGCGTGTAGTCTTGAACAAGACATGGAAGCAGCACCCCACAAGGAAACAGCTGTACGGTCACCTGCCCCCCATCTCACAAACTATCCGAGTGAGACGGACAAGACATGCAGGGCACTGCTGGAGAAGCAAGGATGAACTCATAAGGGACGTTCTCCTGTGGAAACCAACACATGGACATGCAAGTGTGGGGCGCCCAGCAAGGACCTACATTGACCAGCTATGTGAGGATACTGGTTGCAGCGCAGAAGACCTCCATGTGGCAATTATTGATAGGGAAGGTTGGTGAGAGATAGTCATGGATATCCGTGCTGATTGCGTGACATGATGATGATTATGATTCGAAAGACACCGGCATAAGAGACACCGCCTACTGGGTGTGATAATAAAGATTACTCTTAGATCCGCCATCCTGTAGGTTACATGTGTTGCTATTGCATCAACCTTAGAGTTAAATTATAGCCATTCTTAAACAGAATGTAAGATCTTAGAGGAGATTTCAGGTAACCTTTTAGGGCAAAAGCCATCATTTAGAGAGAAACAGGAATGAAAGGTTTAAATAGTATAATAATGAATAAAGAAATCCTGCCGCCTTGTCGTCTGAGGCGTTAGAATGCACCGACTGCACCTCTGCAGAGGGTTAAGACTCCCCCAATGGGGCCACCTGTTGGCAGTGGGTGGCGACCCGTGATGCTTAAGGATGGAGCCCAGGTGGATGAGCAGTTCATGACTTGCAATACTCCACTTCAGGCCTATCTTGGTCTAGAGGGGCAGTCGGAGAGGCCCCCTCCGATCAATCGGCTGGTCACGTCAAGTCCTAGCACCTAAATGATTTTCCCAACCCTATTGCCCTTCTGGCAAGCCCTAACTCTTTATCATATGGGTGCTAGAAGGCTGTGACTGAGGGTCTACATGTCCTGGGAATGACGTTAAACTCTATCTTATGGTGAGGTTCCAGTTTTGGAGGTTTGGGGAATGTGGTGCACCCCTTCATCACCATTGCTCCCTGGTCCATGACCTGGAGTGGTAGTACCTGTTAGGGTCCCATCTATGGGTTGAATAGAAAAACATGAGTTTATAAACAAAAGTGTATTATCCATTAAGAATTGATTTATTTCAAAACTTTATCGGCAGTAAATGACCCACTGAGGTTGATATGCCCTAAAACCAAACAAACAAAAAAGAAATCCTGAAAATTGCGATCAAAGTGATAATCCACAGATATGTCAACGTTGAGAGTCCGGGGGTGGGGGGGACAAGAGATTGACTTAGCGCTCCCTTCAGTGGCCAATAAATACTCTTTTTTCAAATCTTCATCTAGCTGCCCATTTTCAAATTCTACGCATTCATAGTTCGGGAGTATAGTGATAAAATTTTGGAAATATATTTCAATGTTATAGCAATGTTAAAGGTTTGGGACGATTTTGTGCCCCCTTAAACTTCATCCTGGGAAGCTGCCCCTTGCTGACCCACTTTTTCCACCATAGTCAGCAGTGGAGCCTGATGTGAGAAATTGAAATGAATACGAGGTTAAATTGAATCGTCTTAATTATGGTAATTGTTGTGTTATTCTGCCAAGGTTACAGCGTTTTAACATGCGCGGAAAAACGGTAATATTTGTTCGAACAATATTGTAAAATAAAATGCAAACAAATATTTAAATTACTATTTTGATCAACATGAAAACAAAAAAAGAAACACGGTTTTGATAATTATTATACAAACAACGGGCACTGTTCAGGATGTCATTGTCAAAAATAATTTGAATTAAGTTAAGTCATTAACAAATAATATTATTAATGATGAAATATTCATGAAAGAGTTTAAACGAAATATGGCGGTTGTAAAAGACATCGACTCAATTAAAAAAATGAAAATAAACAAACTGTTTCGATATTGTATAATTACAACTAACACTGTTTCTACTACTATTCACTGTTCACTTATTAACCCTTACTACAGGGAAACAGAGTATCCCATGATTCGTGCATGTGTATTTGTTATATAAGGATCAATGTAACCTGTTTGTAATAGTAGAGTACTCTTCGTAATTCTCCATATTTCATCTCTATATGAATACTCTTGTTCCTTAACCTTCATACCATTATCGCCTTGCCTTGTTAAAAATGAGACCATCCAAACATCCAACAAAATATACAAACATGTGTATCTGGTGTTGCTTATCGGCCGAATAATAATGGTCCGTTCTGTTTTTATTATAAAGAATTCTGCTACACAGAAAAACATACTAAAAAAGAAAGTGATATGGGGTAAGATAGAGAGATAAAGGTGGAGGCGATAACGCTTATCTGTTTTAATCTAACATAATAAAAAGGAGGACAGAAATTTAAAAAATAGTGAGAGGGAGTTAAATCAATATTATCATACTTTTTATATATTGAACTATTTTACAATAGCTCTCAAGTAAACATGTTAAACATTGTAATAATTAAATTATCAGGATGTGGTATATCCACAGGTCCTGCTAGTATTACTTATTACGTACCTTTTTTATTGAGGAAATGCTACGGAGAGAGGTGTATCGTCAGTAACAACGAAGTAAAAGGTGAATCAAACCCAAACCGAACAATAAAAGTAATCACAGTTTCAGTATTATATAATTACAATTAAAATTGTTTCTACTACTATTCGCAGTTCACTTATTAACCGATACTGTACAGAAACAGACAATACCAGGACCCGTGCATGTACATTTGATAGATAAGGACTAAAACTAAATTGTTTTTTTTTATAGTAGGTTACTTTACGGAATTCTCCACTTTTCATATGACTTATTAGGCGCGTTTTATTTGTTATTGACGGATTGAAAGTCGCGGTAATCGATTTGACTATGACTGCGTATTATATGGGGCTAAGTTAGGTTCGTTTGTACTGGTATCTTATCCCCAATAAAAGCTGCTTCTTAATTCTTGTGGCCTAGTCAGCTGAAATGGAATTTAAGGAACGAACAGGCACGAAAGCGGAAAGAGACAAAGGCAAGAGGTAGTTTTAAGACTTAGCTTTATTGAACGGGGCATGCCCATTGGCTAGGAAAACGACTGCACACAATTGCGGCCTCGGTTCGAATGGCCGAGGTATTATTTCGGAGTAGGAAGCCAGTCCCTTTTGTCGGGCATGCGCAAAGGTGTTCTTCCGGCCAAGGCCCCCTGGGAGTATGTTACTGTTTTTTTTTTCATTTTTATTTTATTTTTATTTTCGTATTTTTTAATCCCCACGGTTACACCATCAGTTTGTGGGACGCGTTTACAAAATTTAGAATGAATATGAAACTTCATGCAGTGAAGTGGGACCAAACCGTTCGACCTTATCTGATGCTAAACAACCTCGATGCTTGATTTGTTTCGTCACGGCCGCCATTTGCATTTTCGTCAACGCGCATGAGCTGTACACGACCTTTTTATGACAATCGGTCATTTGCATGCGTGAGCAAGTAGCTAAAAAAAGAAGCTATTTGAACAGAATTCAGTAGGACTTTGTAAGCGAGACTTACCTGTTTGTGAAATTAACTGCTATTATGATCATTTTAATTTCAATCATAAAGTAAAATAGCGAAAGGAATTGTTTCCATTTATACTTCGATAAATTTGTCAAGGATTTGACGCAGGCAATATAGTTTCTTGATGGTGAGTTTAGTAAATATTTGTTTGTTGGTTGTTTTGTTTTTACGGCATATAATTTCGGGTTATTTAATGCCGAATCATGTCTTCTTGATAAACAAAGGACTCATGTTACTATCAGTAACTGCTGTTGCTTAAGTGGTCACTATTAAATAGTTATGCAAAGATATGAGAATTTTTGATTGTGTGTGAAATAAAATTGATAATGAATATGAATCAAAAATATTTTTACCATTGAAAAAAAAAAGTTATTTTTATCAGGAAAAATTATAAATTTCAATTTTAAACATCTGAAACAATATTGACTGTTTATGTCAAGGTTGATAATGATAGTAATAGTTTCTCATAGCTACTACTGCCTCGGTAATAAATTGATTGATTAATTAATTTTGCATTCTATCAAACCATCTCAGATTATTTTCACATTCATTGTTTGTTCATATTTACTTGTTTTGTGGAATTATTTATTAAGTTTTTTTTTTGTTTTCACACGGTCCTATCAAATACGAATGATTATTTCTGTACATAATATTAAGGATGGCAGTTTTAATCGAATCTAACAAGTGTGCTCAGTATCTGCATGTTAGCGCGCAACAACTTAATCAGCACAGTATTGTAGAAAAGTCAGTCGTTTATAATCACGGAATACAATCGGTGAGTCACATTTCAATACATTGCACCTGTGCATGCAATACACTTGAGAAAAGGAATGGATCGATCTGTTCCACCCACTCAAGTTGTAGGTACGTAATAGAATAGACTGGCAGGGCCTGTGAATATACCAAAGTAAGTAAAAGTAAAGTCGACAGGGCAGCCTAAAGTCGGTATCAGCCAGTCAGCGAGGGAGTCTATCCCCTTTTCAATAGCGCTAGACCAAAGAGATTGTTTTTTAGCATCTGAGATGGAGCGCCACACCTACCATCAGCTCCTTACTTTACCGCACAGGTCCCTGTGCTACTCATACGCTGAGTTGGCGGGAACCGGTATCGAACTAGGAACCTTGTGGTTTCTACGCTCTAACCGACAGTTAATTTAACAACGTGTGATACGTTTACTTAATAGCTATTGCTAAATAGTTCAATATATGAGATGTATAATCTGGATTTCACTCTCTCTCTCTCTCTCTCTCCTCTCTCTCTCTCTCTCTCTCTCTCTCTCTCTCTCTCTCTCTCTCTCTCTCTTCTTTTTTTCTTTCCTTATTTTCTTAATTCATTATACTCGATTGAAACAGATAAGCGTTATTGCTTCTGCGCGCCCCTTTCTCTATCTTTCCGTTACTCTTTCTTTTTGTTCATGTGATATTTTTTCTGTGACACATGTCCATTTTCTTTCATTTCTTTATAATAAAAGTGAAATCATCCATTATTTAGCTGAAATGAAGACACTCAAAAGAAAAAAAGAATTCGGCCGATAAGCAACACCAGATAATCGTGAGTTATATTTTTGCATTTTATCTTAGACGGTCCCATTTTCATCCAGTGTGTTGCAAAATGATAACGCTCGCACTTTTAAGGAACATGAGTATTAATATGTAGATTAAGCTTTATTGCAAGAACAGACTTAATTCAACGATTATCAGTTACTGAGTAGCTTAATACGGGGAAGTGATCAAATCTAGCGCTGGAGTCCTTTAAGACAGACATTGCATTCAACCTCATTCGTGGAGGTTCCGGTTACTAACTAAACTTTTGTAAAGAGTAATCCAATAATTCATATTAGACGTCATTTTGTCAAATTGGGGCTCAGTTGGTTTATGTAATATAAATTCGGCGGAGTGGCATATTGTCGTATCAACCGAACGGAGTCTATCCCTTTTTGTTAGCAATGGACCAGAAAATTGTTCTTGGATGAGGTGGAGCGCCACACCCACCATCATCACCCATATCCTTTACTGCACAGATCATATTAACTCAAGCTCGCTACTCATACGCTGAGTTTTTAACCATAGTCTTAATGCTCTTTTTAAAAAAATCTATTTAGTACATAGAGGGAATTTAACAGGTACTACCTTTCCGGGTTAGGGTGGACCTGTGAGTAATAGGGATGAAGGTGTACTCCACATTCCCCAAAGTTCCAGAATTGGAACTTCACTAGATGTAGTGGTAACCCAACTGACGTAGGTTTTAAACCTCTGCAGTAGGTGTATTAAACAGTCCCAGATGACAGGGCGGAATAGTGTTTATTAATTAAATTCATGCTCAAGTTGTTTTTTGTTTTGTTTTTAGCGTATTGACTTAACCTTTCCTTTCTATCGGTGTCTTAAAGAGGATATACCTTTTACCTGGGCAATAGTGGATCTTCCATGCAATACTGCTTAGGTCTTGTACTGAGAACCAGACGTTGGTCTATAGTCCGGAACAACTGACCGATTCCAGGGATAATATGAATACGTGAATTAAAGATGATGTTAAAAGAACACCTAGGATATTAAGACCCCCAGGCACCACCTTCTAGCACTAATATAGTAAAAAGGGTTGGGGCTTGCCATTAGGGAAATAAAGATGGGATAATTTTATAGGTGCTAGAGGTTGACGTGACTAGGCAGTTGATTCAAGGGGGCCTCCCCGATCGCCCCTTTAGCCTAAGTAAATTCTAAAGGGAAATTTTGCATGACGTGGACTGCTCAGCCACCAGGTTTCCGCCTTTAAGCATCACGGGTCGCCACCCACAATCAAAAGGTAACTCAATTAACGTGGGTCTTAAACCTCTGCAGTCGATGTATTAAACAGTCCCACAGACAGGGCGGAATAGTGTTTTGTAACTAAAATCATGCTCAAGTTTGTTTTTTGTTGTTGTTTTATTTTAGCATATTGACTTAACCTTTCCTTTCTATCGGTGTCTTAAAGAGGATAGACCTTTTACCAGGGCAATAGTGGGTCTTCCACGCAATACTGCTTAGCTATTGTACCGAGATTCAGACGCTGGTCTATAGTTCGGAAAAACTGACCGATTCCAGGGATAATACGAATACGTGAATTAAAGATGATCTTAAAAGAAACGTCCTCTCGTAACACAATATCAATTTTCTGCGGCGTTCGATATTCAATTACTCGCAATCGTATATAGGAATGCGCTCCAGAAATAGTGATTTCAAACTACAATAGGGTGAATAAATTCGATTAAAAATGGCCTTGTATCAGATCCTGTCTGTGGTAGATGGGCTGGGTAAATATATACATACTCATGTAAGCACACACATAAAAAAAGTAAAGTCGTCGGGGCGGCCTAAAATCGGTATCAGCCAGTCAGCGAGGGAGTCTATCCCCTTTTCAATAGCGCTAGACCAAGAAGATTGTTTTTTTAGCGTCTGAGGTGAAGCACCACACCTACCATCAGCTCCTTACTTAACCGCACAGATAGCTGTGCTACTCATACGCTGAGTTGGCGAGGGCCGGTATCGAACTAGGAACCTTGTGGTTTCTAGCCGAACGCTCTACCGACTGAGCTAACCCGGCCCCTTCAAATTTTGCCAAATAATATAGTCATGATTTATAAACAATATTACGAAAGATAAAAAAAAAATCGTCGGTGTCCCCAGAGTCAGTATCAGCCAGACAGCGAGGGAGTATATCCCCTTTTCACTAGCGCTAGACCAGGGAGATTGTGCTTTTTGCATCTGAGGTGGATCATTACACCTATCATCAGCTACTCACTTTACCGCAAATATCCCTGTGCTACTCATACGCTGAGTTGGCGAGGACCGGTATCGAACTAGAAACCCTGTGGTTTCTAGCCGAACGCTCTTCCTACTGAGCTAATCCGGACCCATTAAAATCATTTATACCAATTTGAAGACATTAAGAACTTGAAACAGGAACTTTGGTTAAATCGAACTTAACGAAGGTGGAATTTATTCCACCTTCGTATGTCACCCCAACGTATATTTGAGAATCTGGGTTACGCCTAAAAGATACGTGGTTTAAAGTTAACTGACCTGAAAAAATGTAAAAGATTTTAAATAAAATAACTGGTGCATTATTTCTTTTATTCATTGGTATATCAAACCTGAAAATTTCTTTAAATTCGGTTAATTCCCTGATTTTTGGTATTTTTTTCATTCTGTGGGGTAACATATGATGGTTGAATTTAGGTCCGTTAAGTTCGATTTAACCGATACTTTTATCAAAATGATTTTTTTCGGCATTAAATGACACGAAAAGGATTGATACGCCGTAAAACAAAAAACAAACAAAACAAACCATACAAATCCTGAAATACTAATTCAAATAACTGGAATAATTTCTCATAAACTGCAACGCATTTACAGTATTCATTTAATTTATATAATAAACACCCAAATTTATTCCCCGAGTGTCGTTCTAATACAAAACGTAAACCTTAGTTTGTATGCAAGTTTATGCAAGTTTATGCAAGTCAATACTATTCCCTTTAAGATCGCCAGCAATTAAATATTCATGCAACTATATTTGGAGAGTAACACGCCAAGTTAAAAACAAAAAAACAAAAACAGAAAATTCCACATTAAACAAAATTTAAAAGAAAAGTAAAAAAAATAAATAAATAAAATTGGTGACATTTTAAAAGCCCTTCTCTTTTGCTCCACCTCAAAATAGGCAGTCATATTTCAGGTAGTAACGCACGGTTATCAAGGAGAAAGAGAACAAAAATTAATGAATTTTATCTCAGAAAATACAATTTCACAATTTCGCTCATTATTGATTTCAAATGAAATTAAAACAGTTATTAAATATTCAACGCTTCCACTGAAACAAAAAGAAAATTAAAAAAAAAGAAAAAATTAAAGAAAGAAAAGATGCTAAACACAACAACAAACCTCTTGTTCAATATCAGCATCAACTTCAACGCCACGATTATAGCATTTTTCCATTTCCTACGAGAATTGCAAAATTTTAATGTTATTGTCATTATTATTTTGTACCCAATTAGTCATCACACTTTCAGAAACTAATGACTTTCTCTAGATATTAAGTGACAACAAGTCTCTTTAGTATTTCACTATCTATATATTAATATCCGTGTTCCTTAATTGTACCGCTGTTATCATCTTGCAAGACCCTCTGGTTAAAAATGAGATCGTCCAATTTGGCCAAGATGAAATGCAAAAATGTAAATCCTGATTATCTTGAGTTTGCTTATCCAACGAATTTCTTATGCTTTATTTGTGTCGTCACTTCAGGTAAATAATTGACCATTAGGGGCCGGGTTAGCTCAGTCGGTAAAGCGTTCGGCTAGAAACCATAAGGTTCCTAGTTCGATACCCGCCCTCGCCAACTCAGCGTATGAGTAGCACAGGGATCTGTGCGGTAAAGTAAGGAGCTGATGGTAGGTGTAGCGCTCCACCTCAGACGCTAAAATAATCTCCTTGGTATAGCACTAGTGAAAAGGGATAGAGTCCCTCGCTGTCTGGCTGATACCGACATTAGGCCGCCCCGACGACTTTACTTTTTCTTTTTTTACTTATTGTTGTCTACACAAAGTTTCGGCCGATGTGCCCGATGACCTTCTTTAGATATTTCTTGTTGGACTCCGAAACCCTCTCGAACTCTGGAACTTTCTCTTCGAACTCTGGACTCTTCTTGGTGAACTCGGAAGTCCTCATGTCCTAATAGGGAGCCTTTATGGATCTATTGTCCTCAGAATTATTGTTATATGTACAACGTTTCGGCCACTGTGCTCTACGGTCTTATTCACGTGTTTCTTTCCAAACTGGGGAACGTTCTAGAATTGGGAAACCTTCTCAGGAGCCTTCATGTTATAATCGGGAAACTTCTCGAACTCGGGAACCTTGAGGATAACAGTTCAAGTAATACAAATTATCAAACCTCATCTAAAAATAAGAAATAAAATAAAATTGTGAAATAAAATCCAACTTTTACAGTTATAACATATAACACTCAGACGCTAATATAATCTCCTTGGTCTAGCGCTAGTGAAAAGGGGATAGACTCCATCGCTGCATGACTGATACCGACATTAGGCCACCCCGACGACTTTACTTACTTACTTACATTTTTATTATAAAGAATGGGGAGAAAAATGGGTTGATGCATAGAAAATAGATGAGAAAGTAAGGGAAATATGCAGAGAAGGAGAAAGCGCATTGAAGCGATAGCGCTAAGCTGTTTCAATAAAACATAATTGTTATGGTAATTTCCCACGCACACATGGACTCATCCAACTATAAATAGCATCAGGTTCTACACGTAAGCGAGAACTAATATTTCAGCAGACTGTCGATAAGACAGCCTCGCGTGTAACCGACTCATTGGTATATGTTTGTACTACTGTTCTTTGTTAATATATTTGTTTAACTCATTTCCTGTCGTGTGTCTTTATTCTGACCCCTAACCAGGCTACAACAATAATGAAAAAAACAAAAGAACCCAGTAAGAGAGTAAAAGAGTTACAACATATTATTATACTCTTTACATATTGAACTATAAGCAATAGCTCTTAATGTTGCATAGCGCCTTCTTCACTGGCACTAAATAATTATAATGTTGCATACCTCTTTCTTTAATTCTATTTCTTTGCCGTCTTTAGTATTCTGATCGTCTTTGGTATTTCTATCATCTATCTTGACTTGGTCTGGCATCTTCTAAGATCTTGCGTCTGGTGTTGACTTGGGGATTCCGGTCTGGTTTTCTGTTGCATATACCAATGAGTCGGTTTTCGTGCTGGCTAGTCGTCACTTCTTAGTCTTGTTACCAAGACATTCATTAACCACAAGAACATATTAATTTTCCAAACTTTTATTTCCTTAACTATACATAATCCTCTAACTAACATAGCGTGCGTGAGTTCCAGTTTTATGCAGGACCTAAAATGGCCGACTGCTCTGCCTGACGTCTAACTGCAAACTGGGGACCGAACAGGTCCCACGTGACTCCACGTATTTTGGCGGGCTTCTGTAATTTTCCATGGAAGGACCCGGCCATGGTAAGAAAAGTGTCATCCCCTCAGAATTACAGTGGATTGACAATAATCTTATGCAACCGCATAGATTAACATTAAGTAAACCTATCAAACGTTGTAATAATGAGATTATCACACTGTAGTACATCCACATATCCTGTTGGTTGTTGATAATTTTGTAAGGATTGGCATTCAGTAAATATCACACTAGTCGTAACCCGCCCTGTCGGCTGGGGCGTTAGAATGCACCGACTGTACCTCTGCAGAGCGGTAAGACTCCCCCAATGGGGCCACCTGTTGGCCGTGTGTGGCGACCCGTGATACTTAAGGATAGAGCCCAGGTGGATGAGCAGTTCATGACTTGCAATACTCCACTTTGGCCCTATGTTGGGCTAGACGGGCGGTCGGAGAGGCCCCCTCCGATCAATCGGCTGGTCACGTCAAGCCCTAGCACCTATATGATTTTTCCTACCCTATTGCCTTTATGGCAAGCCCCAACCCCTTGTTATCATATGGGTGCTAGAAGGCGGTGGCTGTGGGTCTACATATCCTGGGAATGACGTTAAACTCTATCTGATGGTGAGGTTCCAGTTTTGGAGGTTTGGGGAATGTGGAGCACCCCTTCATCACCATTGCTCCCTGGTCCACTCTGACCCGGAGTGGTAGTACCTGTTAGGGTCCCATCTATGGGTTAAATAGAAAAATGTATTTATAAAAAAATTGTATTATCCATTAAGAATTGATTTATTTCAAAACTTTATCGGCATTAAATAACCCACTGAGGTTGATAGGCCGTAAAACAAAACAAACCAAACTAGGCGTAACAGATAACTTTCACCAGGGATTAATGTTAGAACATCTTTGTTAAAAATTCCTTGCATTCTTCTAATTTTAGTATAGATCGTGAAATAAAGATTTAAACATTATAATAAACTAGTACAACATTAAAAAAACACCCTCCAGGCGATGTAAAAATAGATTTTTGAAACATATTGCCTGAAGGGTGGGAGTAAAAAATTCAATGTCAGCTAATTTGTACCCTAAGTGAGTAAAATTATCAAATTCATTATTAAAGGATTAAAAAATAAAACAATTTGAAATGTAAACTTTAAATATGTGTTAAAATAAAACAAACTATATAGAGATATATATTACCAGTCATGTATTTTATTAAAACTTGTTTTAAAAAAACAAAGAGAATTGTCTAATGTTGCATGTTCAAATTTTGAGTGTATTTATTCTATGTTGTGACGATTTCGGGTAATGTGACGTAAGCAGTGACGTAATTTTTGTTACAGACAAAAACCGGAAGCGAATCTCCATATTAATAGATACAAGAATAAGATGTATTAAAATATAAAATGACACAAACTGTGACATTCACTGAAACTCACACAGACTCTCTCTCTCTCTCTCTCTCTCTCTCTCTCTCTCTCTCTCTCTCTCACTCTCACTCTCTCTCTCTCTCTCTCTCTCTCTCACACACACACACACACACACACATAGAGACATACCAGCACTGGTGCAATTTTTTCCGTAGAGGCTCTAGTCCATTTATGACAAGAATCTTAGTCAATCGTGCTACCTAGTTATTTACTAAACTTAGCTTATATGTGACTCAAGTCGAAAGTATGGGGCTCCCAATGAGGTTCGAACCCACTTGTAATGCTCTGCCAGTCTAGTTTTCAAACCATTAAACCACACGAAGCGCCCTACTCACTAGTGCTAGCTTGAATAATATTTTTGTACATGAAAAATGTCTCTCTCTCCTCCCTCTCTCTCTCTCTCTCTTTTTATCCCCCCGTCTCTCTCTCACTCTCTCTCTCTCTCTCTCTCTCTCTCTCTCTCTCTCTTTCTTCAATGGTGTTATTGTGCAATTTGTATCTGTTCTAGTTCCTGTGTAAACTAAAATATGACATTGAGAAGTGGACTATTACGAGGGTGGCATGCATCTCTTCATCACTAATCCTAGCGATTTTTTTTGTAAAAATTGTTTTCCGTAGCTGAAATCCTACTCTATGTAAGGATGTTAGTGTAGAGCTGATGGTTAATGTGGCAGATCACCTTAGACTCCAAAGTAATCTCCATGGCTTACCGCTAGTGAAAAGGGAATAGACTCACTTCCTGTCTGGCTGATACCAACAGTAGACAGCTCCGCTGGCTTTATTTACTTTTGAGTGATTAAAAGATACGAAATTCGCTAAAGAGGGACAGTTTTACAAAGGATTTTGTATTATTGTGCTGGAAATAATTTTTATCGACGCTAATGAAAGTAAAAACAGATTTTAAAACATTAATCAATGCCCTACCTCTTCATAGGTCTTTAGATTTTTTCTCTCTCTCTATTTAGCGTGAATAAGCCGGGTCATGTTAACATAATGAAAATAACATTTTATGTTTTAGAAAAATTTATTTCTCGACACGTATCTATGCAGCGTAATTCAATAACGCCTTATAAGTCGTGTTAAATCCGGTGTATTTGAAATATTGATTAAATGATTTATATTGGTAGAGTTAAATAATATAACAATTTCTTTGCATCAGGTTTGGCCTTTCTTGCACACGATGTCAATCAAGTACATGACTTTCAAATAAATTTAAAAAAAACGAAAATATACTTTAACTAGCAAGACCTGTGGATATACCACAGTACGGTAATTTAATTATTACAACATTTGATATGTTTACTAAAGAGCTATTTTGAAAATAGTTCAATATAATATTAAAATAGTTCAATATAATATTGTATTATAATAATCTTGATTTAACTTTCTTTTTTCCTTCGTTTTATCTTTTTATTAGTTTCAATTGAAAGAGATTGCAGTTGTTGCTTCCGTGCAAGAGCTATTGCTATACTAGCGGGGCCTGTGGATATGATAATTCTAATTATTACAAAATTTGATATGTTTACTTTAGAGCTATTGCGAATAGTTCAATATGTAAAAAAGTATAAGGATCATAATTTAACTCTCTCTCTCACTCTCTCTCTCTCTCTCTCTCTCTCTCTCTCTCTCTCTCTCTCTCTCTCTCTCTCTTATTTTTTTCTGCGTTCCTGCCTTAATTTAACCTCTTCATTATGTTCACTAAAAAGAATTAAAAGCTGAAGCTTCCATGCGATCACCCCCTCTCTTTATCTTTCCCCGATCCTCTATATTTCTTTTTTTTCTTTCTTATTATATTTTTGAGTAGCAAATCCTTTTTCTGATATTTTTTTCTTTATAATAAAAACGGAATTAACCAAGATGATAACGGTCGGAAGATTGAAGAACTAGTTTATCAATATATAATGGCATATTCTTTAAATCTGCTCTGGCTTTTCTGGCACACAACTCAGTTACATCTTCCCCAGATAATCAGGATTTACATTTTTGCATTTCATCTTGGATGATTTTGAGGGTCTCATATTTACCCAGAGCGTGTTCCAAGATGATAACGGTCGTACGAACATGACTATTAATATATACATTATGTATACTAGCAAATATATGCACCCTCCGGGTGCAAGTATTTAAGTTTAAATGTAATAAAATATTAGATTAAATCAGAAAGGCTAATGAAACTAATTAAGAATTCAGATAAAAAGATTTGAAACGGAGGGGGTATAATCGGAAAATAGAACAACTGAAACTTACTCTTTCATCACTTTCGTTTTTCAATGCTAAATTTAACTATTTAGTTAAAATAGGAAGTAAAGAATAAAATTACAATTATTTCTTCTTGTTAATGAATTTCTTTTAGGATTTATTGAAGAGATTTTTACTCATATTCATTAAGATAAAACCAAAAAATTAGAAATCAATAATACCAAGCACATTTTTATTAAAATCAGTTTTTTTAATATCAATATGCAAATTAGCTTTACGTTTACACTGAAAACTGGTATTTTGTTGTATATATAAATACAATTGCATGTTATTAGTATTTAGGTAAGGCCAACAGTATTAATAATGTCAAACAGTTTTATTATTAATTGAGGTTTAAATAGAAATAGAATCATGGAGAATGTGACGTAAATAACTAAGGGAATTGTGACTTGAGTAGTAATATAGTTTCGGCTACAGACAGAAAAACACACAATCTCCATTATAATAAGATTTAAGTATATTTTCGCTCATTTTCTTTCTTTGAAAGTCATGTACTATATATATATATATATATATATATATATATATATATATATATATATATAATCAGACCCACATGGGTGAAGAGATGGTGTGGAATATTCCATTACAGTAATAGGCTGTACAACAAACCAAACCGAACGAAATCAAAAACCTTCCCAGTGAATGACGTTCCTATACATGAAAAGAAGAGACCGGGATAGATATAGATAAATAGAGGAATATACTTCAGATCGATTGATATATAAAAAAACAGGAAAGATTGGTAATTTTGAGAATTCATTGATAATGCAATAAAACTGAAAACTGGTTATTTGATTGATTTTGAATTTAGCTGATCAATTTCTCAATAATTTATTTCTTTGATCCGATTTTTTAATACATTTTTATCAATTCAAACTAAAAAAAAAAGTTTTCGCTTTTTTTTTTCATGCAGAATTCCAATCACGATAATTACGCCTGTTACATCTGATGATGTTTAACGATTTGATCTGAATATTGATCAATCTGTCTGAGACGCGACTCCCCAATCTTTATATCAATTTGATATTTCAAGTCAATTTAACACAATTTCTATCAAATTTGAAGATTCGTAAAATCATATATATATATATATATATATATATATATGAGAGAGAGAGAGAGAGAGAGAGAGAGAGAGAGACAGACAGACAGACAGACAGACAGACAGACAGACAGACAGAGATGATTCTGGGTGTGCACATAGCAGATAACTCGTCAATTTGATATTTTTTCAAAGTTTTTTTTTTGTTATTCATCGACTAACCTAATTTCATAATCTTTATTCAATCTTGCTATTCGACTGAAAGAACTAAAATACTATTCTACTTTTTGAGAATTATATACAAGTAATGAATGGTGAACTTGACTGGAATCAAAGTGACTACTAGTCCCCTATGTTCTGCTGAATTCCGTTCTATCCAATCCTTCAATCTATTCCCGAATACCCAGTACATTCTTTCTCTCTCCCTCTCCCCATTTCACCTCTCTCTCTCTCTCTCTCTCTCTCTCTCTCTCTCTCTCTCTCTCTCACACACACACACACACACACACACACACACACACACACTTCCATATTTGTCTTTTCTGAAAGTTTACAATTTATAAAGAGACATTTGCTTATAACTTAGTAATCCAGACAATTAGAGCAGTGCTTTAATCTAAACAGTAAAATTACCTCCTCAGATCTCAAGATTCTCTGGTTTCCTTTAAAGGATTATAATTGTTCTTAGTTGTGAATAACTGTGTAATAAGTAATTGAGAGTTACTTCCCCTGTTTTATTATTACCTCCCATTTGTATAAACCTTTAGATTTCTGAAAGTATATAAACTCCCAAGAAAACTGCAACTGTATTCTAAGTAGAATAAAGCTTTCTCAAGTCCGACCTTTATTATTACAATCTGCTATAGAGTATACCTTCAAGGCCATTTTGACCCGGAGTGACAGTACCGCTTAGGATTCCACCCCATATGTTAAACATTTAAGTTTTAAAAATGTGCTTAAAATGTAAATACTCAACAGGAATGAATAAAGCAAACATCGTCGGCATAAAATAACCGTGTTGACATGTCGTTATATCCAACCAACCAACTTCTAGCTCACGGAAGTTAACTTACAATAAGCCAATTCAATACTTACTTGAGTGATCACTTAAGGAGCCACGTGTACCTTAAACAACCTCAGTACTTTGTTTATCACAACTGATTTGATTCGGCAATAAATGGCCCGAAAAGGGTTAATATAAAAAACCCAACAAATCATCAACCATTGACAATTTTACTTGCTCTTCAAATTGGCACAGTTTTCTAGGTATGGCGTTAACCTGCATATAATGGTGAAGTTCTAGAACTCTGGCTCGTAGTGGTAGTACCTGTTAGGGTCCCATCTATGGGTAGAATAGAAATCATGTGTTTTAAAAAATAAACATATGGAGTTAAATAAAGATTTGTTAGTGCTCATAAAGTATGAATAAAACAAAATATCTTCGGCATAAAATAACCCAACAAAATTTAACATGCCGTAAAATCCAACCAACCAACCAAAAATCTGGCACAAAATAAACGTTTCCCCATTTAAATTAATGTAATTTAAATTAATTTTTCGTCATCAACCACAATATTAGAATCATCAGTGTTTTTTTTTATTTGCAGTGATTTTGATAAAATATCAATTAAATAAGCAGGTGGTTTGCTTAATAACTATATTTTCGGAGTTCATTCACCTTCCGATAGGGAATCAAGAATTTCGTGACGTTTTCTTTCTCTTTACGAAAATAACTAGAAGCGGCTACCCGGCATAAAAAGTTACTCTCGCAGATCGCAGTTGGATATTCGCTGAATGCCCCCATTAAAATTCAGAGGTAAAAAAAAAATTATCTTGAATTGATCTGGCCTGGTGGGCGTCATAAAAAAAGTGCACAGATACTATCAAAGAATTAATGTCGCCTGTTTAAAATATTAAATGCGAAAAAAACAAAAAAAATTAAAAAATCCATATTCTTACTATTTAAATTTTATCTTTTAATCATCTTCATCTATATATATCAAATCTTCATTATTTTTGCTCAAAAAGCAAGATTTGATGATAGGGAATTTGTATATATATTTACTTTGGTATTAATTGTTTTATTTAAATAGTTTCCTCCGGAGATACATACATACACACCAACTGCCCATTACATATATATATATACATATATATTTATATATACATATATATATACATACATATATACATATAAGGGGCCGGGTTAGCTCAGTCGGTAGAGCGTTCGGCTAGAAACCACAAGGTTCCTAGTTCGATACCGGTCCCCGCCAACTCAGCGTATTAGTAGCACAGGGATCTGTGCGGTAAAGTAAGGAGCTGCGAGAAACAATCTCCTTGGTCTAGCGCTATTGAAAAGAGGATATACTCCCTCGCTGACTGGCTGATACCGACTTTAGGCTGCCCCGTCGACTTTACTTTATATATACATACATATATACATATACATACATATATACATATATATATACATATATATATATATATACATACATATATACATATATATATATACATACATATATATACATATATATATATATATATACATACATATATATATATATATATACATACATACACACACACACACATATTATATATATATATATATATATATATATATATATATATATAGAGAGAGAGAGAGAGAAGAGAGAAGAGAGAGAGAGGAAAAAAAAAACGAGAGATATGTTTCTCGAGTTGATTCGTATTTATCTTTAGAATATTTCATAAAGGCATAATTCATGATATTATAAAAATGATATAAAACTGATAATAGACTAGTAGGACCTATGGATATACCACAGTATGATGACAATCTAATTATTACAACGTATATTAATTATTAAAATGTTCGCTTAAGAGCTATTGCGATATTTCAATATATAAAAAGTATAGTAATCTTGATTTAACTCTCACTCACTCTTTTTTTTCTTTCATTATGTTTGATTGAAACAGATTAGCAATAAGGCTTCCGCCTGTTTACCACACCCATTCCATCTTCTCTTTTTCTTTTTTAGTCCATGATTATATTATTACTTCTTATAGCAAATATATGCAACCTCCGCGTGCAAGTATTTAAGTATTAATGTAATAAAATATTATATTAAATTAAAAAGGCTAATGAAACTAAATAAGAATGCAGAAAAAAGATTTTAAATAGATGGGGTATAATTGAAAAGTAGAACGACTGAAACTTACTCTTTCATCTCTTCCGTGTTTTATTGCTAATTTTTCCTAATTTAACTATTTAGTTAAAATAGGATGTAAAGAATAACATTTCAGTTTTTCTTCTTGTTTATAGATTTCTTTTAAGATTTATCCCCGAAATTTTTGCTCGTATTCATAAAGATAAAAGCAAACAATTAGAAACCAATTATACTAAGCACATATTTATTAAAATCAAAATTTTAATATCGATATGCAAATTAGCCTTCCCGTTAACAGTGTAAACAATTATTTTGTTTTATATATAAATTCAGTTGTATCTTATTAGTATTTAGACCCGCCCAACGGGGTGGGGGTCCAGTGGCTTCGGCCCTGGATCTTTACAAGTTAATAGCGTCGATCCCAGGGGGCTATCGCCCAGGCAATACCTGACCCCCTTGACTTAAGGGAGCAGGGCTGCGTTTATTGCTCAGTGCCTGAGGCGCCCCCTTGAGGGGGAATGCCGAAGCGATCAACGCATTTTTTGTTCTTTCCCACCCATGAGCTTCGGCTTGTGGGTGGGCCCATGTTAAAAAGAGGCCTTGTATCCAGCCCATACAAGTGGGGTATGCAGCAAATACCTGTAGCTCCGGCCAACGCCGGGGTCCATTGGCTTCGGCACTGGACCTTACAAGCTAACATCGTTGATCCCAGGGGACCATCCCCAGGCAACACCTTCCCCCTTGACTTAAAGGGGCAGGGTTGGGTTTATTGCCCAGTACCTGAGGCGCCCCCTAGCGGGTGGAATGCCGACGGATCAACTTATATTTTGCAACCGGCGCCCATGAGTTACGGCTTGTAGGGTGGTCCCACTTTAATAGGGCCTTGTAACTAACCCGTACACGTGGAATAGGTGGTAAATATCTAGTATGTAGATATGGTCAATAGTGTTAATAATGAGAAACAATCTTATTAATAAGTGTGGTTTGAATAAAAATTAAATCGTGGAGAATGTGTCGTAAATAACTAAGGTAATTGTGACTTGAGTAGTAATATAGTTTCGGTTACAGGCAGAAAGACACACAATCTCTATTATAATAAGATTTAGAAAGGAGCGAAGGATTGTAATTATAATTTAGTCGGTATCGTTCTTATATAAAAAGTTTTGATTATTAAAAAAAAAAACATTCAAACGAAACGCAGACCCCCACAAATCATCATTATTCTTCTTCCCTATTCTCTTTGCCTTTTCTTCGCCAACAAACAATAGCATCACCACTTTCTGGCAGCAAGGGTATTGTAATTTTTTCGTTCGAAATTGCAAGGGAGATTACGGCCATTTATTCAGTTATCTCCCTTTTAACGATAGATAAAGATTTTTTGTTGTTGTTGTTCTCCTTTTAGATTAGCCTATATATTTGGTCATTTAGAAAATCCCCTTCTTAGCTGTTGCTTTGCCAAAATATTTATTTTATAGATTGTAAAAAAATAAATAAATGAAAAATGAAACGAATACATTGATTGAATTGTGGTTACTCATCTTACGGACGTTGCAAAGCTTGAGTTCAGCCTTTAGAAAGCTCAAGTATTAAGCCTAACCTTGACAAAATTTATTGAAATAATCAGATTAATGTTTCGTTTTTTTTTTATTTTATTTTTTAAATAATATATGAAAGCTGGTGTAGCCCAATGATTAGAGCATAAAATCAGAAAATATGGTAATAAAGGTTTATATTCACTATTTCGAAAAAAGCAGCTAATTAAAGGAATAATCCCCAGATACAAACATGTTTTCAATTTCCTGATGTAAACATAAAGCTAGCCGTATCTGTGAGAATTCCACAATTAATTAGAGACAAACAATGAGAAATGTTGAGAAATATTTACACTTTCAATAAGAAAAGCTCAACAAATCTATTATATGGGTATTATGAATTTATTTCGATCGCTAACTCCATAAATGAGCCCAGTCTCGTCAGATAGCCAACACAAAACGGAGAATGAAATACACCAAAATGGAGAAAAAAGCGAAAACCCCATTTGTTCCTTTTTTCCAGTAGGTACGTTCTCATTCCAACTCCCATATATATATATATATATATATATATATATATATATATATATATATATATATATATATATATGCGTGTGTGTGTATGTGTGTGTGTGTGAAAATAGAGGGAAAAGTGGATATAACAACACAAACAACTAAATTCAAGGCTGTGGTTGTGTCAGTGCTGCTGTACGGCTACACCATTTGGACCCTAACAAGGCGCCTTGAGAATAAGCTAGATGGGAGGTGCACAAGAATGTTGCGTGCGGTCTTGAACAAATCATGGAAACAGAACCCCACAAGGAAACAGCTGTATGGCCACCTGCCCCCATCTAACAAACCATCCGAGTGAGACATACAAGGCATGCTGGACACTGCTGGAGAAGCAAGGACGAGCTCATAAGCGACGTTCTCCTGTGGAAGCCAACACATGGGCATTCTAGTGTGAGCCGCCTAGCAAGGACCTACATTGACCAACTCCGTGAGGATGCTAAATGCTGAGTGGAGGACCTTCCTAGGTCAATGAATGAGAGGGAGGATTGGAGAGAGATTGTCATGGATATCCGTACTGATTGCGCGACACGATGATGATGTAAAAACATACCGCCGTAAAGTATGTAGCAATTAATTGTTCACCCTAGACTAACGGTCCGCTAATAGCAGACCGGGTAAGGAACTTGGTAGACGAAAATTCTGTCGGGTTTCGATCCCGGCTTGAGGTAACTGTTAAAATTTCGAGCCACACTGATGAGAAATAAACTTCGAAACACGAGTCTGTGGATGACTGAATGCTTTATACTCCTATGGTTGAGCACTATGGGGATACATTAACTATAAGTTCACCGTTTTGCATTAGCCGTTTACAGATTAGAGTTCTCTGGTGATTGTAAAAACATACCGCCGTGAAGTATGTAGCAATTAATTGTTCACCCTAGACTAACGGCCGACAGAATTTTCGGCTATCAGCGGGCCGTTAGTCTAGGGTGAACAATTAATTGCTACATACTTTACGGCGGTATGTTTTTACATCATCATCGTGTCGCGCAATCAGCACGGATATCCATGACAATCTCTCTCCAACCCTCCCTCTCATTCATTGACCGAGGAAGGTCCTCCACTCAGCATCCAGCATCCTCGCTGAGTTGTTCAATGTAGGTCCTTGCAAGGCGGCTCACACTAGAATGCCTATGTGTTGGCTTCCACATGATAACGTCGCTTATGAGCTCGTCCTTTCTTCTCCAGCAGTGTCCAGCATGCCTTGTATGTCTCACTCGGATGGTTTGTGAGATGGAGGGCAGGTGGCCATTCAGCTCTTTCCTTGTGGGGGTGCTGTTTCATGATTTGTTCAAGACCGCACGCAAAATTCTTGTGCACCTCCCATCTAGCTTATTCTCAAGGCGCCTTGTTAGGGCCAAATGGTGTAGCCGTACAGCAGCACTGACAACCACAGCCTTGAATTAGTTTTTGTGTTGTTATATCCACTTTTCCCTCTATTTTCACACACACCACACACACACAAACACACAACACACACACACACCACACGCATATAATATATATAATATATATAATATATATATATATATATAAATTCAATATAAAGTCAGATCTTAGCCTGAAGAGCATTACGCGAAACTAATAGTAGGTTCGTCTGACTCATTAGATTTATCTTTAATAATATATATATATTATATATATATATATATATATAATAAGAGAGAAGAGAGGGAGAGAGAGAGAGAGAGAAGAGAGATGAGAGAGATATGTCGACTATGAACGGTCAAAGCTTATGACTCGGAGTTTTACGTTCTCCATATTCAGGGGAGCTACGAATCAAGGTAGAATATAGCCGAATGAACAGATAGACAGTTACAGCTATGTAGATAAGATAGCAGCAACTTAGAAGTATAAAAATCACAATAGAAGATAATACAAAATGAGTCTGCAACAATTTCTTTGAAAGTGACTGCCAGAATTAAGTGACTTTTAAAAAAAATTATATTCTCCCCAGACAGTCTGCATTTTCCTCAGTTTGACTCGGTATACTTACAGAAGAATTTATGTCTCTGCGTAGCTGTTTGGTTCTTATAGGTTATCTGAAATCATCTGATTAAATATTTGTGTATTAAAACCATAATCCGGATTTATCAGATTTCTTCCAGTGTCTAATTCCTTTGCTAACCATAATATCTTATTTAGTGCAATATTTATTCTTCTTTTTATTTGACGTATCTTCAGTAGGAAATTATTCCACACCAGAGCGTTGAAAATATGTGACAAGACACAAAGCGGATATAACAAAGCGGCTTGAGAGGCTGGATGTTAATGCAGGTGCCCATATCATCATCATCATCATCATGTCGCGCAAGTAGCACGGATATCCATGACAATGTCCCGCCAAACTTCCCTATCATTCATTGACCCTAGAAGTTCTTCTACGCAGCAACCAGCATCCTCACATAGACGGTCAATGAAAGTCCTTGCTGGGCGGCCCACTTTAGCATGTCCATGCGTTGACTTCCACAGGAGAACGTCGCTTATGAGCTCGTCCTTGCTTCTCCAACAGTGTCCTGCATGTCTAGTCCGTCTTACTCGGATACTGCATGTTACTTGTGTTCTTTGCATATTCATCTGTTGTAATAATATTGATTCAGAAATAAATCATAAAATTTTAAAATAGGGAAAATAGGGAAGGGAGGTATTTTACAATCATTCTGTATACTCATTATAAAAATTGAGCCAGAAGCTGCTTATAGTAAAAAGGTGAGGTAAATAATATCTAATACCTTCCTTCCATCATATTCCCATTCTCCTCATGTTCTCCCACGCTTTTTCATTTTTTGTTCTTTTCGGTTAGACGTAACTGGTTCCAAAACAGATTAAGTCTTACAGATACAATATTGATACTTGAAATAAAATCCTAAATGCACTGCATACAGACAATTGTATGTGGAAACGCGTTGCATGACGGTTATCGTCTAACATAATGGAGATGGAGTTTAGAGTTCAATTTCTTGCTGAAGCTGTTTGCGTTTTCTGTTAATATTCTGGTCGCTATTTTAGGCGTTTGTTTCTTCTGTTGGTAAATCCAAGTCGATATTGAGTTTGGGTTCTGTTGGTTAATCCCTGTTCGGTTCTTTGAAATTCCAAATAGAAAAGAGTGTAGTTTTAGAAGATACACCCTGTAGCAGAAAGTCTGTGGTATTCATTGAAATACTGGGTAGAAAATAATGTTGTATTAGTAGTTCTCCTTGTAATCCTCGTCTGTAAGTCTTGATCACAGAAGGTTCAATTTGCAATTGATATCAGGGCAATTACTAACAATATTAAATGAGTTATATCTTACCGGTAGTGTTTGCTGCTAATGTGGGGAAAGTCCATAAATATGAGTGACAACGAGGCGTACATCTTATACTAACAAGATAATCCAAGAGTTTCAATTCTCGCTTATGCCATGGAATAACACATGAATCTATATCGTGTATCCACAGTTAATAGGACAAGATGTGTTCTTCAAGCCATGATATGGCAACTACTATAGGAGAAGGAATACTGAATTCAAAACCAAGAGTAATCCACTGAAAAATGATCTTTTGTCGCATCCTAACCATGGTGGATGTCTTGGGTAAATTCGTATATAAAAACACTTTTTAAAGATTTTTTGTGGATATAAGGTGTGTGCTAGACGCCCACTCTTATTTATAGCCTGGGCAATAGTCATGTGACCACATTCTTGTCCAATCACTGGCAGTGTTCTGCTGATGATATTGTTACTTATACCGGCTGTTCTAATCTTAGCTACTCAAACTACTTGGATCTTCATGGACGATGGAACATAGGATTATAACTCAGGACTTATTCACTTACCAAAGGATCCTATAACTCAGGACGTACTTACTTATTTACTTGAAGTTCTTTACAACTGACCAAGGATGGCGGCCAGATACTTAACACTGGGCACCTCACATAGAGTAATGGTTTGAAGGCTAGGTTAGCAGACCATTGTTAGTGAGTTGAATTTTCACTGGAGGCCCCATACTCGCGGGCTTGTGCTCCATCTAAACTAGGCTAAACATTTTTTTAAAAAGAGCATCCTGTCGTGGTGTATTTGTTAGCAAGCTAGTCTTGCAGATCCATTACTATTGAATAGCAAGTTCGATATTTGTTGGATTGGTTGTTTGTTTGGATTTTACGGCACCTCAACCCTTCATGAATTATTTTATGCTGAAGACTGTTTTATTCAATTTTTGATGGATATCAAAAATTCTTTTTTAAAACTCAATTTTTCAAACTCATTTTTTTCTATTTAATGCATAGGTGATACACTAACAGATATACAAATCCGGTCCAGGCTGGACCTAGGAGTAATGGTAATCAAGGTGGCACACCACACCCCAAGAGCTCCAGAATTGGAACCACAGCATCTTCATTGAATGCTTCCATAATTGTGGCCTGTGTCACATACTACCCGTGGCGACCGAGTTGGTTAAATATCTACATAAGAACAATTCTGGATATCCTATAGATGATGTTTCTTATCGTTTTTTTTATTTTTTGCTTGTTTGTTTGTTTACTTTATTTTTTAAATCCACGTCCTTTTAATTTTTTCTTGAGTTTCATTTACTCGTGTTATGATTTTTGTAGCCGGTAATATCGAAAAACAAGCTTAACTCTAAATATTTTCCCGATAATATGATAGGGATTCGATATAATTCCGAAGAAGATTTTCTCAGTAATCCAAGTAAGTCAGAAGCCTGGATAAATGACGTCATGGATATAAACAGCAAGACATTTTTAAGAAGAAGGGAAAGCAAACAGAGAAATAAAAATAAATAAATAAAATATAAACGTCGTTTTTTGAAGAAATAACAAATTTTATTTGTTCTTTGAAATGCCTCTTGGATTTTCTTGCTTCTTGTGTTATCAGATATTGTTTCAGTCATTGAATATATTGATTTAGCATTTTATACATTTAAAGGGATTCCTGCACCATACACCTATGCACAGACCTAGGACGCGTAATCACGGACATACACAGTACGCACTTGATAGATGCCACTGTATTAGATTAGATATTAGTTTCCATTTTTTATAGATCAGATCTAACCGAAAACAAATTGAATGAATACATTAAATAAGTATGAACGTGTCATAAACAAGATAGAAATCTCATAAATTTTAAATCTGAGCGTTGAAAGATTTTTCAACTCGCAAGAAGTGTTAAGCAAAATATACCCAGCTACGTTAAGCGTGTCAGGCTATGTATTTGACGCATCAAGTCAAATACAGAACGTTCTCTTTACAAGAATCTACTTAGTAAAAGCATGTATCCATCTTATTTATTCCCTTCTATAGGTAAATTGAAATCGGGGCAATTTTCATGTCAAATCACCGGCAATGTTTCTGATTTGCAAATCTTACTTGATGTTGTAGCTTCGGTTCTGTGCACAAACCAAACTATATTTTTGTACTACAAATAATGTTCAATCAATATATGTGAAATAATAATAGAAAAAAAAATTGTCATAAGATGCAGTGCGACATCGGGTCATTGATCTTGCTATGAAAATATCAGAAATCATCAATAACAGGTATTTGCCTCATACCCACTTGTATGGGCTGGGCACAAGGCCTCGTTTTAATATGGGCCCAGCCACAAGCCGAAGCTCATGGGTGGGGAAGAAAAAATTGCGTCGATCCTTCGGCATTTCCCCCTCAAGAGGGCGCCTCATGCGCTGGGCAATAAACCCAGCCCTGCCCCTTTAAATCAAGGGCAGGCATTGTCTGGGGGATAGCCCCTGGGATCGACGCTATTAACTTGTAAAGATCCAGCACCGAAGCCACTGGACCCCCATCCCGTTGGCGGAAATCATCAATACATAAAGTGGTTTATTTAAGACATTCCTGATTGCACTTTGGGTTAACTGGCCAAAAAATGTTTTTAATAAACTATTTTTTAGTTGTAGGGAAGCTCTAGAACTCATTTTACAGACAAAAATAGATTACAAAAAGTCTCCATTTTTCATGAACCCCACCAAATTTGGAGAGCTATATAATCTACATAAAGTAAAAGTCTTCGGGGGCCTAAAGTCGGTATCAGCCAATCAGCGAGGGGGTCTATCCACTTTTTCACTTGCGCTAGACCAAGGAGATTATTTTAGCGTCTGAGGTGGTGCGCTACACTACCACCAGCTCCTTACTTTACCGCACAGATCCCTGTGCTACTCATACGCTGAGTTGACGAGGACCGTATCGAACTAGGAACGTTGTGTTTCTAGCCGAACGTCTACCGACTGAGCTACAACATAACTCCGCAAATTGTGGAATTGGAATTTTCAAATTTGGGGATTGTCTAACGTTAACATAGTCCACACAAAAATCAGAAAAAAATTGAAGTGGGTGGGTGATAATTATACTTTTTTCTGGGTGATTTGACATGGAATTACCCAATGATAAACTAGCTGTGGACCCTCGG
>CM042141.1:140592112-140602229 GCA_023376005.1 Doryteuthis pealeii
CTGTCTAAATGATACGAAATGAACATGATAATTTGTGATGTAAGTAATAATTTGCCCCTCTTATTTACGAGTTGTGCAGGGAAATAATTTTCTTATTTTTACAAGGATTCTTACCCAATATGTAACCCTTTTAGAATTAGCATCTAACTTATCTTCTAAAAACCACTCTGGATATATTCTCACGCAACATTATATTTAAGCCTTGTCTTATATCTCCCAAATTGTTTTTTTTTTACTTATCCCTGAGCTTTTACGTTGATCGCATACCTTAACTTAACATATAAATCCTTTATCTTGTGGGCAATTGATTTAAATCCCTGGTACTATTTTCTGGCAAAATAAATTGTGGTTCTTTATTTTATAAAACTATTCTATTTGAAATAGATCGCTAAGCTAGTTTAATGTCCTTAGGGGGAGCCTTTTTGAAGCCTGCTTCTACCTTTGTTGTAACAATCTTTGGATACCCTAAGTTCAGAAAAGGGGTCTATCAAGAGCATCTCCCTATAATTATTTTGAACATTAGCCGTGATAATGAAGATAGCAGAACGTTTAAAATGTTTATCTAGAGCTACTGCGAAATAGTCAATATGCTAAAATTATAATAATATTGATTTCCTTTTTCCTTTCTCTCTTCCCCGCCCTCTCCTCTCTCTCTCTCTCTCCTCTCTCTCTCCTCTCTCTCTCTCCTCCTCTCTCTCTCATTTCATCTTTTCATCTTTTTCAATATAGTTCGATTGAAAGTCTTTTTATATCATTTTTTGTGTAACATTCCTCTTCTTTCCTTTCTTTTTAATAATAAAAATGAAATGGTCTATTGTTTAGCTGGTCGTGACGAAACGCATTTAGTTAATAAGAATTCTGTGGATAAGCAAACAACCATACAATCAGATTTACATTTATTGGCATATACATCTTAGGCGGTTTGGACGGTTTCATTTTAAAACAGAGGAGATTGAACATGATAACGTCTTACAAAATAGAACACATAATATAATAATAATAATAAATAATAATAAATAATGATGTTGATCAAAAAAAAAGAACTTATCAACTAGTGGAGTTCCGGTTGCAGCAGGAACACAGGTGAGATGAAGGAAAAAGGATGGACAAATACCCTGACTTCCAGAGAATTGAAAAAGCTGTGAAATATGAGTTTCAAAGTGATACCAATTGTAGTTGTGTACTTGGAAGGTCCCAAAGTTTGGAAAAAAGACGGAGGATCTGGAAATCAGAGGAAGAATGAAATATCCAGACTACTGCACTGCTGCAATCGGTAGTATTCTCAGAAGATCCTGCCAACCTGAGAGTTTGCTGTCACTCAGATTCCATGAAAATAACACCAGCTAACGCTGGTGTAAATAATATATAATAATAAATAATAATAATAATAATAATAATATAATGATGAATCAAAGGAACAATACCTGGGCATGTCCCCTTATAAGATACTCGACCATTCTTAAAATGGACAAAAGAAGAACACAACAGATCGACCAAAGGACGAGAAATTAATGGACATGCACAAGGCTCTCCATCCCTTCGATGATCAAGAGATAGATTATATGTGTCAAGAGAAGAAGGGGAAGAGTCTGCCAACGATAGAGGGGAATGCGTAAACCACAATCCAACAACTGAAGATTACACAAGACAAGAGCAAAGACAAACTACTTATGGCGGCCAACAATAATAGGCGAAAGATGGACAATCAGAAAAAACAACAAAGACTAGAAACAAAAAAATGGGAAGAAAAACAATTATATGGACGCGTCAAACGACAACTTGAAGAGGTTGCCCATGAAAAGCTTGACCATGGTTAAGAAAAGGAAACCTCAAAAGAGAGAAAACGGAATCACTTATAATTGCTGCACAAAATAATGCCATAAGGACAAACTACATCAAAGCGGAAAATTGATTGGACCCAACCAAATGTAAATGTAACTTGCGGAATAGAAATGAGACTGTAACCATATAATCTGCGAATTTGCAAACTAGCACAAACGAAATACAAAACTAGACATGGACTGGTTGGGAAGATGATTACTGGGAATTATGCAAAAAAATATGTTTTGACCATACAACAAAATGGTATGCATAAACCAGAACTTTCTTGAGGAACGAAACGCATAAAATTCTTCTGGGACTTTGAAAATAAAAAACGATCACCGATCACAGCAAGAGACCAGACTAGTTTGATTAACAAAAAAGAAAAAACTTGTCAACTGGATTTGTAGTCAGCTGCATAACAGGTGAAGCTAAAGGAAAAATGAAAAAAATAGACAAAATATCTGAACCTTGCCAAGAAGTGGAAATTTATGAACATGAAATTGAATGATACCAATTGTTGGTTGGTGCACTGGAACGCCAAAAAGGTTGGAAAAGGGTTTGGTTAGTTGGATATGAAAGGAAGGATTGAACCATTCAGAACACTGCACTGCTGCAATCTGCCAGAATACTCAGAAAGAGTTCTGGAGACCTGAGGAGACTGCTGTCACTCAGACTCCAGTGAAAGACCATCAGCTAACACGTTATGTGAAAAATCAAAAGGAGCAAATAATAATAATAATAATAATAATAATAATAATAATAGAATAATAAAATAATAATAAATAATAATAAAATGTTTCCACCTTTCTTGATATAAACGCATATTTTTAAAACTTTCTTATGACATTGTCTCCAGCTCTATAACTTAAAACACGTTACAAACCAAATAAGATGTACTTTAGCCGAACAGCTAGAAAGAAATATTTATATGAACGCGAAGCCAGACTGACGTGTAATATATGGTTTTAATAAACTAATAGAGAGTGTTTCTTTAAAACAAAATAATCACTGTTTTAATAAATAAAATCGTTTTCTCATATTTCATTTATGAGCTATCGAATTCCAAGAAACTTTGCGTTCCCTCTCTTTCCAATAAAGCATTCATTAATCAGTCAGAATTTAATTAAAGCAAATGTTAATTTACGCGGCAAAATTAAGAAAAAAATCCAATGATAATTTCTTATTAATCTTTTCATTAATATTGTTATCGTAATATTGGAAAATTAACATTCTTAACAGCTAATTAGCTTAATTAATGCTAAGAATTATTTTCGCAAAACCTTAAGAAAATGAAATGTTATTATTCGAAATTTAAAATCTTCTGTGTTAGAAATAATTGTAGGGTTATATCAATATATAAGGAATCTTGTTATTCACATTGCGATGAGTAGTAGTCAATATATGTTTATATTTATACGAAATCAATGCATTTCTATTCAAATTGATTCCTGCACAAAAACAATAGGAAGTTATTCAAAGTATATATAATCATATTCAAAGTGTTTGGTCATTATTCAACGTATTCTTTTGGCCATTTCAGACACACACACACCAAACACACACACACAACACACACACAACACACACACCACACACCACACATAATTATATATATATATATATATATATATATATATATATATATTACGGTGTGTCAATAGTGTTACATAATCTATGCGTTTGCATAAGATTATTGTCTCCCCTGTAATCTGAGGGATAACTCTTTTCATACCATGGCCAGGTATTTCAATGGGAAAATTACAGAAGCCCGCCAAAATACGTGAAGTCACGGACAGTTTGCAGTTAGGCGTCAGGCAGAGCAGTCGTCATTTTATGCTCTCCTAAACTGGAACTCACGCACACTATGTTAGTCAGTTTTAGTTACATGAAGGGTATAGTTAAGGAAATAAAAAGTTGTATAATTAATATTTTCTGTGGTTGATGAATGTCTGGTAACAGACTAAGAAATGAATCCAGCGAACCAAACAGCAAGAACATAGCAAAAGAAATCCAGACCTTAAAGTTCCAGACGCAAGTCAAGATGATAGAAGAAAACCACCAAAGCCCCAGAAGAAATGCGACCAGATATAGAAAGTAAAGAAAGGGTATGCGACCATAGTATCAAGATTTTTTACTTTTTGACACAACTTATATTCTGACAAAAAAAATAACGTTCCATTCATTATTTTTCAGAATACAAGGTGTGTCAAAATACAAAAAATATCAATGGTTTTTGACACACCTTGTATATATATATATATATATAATATATATATATATATATTTGACTGTCTCGTCTGATTATTGCGTAAGCACGAAAACTAATAGTAACGAGATATTAAATTCATGATATAGTATTGATTGTAAACTGCTCGCTATTTACATTGACTACTTTATATTCCATTACATTTCTCTTCATCTATATTATTATAAATATATATAATATATATATATATAAATATTATTTAGTGTAAACAAAAACATGAATTAAATATACATGACTATCAAGATTTGAGCCCTCCTTCCTTATAAATATTCAAAACTAAACTATATCATGAATTATCACATATAGCCAAAACGAAAGAAAGAAAAAAAAGAAATAAGAAGGAAAAATAATGAAGCGGTGTAACTAATAGAGTTTAATCTGTTTCAATCGAACACAATGAAAATGAAAAATTAAAAGAAGGAAAAAAAAAAGAGAGAGTAAATCAATATTATTATACTTTTTACATATTGAACTATTTCGCAATAGCTCTAAATCAAAAGCGTTTAAACGTTGTAATATTAAAGTTAAGCATAATGTATAGAAGCCCAAAGCCCGCTAGTATTAATATAATATATATATATAATATATTATATATATATATATATAGTTGTGTATGTGTGTGTGTGTGTGTGTATGTGTGGTACAGAAATAAACTATTTCGGGTTTTCCATAAGGATCTTCAGGGACTCTTCAGGATCCACAGAATTAATCAAGATGTCGATTAATACAGCTAATGCAGAGTTCATGTGTAGCATCATACAGCATAAACTTCTGCAGTAGCTGTAATTATCAATATCTTGATTATTCAGTGGATTAACCGGAAGAATCTTGATGGTTTAAAATCAGTAGGTTACTTCTGTGACATACTAATAATAAATCCACACTACTTACATGATTAACAAATTATGTTATACGCTGACTTAATCCAGGTAAAACTTATTACCACCAAATTATGGAGACCAACCCAATATTTCAACCGGTAATCATTCTTCACACAACACACACTAATACATATATATGACTAGAGTCTATATATGCAAAAGGCCATATGATTTAGATCTGTATATGGGGAAGGCCAACAGGATGAGTGGTATACATATGTAAAAGCCCTTAGTATCAGAGTAATGTCGATTGATAAATAAAATGTCTATATGTATTGATATAAGCATTTACTACACACACATGTTATTTTGCTCATTCCATAAAGTTTCCCCTAGGAGCCTAAACTCAATGCGTTAACGCTGACTTTATATATTTTGAATGCCATAAGGTTGTTGGAGGGTTATCGCATAGAGTATTATATCCCAGTCACGAATTTCAGGAACACGAGCATAAGTAGAAATACTGATATATAAAAATTAATAACTTCTATGACGTAATTGTGTGACCTTCAGTTGGGCTAATTCGTAAGTTTTACTTATACACTATTTTACACTTATAGAATTAAATTTTTCAGAATAAGAAAAATATATAAATAAATTTGATCCACAAAGAAATCCCTGACAACTATCATAATGTCGTCCCTAACCGAAACCACGTCACGGATAATTTGCCTAAGTTATCATTGAGTATTGTAATTCATATCAAGATCATAATATTCAATATATATAAAGGGCAGTTTGTATGTATGATGTCCGGATGAAGACTACAAAATAAAACTATTAACGACAAAATAAATATACACAGACTTATATATAACCGTTCGGATTTTTTTGCTCAGAAATCACGAAGATTTGATTAACATTCGGATAATAATCAAAAAATCAAAATATACATAGAAATTTCTACTTAAAAATGTCCAGCATTTGTAATCTCAAAAGTAAACAAAATCAATACCACTATTTCTCTTCTTTCTCTCTACTCAGCGCACGCTGGGTAGCCACTCTAGTATAAATTAAATCTTAAACGAGGCTCTATAAGAATCCTGAGCTATATTTGTCTGAAAATATTAATATATTAGTGCATTTAAAATCCTGTATGTGTCCAAATTCATTCTAAAGAAATAAAGTTTACATAATGTATTGGTAGATTCGACAACTGGTTTTAATAAACCGGGTTTGATAAATAATACTTGGTGTTATGATCCTCTAATATTATCATTTTATTCATCAACATATTTTAGCAATCCGAATGAATTTTTTTATTAGAAAACCAATTAAACTTATAATTAAATAGTATTTTGATTAATCGTTCTTATTAATTTCGTAAGTATTTCTAATTGAGTATATTTTATTCCAGTAAAAAATCAATACTTACATCCGGCTAAGGGTGGATATTTTTCTAGTATATTAAACTTCAAAATACATTTCATTAAATAGCATTAAACTCATAAAACAAAAGTTAAAAGTAAAAAGGTAAATCGGCAGTATGGTCTATAGTCGGAATAATATCAGCGAGAGGTCTAGCCACTTTTCACAAACGCTAGACCAGTGAGTTATTTTTGCGTCTGTGGTAAATCATCAGCTATTCACTTTATTGCACACATCAAAGTGTGTTATTCATGCGCTGAGTTGTGAGATGTATCGACCAGGAATCATGCGGTTCCTAGTTGGTACTCTACAGACAGTTAAATCTGGCATCCTAACAATTGATTTCACAAACGCTGTGTTCTTTTTCTTTAAGTTTTCTTCTTTTTTTTAAAATTTCGAATAGTCGTCTTCCTTGTTATTTGTTCTGCCGGCTAAAGAACTATTAACCCAAACCATCGCTACGGTTATGATCAGACACAAAGTCTCAATGTGAGATGAGAATCGAACCCGCTATTCAGTAGTAATAGTAGGCAAGACAAGCTTGCTAACATTACACACAAGGGGTAACCCTATGCTAGCTTAACGTAAACTTAGAAGACACCCTGTCGTCTGGGCTTAGAATATACCGATTTGCAGTCTGCAGAAAGGTTAGACACACTCCAATAGGCCCACCTATTGGCTTGGGTGGCAACCTGTGATGCTAAGGATGGAATCTGATGGCTGAACAGTACTATAACATCAACACTCCACTTGGAACTTACTTAGGCTAGACGGGGCATCGGAGAAGGTACCCTTCCGAGTAATCAGCTGGTCATGTCAAGTCTAGAACTTATATGATTGTTCCAACTTATTTGCCTTCATGCAGCCTTTTTATTATATATTTGCTAGGAAGGAGGGGCTTAGATCTCTTTTTTTCCTGGGTATGACGTTAAAATCTATCTGATAGTAAGTTCCAGATCTGAGCTCTGGAGAATGTGGAGTACCACGTCTACCCCTACTGCTAATCCAACTCTGACCCGGAAGTGGTTGCACCTTAGAGACTCATCTATGGATTAAATCGATAAAGCACGTTTTAAAAATGTATGTAAAAAACTGAGTTCAAAAAGAAAAATGGATACCTATCAGGAATGAGTAAACAAAATTGTCTTCGCATAAAATAAACCCCACAATGTTACATGCCGTAAACTCCAGAACAACCAACAAAAATCATACAAATAAATTCTCCCATTGCATAATTTAAGCTATAAAACTTAAGAAAAATTTCATGAGCATGCGCAGTGCCGACCATATGAATAGATTCTAAATAAATGCTTTCAGTATGAACTTTATTTAGGTTTCAGTTGAGGAGACGTAAACTGCAATTTTTTCTATGCCCATTTTAAAATACCGACAGTTAGCCTCTTGATTTATTCCAGGTTGATTGAATTAAATTTGCTATTTCTTCTTGAAGTTTAGCTTCTTCTTTTCTTTGAGATTTTCTTATTTTGATCTTTTTCTTCTCGAATGGTACAACTAGAAAAGAGAATTATTTTAAGAATAAATAAAAGTTAAGACGAATAGAAAAATTATGAAAGGAAACTTTTTTTAAATGGAAGAAAAAAAAACGAGAAGAAAAAATGTGGTAGTAAAATCGAACGGAAAATGGGTAGTTGGGATTGTTGTTGTTTTGTTTTACGGCATATCAACCTCGGTGGTCATTTTTAATGCGAGAATGTTTGACATAAATTCATGGCTTAATAGATTACTCGTTATTTATAAAACATTTTACTATTCGACCATAGATTGGACCCTAATATATTACTTACCACTCCGGGTTAATGGACCATGGAGCAATGTTGATGAAGGGTGCTCACATTCCCCAGACCACAGACTGGAAACTTCATCTTCAATAATTTTAACGTCATACCCAGACATGAAGACCTCAGTCCCGCCTGCTGACCCCATATGATTCAAAAGGGGTTGAGCTTGCCATAGGCATAGGTTTGTGCAATCATATAGTGTGCTAGGTATTAGCGGGACCAGGCCGATATCGACGGCGTCCTTTCGACGCCCATCCTAGCCTGAGTAAGGACCAAATGAGTGATTGCACGTCATGGACTTCTTATCCAGCGGATTCCGTTCTGAGCCTCAGTGTGCCACCCATTGCCAACAGGTGACCCTATTGGGTGATTTGGTGAAAAGAAGGAAATTAAAAAGATAGAAAGAAGAAGGGAGAAATGAATTGAGTGGCGAAAGAAATTAACAAGGAACGAAAGAAAGAAAGAATGAAAACGAAAAATGTGAATGAAGAAAGAAAGAATGATTTTGGGAAGAAAAGAAATACAGAATGAATTAAGAGGACGCCATGAAAATTCAAAGTAAAAAAATATTGAAAATTAATGTTTAAATAAAATACTAAAAAGCAATGAAGGATTATTTATATTATTGTTGTTGGCTCCTCGTTATCTAAAGAACGATGGTGTAGTGTCCAATTTTTTTTTCGGGAGACTATGTACTGGTGGGTTCATATGGAGGTATATATATTACACATCATTTCACTAGAGCTTTGCTTTTCGTGGAAAAATAATTGAATATTTTATTTGTATTCGTGAGGATATTTAGCATTAAAATTGGATAGAAGAAAGTTATGGAAAGTTCATTGGTGGCGTTTATTATTAAATATATAAACCAATCAATTGGCCACAAATCAATCAATGATCCGCGATCAACTTTGGTTTATAACCCACCGGCAACCCAGCAGATGACGGGTAGCGCTTCTAGTTATAAATAAAGATCGATTTTTTTACAAAAAGGAAGGAAGAAACTATATCAAAAAACCCTAATAAAGAAAGAATATGAGAAGGGGGAAATGAGGAAAAAAGAAATAAAAATCACCTAAAAAATTAGAACAATAAAAAAATAATAAATAAACAAAGAAAAGAAAAGAAGAAAGAACTAAGAAAGAAGAACGAAGAAAGAATAAGAACAAAGTAGGAATAAAAGTAAGTAAAGAACATAATTAATATGAAAGTAAACAGAAAGAAAAAATGAAAGAAAGAATAGAAGGAAGAAAGAAGTAGAATAAAAAAGAAATGAAAAATTAGTAAAATATTATAATATGAATAAGGGAAAATATCGAAAGAGAGAACAAGGAGAGAAAATAGAAAATACACGTATATGCAAAAGAAATATGCAATATGAAAGAAAATAAGAAAGAAAGTTTGAAGAGAGATAAGAAAAAAAAGAAAAAAGAAAGAAATAAAAAATTACTTATATGAAAAGAAATATGCAATAATAAAAAAAAGATAAGAAAGAGAATATGAAAGGAGATAAAGAAAAAAAAAAAAAGAAAAAAAGAGAAAGAAAAAAAGAGAAAGAAAATACCTATATTAAAAGGAATATGCAATTAACGGAAAGAAAGATAGAGGATGAGGGAAATAAGAAAAAAAAGAAAGAAAGAGAAAGAAAATTACCATATGAAAAGGAAATATGCAATAATGAAAGAAAGATAAGAAGAGAATTGAAGGGAGAGTAAGAAAAAAAGAGAAAGAAAAAGAATAAAGAAAAAAGAGAAAGAAAAATTACCTATATGGAAACATATGCAATAATAAAGAAAGACAAGAAAGAGAATTGAGGGGAGTAAGAAAAAAGAAAGAAAAAAATAAAGAAAAAAAGAGGAAAGAAAACTTACCTATATGGAAAGACTATCAATAATAAGAAGACAAGAAGAAATTGAAGGGAGTAAGAAAAAAAGAAAAGAAAAGATAAGAAAAAAAGAAAAGAAAAATTTACCTTCTCT
>CM042141.1:140602329-140632329 GCA_023376005.1 Doryteuthis pealeii
CGTTTAACAGGTTTTGAATACAGTTGAGTTTTCTTTCTTCCTAGCACCAGTAAACCTTAGCCAAGCTTAAATAGGCCTTAGCTCTGCTCTGACTATTTACCCATGACTGAGGAAGTAATAGTTGTATGACATACCTGTTTCTAAGAGTATTATGCTCTGTGAAATGCAAACAGCCTCAGTCCATTGATCTTTGAACTCACGCGACGAGTCCATTCTTACAATGTATTAACCATTACACCACGGCGCCTCCATACACACTGGAAACTTTATATGCGCTACCCAAATATATATAATATATATATATAGCTGTGTGTGTGGTGTGTGGTGTGTGTGTGGTGCAGTGGTGCGGCGCTGTGCGTGTATGTGTGGTGCTGTGGGTGTGTGTGCATCGATTGACAGGATAGATGGAAAAACGTCGTAGGAGACGCATTATATCACAACATATATCTTTGTCACAGATGGGAGGCCTTGTGGTGTGTATGGCTAGGCTAAGATTAGGAAATGGACTCGTCGAGCCTGAGTTTCAATCCTAGACGAGGCTGTTTACATTTTCACAAAGCGCTTAATGCCCCTGGGAAAGGCAGGTATCCACATTCTCTCTCTCTCTCTTCTCTCTCTCTCTCTCTCTCATCTCTCTCTCTCTCTTCTCTCCAGCTATGGGCAGACTGGACTCTTAACATCTAGGCAATCAGTCAGGAGCAGGAAAAACTGTGATACAAAACCGACCTAAAGAATGACCTAGTGTCACATTCCTGTTTGTGGGAAGGGCTGGGTTAATATGATATCTTATAAATGCCTAGAGAAATGAACAAGATAGATAGATAGATAGATAGAAGATAGATAGATCAGGCGGCCCATGCTTGTCGGTTTTACCCACTGATAATTTTACAACCAAAAATGAGTGGGTGTAGATCAAAGTTCAAGTGACCTGAAAAAATCAGAATATTTTGAAAAATCAAGATCCTAACCACTGATGCCATTATAATAATTCATCAATCTGATAAATCAACGCAAAATTTAATTAAAATCAGACCAATTCTCTGATTTTTAGTTAATTCTTTTCAATTAGCGGTGTGATTGGTCTCTTGTAAAAATGTCTATAGACGTCACAATTGTTAGTAGCCTAGACTAAAAACACATGTAAGTTGTAAACAAGCTCTAGAATTACAAAACTTAATTTTATTCCATAAACTTTTTGAAATGTACATTTACGAAGTTACATCTTAAATTTTCAATGTAAATTGTTTCTTGTTTGTTTAGGTAGCCTTTCATAAATCATCTTATTCTCATATATTATCAAGCTTTTTAAAAAGCACAATTGGTATATAAATAATAAAATTAAGTCAAAGAACTTAACCACGCCATTACCATCAAAATAAGATTAAACCTTATCTAAAGAAATACTATTATTCAAATATTTTATTCGCGAACTCCCATCCGTAAATGTTCTATCTACAAACCAAAAACAGATCAGTAATAACTTTTGAATATGCTTATCTGCCAAAATTCTTATTTCTTAGTCCCTAAACTAAAGCGTCTAACTCCTACCTTTGAATCTATCCTGGTGTAATTCGTTTCTAAAGAAACGATTGAAAGTGTATTTACTAGTTAGCTTGAAATGGGTGAAGGAAGAAAAAAAGAAAAAAACACTGGGATGCATGGACTAGTGCTTTTACGCATCCTTTTAGATTTTTGTGTCTTGCCAGGGACGCACACGCGTACCTATAAGCATTTCTGTATATCATATATATTAATAACTAGTTTTCCTTAATTTTACAACGCGTAAATCATCTTTGCACACCACCCCTGGTTAAAATAGACCGTCCAAATTGTCAAAGATGACATGCAAAAAATGTAAACACTGATTGCCTGGTGTGCATATCCACCGAATTTTTATTTATCTGCTGACAGTGTGGTCACATCAGCTCAAATAATGGCACCATTCTGTTTATTATAAATATAAGATAGATAGACAGACAGATAAGATAGAGAGATAGATAGATAGTTGATGTGCACATCTTGTCGCGTTACATAATTTTATTTTCCAACCTCCATTCCTAAATGTTTATACAAACCAAACAGAGGCAGGTTAATAACTTTTGAATATGCACAGTGCAATTTCTATCTTGCCATTGGATGTTCGGGCATGGATGTGGCTAAAAACGATAAATAAACAAAGACAAACAAAAAAAAATAAATTATTGAAAAAATGATTTGTTTTCATGTGCATTATGACTGTTTTATTTTTTTCATTGCTTCTGCATTCTAATCTGAAATAATGCAAGCCATAAAAACAAACATCACCCCGCCCGTAACTAAAATTCAAACGGTCGATTAGTGTTACCCCAGCCACGTACTTTAAATCGCTGTTGGTGTTTCTGTGGCGCGATAATGAAAATAGGACAAGATTTAATGACGCCATATGAATGAAAAATGAATAAAACAATTTAGCACGATCGAAATTGCGGGACATAGAAATGAAACTACATGATTAGAAAAAAATGAATAATAAGGTAAACAAGTATTAGATTAGCAGCAATGATAAGCCATCTCTCTTCAACAATTACTCTGCGCAATTGGAATCTCATAGCCCTCGAGAGCTTTGAATACACCGACTGCACTTCTGCAGAGGAGTTAAGACCCCCAATGGGCCACTTGTGGCCGTAGGAAGCCACCCATAGTGCTTAAGATTGGGACACGTGTGGCTGAAAGCAGTCCATGACATGCAATAGTCAACTCTGGATCATTACTTACGCTAGACGCGGGCTGTGCGTGGGTCGAATCATCGGCCGCTAACGTCAAGCTTTAAGCACCTAAATGATTGTGCCCACCCTACTGCCTTTAAGGCAAGCCCAACATTTCTTAATCTGCCAGAAGCAGTGACTGAGGTTTAAGTGTGCTGCGTATGACATTGAACTCTATCTGATCGGGAATTTCCAATCTGGAGCTCTGGGGAATGAGGATACGTTCATCACCATTGCTCCCATGTCCACTCTGACTCGGAGTGGTTGTACCTGTTCGAGTTTCATCAATGGGTTAAATAGAAGAACCAGTTTAAAATGTGAAAAAAAAAAACTTTTTAAAAAAATTGAGTAACCATTAATAATTATGGAAGAGTAAACGTATTCAGCAGAAAATTACCCAACAAGAGTTGACATGCCATAATATCCAACGAACCAAGTCAAATTGGAATCTAAAAACCTATCGTAAAATAAATGGGGAAAAGAACACTTGAAAAGAGAAACATGTACGATCGGGAGAAGACAGATGATTACCAGCTAAATTCAGTTAAATTCAAGGGAGATTAAAAGATTATCCGCCTCTTGTTTTATGGAAGCCGAGCTCATCTTGGAGGATTTGGTAGGCATAACATTGAGTAATATTATTATGAGTGAATCTTATTTAACTCCATTAAGATTTTCCCGGTCATTGATAATAGATATGGCGGAGAATAAAATGAAGGCGAAGAGAAATCGTGAATGAAATAATACGGATTAAGAATTGTTGATCATAATTGCGCCGCTGAAAGTGCCAAAAATGTTCACGAGTGAATTAGACTGCAGTAGTTGTATATTGGTAAAGGACTTTAAAATGACAATTCGTCCATGCCATAGTTGTGTCTATGCTATTGCCCAGCTACACAATTTGGACCCTAAAGAATAAGCTAGATGGGAGCTGCACAATAATGCTGCGTGCGATCTTAAACAAATTGTGGAAAAAAACACCCCACAAAGAAGCAGCTGAACGGTCACTTGCTCCCTATTACAAAAAAACATCCGAGTGAGACGAACAAAACATGTTGGACACTGCTGGAGAATACAAGGATCAACTCATAAGCGACGTTCTCCTGTGGAAACCAGTACATAAACATGCCAGTTCGGGCCGTCCAGAAAATACCTACATTGACCAGTTCTTCAGAAATGGAAAGACCACTTCCAGAAACTTCTGGGGAACCCCCCTAATATCATAGAAAATAATACCCAATAGATTGTCGATAGACAACGAGACATCAAAATGGGGGTTTTCACAACAGAGGAGCTCAACGAAGTCTAAAAGGTAGAAAAGCTGCCGGTCTTGACGAAATACTCCCCGAGGTATTGAAAATGAGAAAGTTCAATGACATACTACTTAGGCTATGTAACGCAGTATATAGACAAATAGAATAGATAAATGGAGGAAAGGATGCATCCTCCCATTCCCCAAAAAGGGAGACCTCGGAATCGGTAAAATCTACTGAGGCATAACTCTTACTGCTATTGCAGTTAGGATATATATTACCCTTCTTAATCGCATCCAACCTGAAATAGAAAAGATTCTTAGGAAAACCAAAATGGATTCTGCAGAAATCGATCCACAACCTCTCAGATCCTGACTATTCGACGGATAATAGAAGGGGTTTTTAGAAAAGAATCTAGAGGCAACGCTGCTATTCGTAGATTTCTCCAAGGCATTCGATTCCATACACAGAGGAAAAATGGAACAAATACTACTAGCATACGGTCTCCCCAAAGAAACGGTTGCCGCTATAATGATGCTCTACAAAGACACTAAAGCAATGGTATGCTCACCTGATGGCGACACACATTTCTTTGACATCGCTGCTGGAGTCATACAAGGAGATACATTAGCATCATATATATTTATAATATTCCTAGACTATGTATTCCGAACATCATTAGATACCATAAAAGAAAAAGGTTTCACACAAAAAAGGACCAGAAGCAGGCGATATACCGCACAGTCACAGATGCAGACTACGCTGATGACCTCGCACTTCTTGCAGATACATAGGCACAGGCTGAGTCACTACTACATAGCGTGGAGAAGGCAGCAAAGAATATTGGCCTCTATGTGAACTCCGATACCACCGAGTGCATTAGTTTCAAAAAGAAAGGAGACCTCTCCACACTCGACGGTAAGCCTCCAGTAGAACAATTCACATACCTATGTAGTAATATCTCATCCACAGAAAGCGATGTTAATACACGAATAAGAAGGCGTGGTCGGCCACAAACAAATTATCAGTCATATGGCAATCCGATCTCACTGACAAGTTAAAGCGACAATTCTTCTAGGCCGCTGTTATATCAGTACTGCTCTATGGCTGCACCACTTGGTGGGAGCTGCTTAAGAATACTGCGTGCAGTCATGAACAAGTCGTGCAAACAGAACCCCACAAGGAAGCAGCTGTATGACCACCTGCCTCCCATCGCACAAACCATCCGAGTGAGAGGGACTAGGCATGAAGGACACTGCTGGAAAAGCAAGGACGAGCTCATAAGCGACGTTCTCCTGTAGAAGCCAACACATGGTAATGCTAATGTGGACCGCCCACCAAGGACCTACATTGACCAACAATGAGAGGATGCTGGCTGCTGCGCAGATGACCTCCATGGGGCAATTATTGATAGGGAAGGTTGGGGAGAGATAGTCATGGATATTCGTGCTGTATGCGTGACATGATGATGATTATGATTCGAAAGACACCGGCATAAGAGACACCGCCTACTGTTTGGGTGTGATAATACAGACTTCTCTTAGATCCGCCATTCCTGTAGGTTACATGTGTTGTTGTATACCCTTTCTTTCCTTTCTTACTTCTAATTTTCTTCTGCTCATCTTTGGTATCTTACGTTCTTCTCCTAGCGTCTGGACCTAGTCTTGGGGACTTCGTGTCTGGTCTTCTAGGTCAGTCTTGTGCCAAGGGACATTCATCAACCACAAAAAACCATATTATTTATTTAAACTTTTTATTTCTTAACTAAACATATTTCTTAACTAATCACAGCGCGCGCGGTGCAGTGAGTCTCAGCTAAAGCAGTAAACATCTTATCTGCCTGAACGTCCAAGCTGAAACTGAGAGGACAACCAGGTCCCACGTGACTTCACGTATTTCGCAGGCTTTCTGTAATATTCCATGGAAAGTCCCGCCCGTTATATGAAAAGGGCCATCCCTTCAGAAATAGAGGGGGTTGACAATAATCTATGCATCCGCATAGATTATGAAACAGTGTTGCTATTGCATGAACCTTAGAGTTACACTGTAGCCATTCTTAAACAGAATGTAAGATCTTAGAGGAGATTTCAGGTAACTTTCTACGGTAAAAGCCATCATTTAGAGAGAAACAGGGATGAAAGGGTTAAATAGTATAATAATGAATAAAGAAATCCTGCCGCCCTGTCGGCTGGGGCGTTAGAATGCACCGACTGCACCTCTGCAAAGGGGTAAGACTCCCCCAATGGGGCCACCTGTTGGCCGTAGGTAGCAACCCGATGCTTAAGGATAGTGCCCAGGTGGATGACCAATTCATGACTGCAATACTCCCTTTGGCCCTATCTTGGGCTAGCGGCGCGGTCGGAGAGGCACCCTCCGATCAATCGGCTGGTCATGTCAAGCCCTAGCACCTATATGATTTTCCGAACCCTATTGCCCTTATGGCAAGCCCCAACCCCTCTTTATCATATGGGTGCTAGAAGGCGGTGACTGAGGGTCTACATGTCCTGGGAATGACGTTAAACTCTATCTGATGGTGAGGTTCCAGTTTTGGAGGCTTGGGGAATGTAGAGCACCCCTTCATCACCATTTCTCTCTGGTCCATTCTGACCTGGAGTGGTAGTACCTGTTAGGGTCCCATCTATGGGTTGAATAGAAAAACATGAGTTATAAACAAAAGTGTATTATCCATTAAGAATTGATTTATTTCAAAACTTTATCGGCATTAAATGACCCACTGAGGTTGATATGCCGTAAAACCAAACAAACAAAAAAGAAATCCTGAAAATTGCGATCAAAGTGATAATCAACAGATATGTCAACGTTGAGAGTCCGTGGGTGGAGGGACAAGAGATTGACTTAGCGCTCCCTTCAGTGGCCAATAAATACTCTTTTTCCCAATCTTCATCTAGCTGCCCATTTTCAAATTCTACGCATTCATAGTTCGGGAGTATAGTGGTAAAATTTTGGAAATATATTTCAATGTTATAGCGATGCAAAAGGTTTGGGGCGATTTTGTGCCCCCTTAAACTTCATCCTGGGAAGCTGCCCCTTGCTGACCCACTTTTTCCACCACAGTCAGCAGTGGAGCCTGATGTGAGAAATTGAAATGAATACGAGGTTAAATTGAATCGTCTTAATTATGGTAATTGTTGTGTTATTCTGCCAAGGTTACAGCGTTTTAACATGCGCGGAAAAAACGTAATATTTGTTCGAACAATATTGTAAAATAAAATGCAAACAAATATTTAAATTCTATTTTGATCAACATGAAAACAAAAAAGAAACACGGTTTGATAATTATTATACAAACACGGGCACTGTTCAGGATGTCATTGTTCAAAAATAATTTGAATTAAGTTAAGTCATTAACAAATAATATTATTAATGATGAAATATTCATGAAAGAGTTTGAACGAAATATGGCGGTTGTAAAAGACATCGACTCAATTAAAAAAATGAAAATAAACAAACTGTTTCGATATTGTATAATTACAACTAACACTGTTTCTACTACTATTCACTGTTCACTTATTAACCCTTACTACAGGGAAACAGAGTATCCCATGATTCGTGCATGTGTATTTGTTATATAAGGATCAATGTAACCTGTTTGTAATAGAGTACTCTTCGTAATTCTCCATATTTCATCTCTATATGAATACTCTTGTTCCTTAACCTTCATACCATTATCGCCTTACCTTGTTAAAAATGAGACCATCCAAACATCCAACATGATATACAAACATGCAAATCCTGAGTATCTGGTGTTGCTTATCGGCCGAATTCTTATAGTGTCGTCACCTCAGGTAAATAATGGTCAGTTCCGTTTTTATTATAAAGAATTCTCCTACACAGAAAAACATAATAAAAAAGAAAGTGATATGGGGTAAGATAGAAAGATAAAGGTGGAGGCGATAACGCTTATCTGTTTTAATCTAACATAATAAAAAGGAGGAAAGAAATTAAAAAAATAGTGAGAGGGAGTTAAATCAATATTATCATACTTTTTATATATTTAACTATTTTACAATAGCTCTCAAGTAAACATGTTAAACATTGTAATAATTAAATTATCATGCTGTGGTATATCCACAGGTCCTACTAGTAATACTTATTACGTACATTTTTTTTTAATTGAGGAAATGCTACGGAGAGAGGTGTATCCTCAGTAACAACGAAGTAGAAGGTGAATCAATCCCAAACCGAACAATAAAGAGTAATCACAGTTTCGGTATTATATAATTACAATAAAAATTATTTCTACTACTATTCGCTGTTTACTTATTAACCCATACTGCACAGAAAGAGACAATGCCAAGACCCGTGCATGTACATTTGATAGATAAGAACTAAAACTAACTTGTTTTTTTCATAGTAGGTTACTTTACGGAATTATCCACTTTTCATATGACTTATTAGGCGCGTTTTATTTTTTATTGACGGATAGAAAGTCGCGGGAATCGATTTGACTATGATTGCGTGTTATATGGGGCTAAGTTATGTTCGTTTGTACTGGTATCTTATCCCCAATAAAAGCTGCTTCTTAATTCTTGTGGCCTAGTCAGCTGAAATGGAATTTAAGGAACGAAACAGGCACGAAAGCGGAAAGAGACAAAGGGCAAGAGGTAGTTTTAAGACTTAGCTTTATTGAACGGGGCATGCCCATTGGCTAGGAAAACGACTGCACACAGTTGCGGCCTCGGTTCGAATGGCCGAGGTATTATTTCGGAGTAGGAAGCCAGTCCCTTTTGTCGGGCATGCGCAAAAGGTGTTTCTTCCGGCCAAGCCCCCTGGGAGTATGTTACTGTTTTTTTTTTTTCATTTTTATTTATTTTTTATTTTCGTATTTTTTAATCCCCACGGTTACACATCAGTTTGTGGGACGCGTTTACAAATTTAGAATGAATATGAAACTTCATGCAGTGAAGTGGGACCAAACCGTTCGACCTTATCTGATGCTAAACAACCTCGATGCTTGATTTGTTTCGTCACGGCCACCATTTGCATTTTCGTCAACGCGCATGAGCTGTACACGACCTTTTATGACAATCGGTCATTTGCATGCGTAAGCAAGTAGCTAAAAAAAGAAGCTATTTGAACAGAATTCAGTAGGACTTTGTAAGCGAGACTTACCTGTTCGTGAAATTAACTGCTATTATGATCATTTTAATTTCAATCATAAAGTAAAATAGCGAAAGGAATTGTTTCCATTTATACTTCGATAAATTTGTCAAGGATTTGACGCTGGCAATATAGTTTCATGATGGTGAGTTTAGTAAATATTTGTTTGTTGGTTGTTTTGTTTTTACGGCATATAATTTCGGGTTATTTAATGCCGAATCATGTCTTCTTGATAAACAAAGGACTCGTGTTACTATCAGTAACTGCTGTTGCTTAAGTGGTCACTATTAAATATTTATGCAAAGATATGAGAATTTTTGATTGTGTGTGAAATAAAATTGATAATGAATATGAATCAAAAATATATTTTACCATTGGAAAAAAAAAAAAAAAATAGTTATTTTTATCAGGAAAAATTATAAATTTCAATTTTAAACATCTGAAACAATATTGACTGTTTATGTCAAGGTTGATAATGATAGTAATAGTTTCTCATAGCTACTACTGCCTCGGTAATAAATTGATTGATTAATTAATTTTGCATTCTATCAAACCATCTCAGATTATTTTCACATTCATTGTTTGTTCATATTTACTTGTTTTGTGGAATTATTTATTAAGTTTTTTTTGTTTTGTTTTCACACGGTCCTATCAAATACGAATGATTATTTCTGTACATAATATTAAGGATGGCAGTTTTAATCGAATCTAACAAGTGTGCTCAGTATCTGCATGTTAGCGCGCAACAACTTAATCAGCACAGTATTGTTGAAAAGTCAGTCGTTTATAATCACGGAATACAATCGGTGAGTCACATTTCAATACATTGCACCTGTGCATGTAATACACTTGAGAAAAGGAATGGATCGATCATTTCCACCCACCCAAGTTGTAGGTACGTAATAGAATAGACTGGCAGGGCCTGTGAATATACGAAAGTAAGTAAAAGTAAAGTCGACGGGGCGGCCTAAAGTCGGTATCAGCCAGTCAGCGAGGGAGTCTATCCCCTTTTCAACAGCGCTAGACCAAGGAGATTGGTTTTTAGCATCTGAGGTAGAGCGCCACACCTACCATCAGCTCCTTACTTTACCGCACAGATCCCTGTGCTACTCATACGCTGAGTTGGCGGGGACCGGTATCGAACTAGGAACCTTGTGGTTTCTAGCCGAACGCTCTACCGACTGTTAATTATAACAACGTGTGATACGTTTTACTTAATAGCTATTGCTAAATAGTTTAATATATAAAATTTATAATCTGGATTTCACTCTCTCTCTCTCTCTCTCTCTCTCTCTCTCTCTCTCTCTCTCTCTTTCTCTCTCAACATTTTTCTTTCTTTCCTTCTTTTCTTATTTTCATTATACTCGATTGAAACAGATAAGCGTTATTGCTTCTGCGCGCTCACACCCTTTCTCTATCTTTCCGTTACTCTTTCTTTTTTTTTCATGTGATATTTTTCTGTGCCACATGTCCATTTTCTTCCATTTCTTTATAATAAAAGTGAAATCGTCAATTATTTAGCTGAAATGAAGACACTCATAAGAAAAAAAAGAATTCGGCCGATAAGCAACACCAGATAATCATGATTTATATTTTTGCATTTTATCTTAGACGGTCCCATTTTCATCCAGTGTGTTGCAAAATGATAACGCTCGTACTTTTAAGGAACATGAGTATTAATATGTAGATTAAGCTTTATTGCAAGAACAGACTTAATTCAACGATTATCCGTTACTGAGTAGCTTAATACGGGGAAGTGATCGAATCTAGAGCTGGAGTCCTTTAAGACAGACATTACATTCAACCTCATTCGTGGAGGTTCCGGTTACTAACTAAACTTTTGTAAAGAGTAATCCAATAATTCATATTAGACGTCATTTTGTCAAATTGGGGCTCAGTTGGTTTATGTAATATAAATTCGGCGGAGTGGCATATTGTCGGTATCAACCGAACGGAGTCTATCCCTTTTTGTTAGCAATGGACCAGAAAAATTGTTCTTGGATGAGGTGGAGCGCCACACCCACCATCATCACCCATATCCTTTACTGCACAGATCATATTACTCAAGCTCCGCTACTCATACGCTGAGTTTTTAACCATAGTCTTAATGCTCTTTTTAAAAAAATCTATTTAGTGCATAGAGGGAACTTAACAGGTACTACCTTTCCGGGTTAGAGTGGACCTGTGAGTAATAGGGATGAAGGTGTACTCCACATTCCCCAAAGTTCCAGAATTGGAACTTCACTAGATGTAGTGGTAACCCAACTGACGTAGGTCTTAAACCTCTACAGTAGGTGTATTAAACAGTCCCAGCTGACAGGGCGGAATAGTGTTTATTAATTAAATTCATGCTCAAGTTGTTTTTTGTTTTGTTTTAGCATATTGACGTAACCTTTCCTTTCTATCGGTGTCTTAAAGAGGATAGACCTTTTACCTGGGCAATAGTGGATCTTCCATGCAATACTGCTTAGGTCTTGTACTGAGAACCAGACGTTGGTCTATAGTCCGGAACAACTGACCGATTCCAGGGATAATATGAATACGTGAATTAAAGATGATGTTAAAAGAACACCTAGGATATTAAGACCGCCAGGCACCACCTTCTAGCACTAATATAGTAAAAAGGGTTGGGCTTGCCATTAGGGAAATAAAGATGGGATAATTTTATAGGGTGCTAGAGATGGACGTGACTAGCCAATTGATTCAAGGGGGCCTCTCCGATCGCCCGTTTAGCCTAAGTAAAGGCTAAAGGGAAATGTTGCATGACGTGTACTGCTCAGCCACCAGGTTTGCGCCTTTAAGCATCACGGGTCGCCACCCACAATCAAAAGGTAACCCAATTAACCTGGGTCTGAAACCTCTGCAGTTAGTGTATTAAACAGTCACAGCTGACAGGGCGGAATAGTGTTTTGTAACTAAAATCATGCTCAAGTTTGTTTTTTGTTGTTGTTTTATTTTAGCATATTGACTTAACCTTTCCTTTCTATCGGTGTCTTAAAGAGGATAGACCTTTTACCTGGGCAATAGTGGGTCTTCCACGCAATACTGCTTAGCTATTGTACCGAGATTCAGACGCTGGTCTATAGTCCAGAAAAAACTGACCGATTCCAGGGATAATACGAATACGTGAATTAAAGATTATCTTAAAAGTAACCTCATCTCGTAACACAATATCAATTTTCTGCGGCGTTCGATATTCAATTACTCGCAATCGTATATAGGAATGCGCTCCAGAAGTAGTTATTTCAAACTACAATAGGGTGAATAAGTTCGATTAAAAATGGCCTTGTATCAGATCCTGCCTGTGGTAGATGGATTGGGTAAATAAATACAAACTCATGTAGGCACACACATAAAAAAAGTAAAGTCGTCGGGGAGGCCTAAAGTCGGTATCAGCCAGTCAGCGAGGGAGTCTATCCCCTTTTCAATAGCGCTAGACCAAGGAGATTGTTTTTTTTAGCATCTGAGGTGGAGCGCCACACCTACCATCAGCTCCTTACTTTACCGCACAGATCCCTGTGCTACTCATACGCTGAGTTGGCGAGGGCCGGTATCGAACTAGGAACCTTGTGGTTTCTAACCGAACGCTCTACCGACTGAGCTAACCCGGCCCCTTCAAATTGTGCCAACTGATATAGTCATGATTTATAAACAATATTACGAAAGATAAAAAAAAATCGTCGGTGTCCCCAGAGTCAGTATCAGCCAGACAGCGAGGGAGTATATCCCCTTTTCACTAGCGCTAGACCAGGGAGATTGTGCTTTTTGCATCTGAGGTGGATCATTACACCTATCATCAGCTACTCACTTTACCGCAAATATCCCTGTGCTACTCATACGCTGAGTTGGCGAGGACCGGTATCGAACTAGAAACCACGCTCTTCCGACTGAGCTAACCCGGACCCATTAAAATCATTTATACCAATTTGAAAACATTAAGAACTTGAAACAGGAACTTTGGTTAAATCGAACTTAACGAAGGTGGAATTTATTCCACCTTCGTATGTCACCCCGCCGTATATTTGAGAATCTGTGTTACGCCTAAAAGATACGTGGTTTGAAGTTAACTGACCTGAAAAAATGTAAAAGATGTTAAATGAAATAACTGGTGCATTATTTCTTTTATTCATTGGTATATCAACCCTGAAAATTTCTTTAAATTCAGTTAATTCCCTGATTTTTGGTATTTTTTTCATTCTCCGGGGTAACATATGATGGTTGAATTTAGGTCCGTTAAGTTCGATTTAACCGATACTTTTATCAAAATGACTTTTTTCGGCGTTAAATGACACGAAAAGGATTGATACGCCGTAAAACAAACAAAATAAACCATACAAATCCTCAAATACTAATTCAAATAACTGGAATAATTTCTCATAAACTGCAACGCATTTACAGTATTCATTTAATTTATATAATAAACACCCAAATTTATCCCCCGAGTGTCGTTCAAAATACAAAACGTAAACCTTAGTTTGTATGCAAGTTTATGCAAGTTTATGCAAGTCAATACTATTCCCTTTAAGATCGCCAGCAATTAAATATTCATGCAACTATATTTGGAGAGTAACACGCCAAGTTAAAAACAAAAAAACACAAACAGAAAATTCCACATTAAACAAAATTTAAAAGAAAAGTAAAAAAAAAATAAAATAAAATTGGTGACATTTTAAAAGCCCTTCTCTTTTGCTCCACCTCAAAATAGGCAGTCATATTTCAGGTAGTAACGCACGGTTATCAAGGAGAAAGAGAACAAAAATTAATGAATTTTATCTCAGAAATACAATTTCACAATTTCGCTCATTATTGATTTCAAATGAAATTAAAACAGTTATTAAATATTCAACGCTTCCACTGAAACAAAAAGAAAATTAAAAAAAAGAAAAAAATTAAAGAAAGAAAGATGCTAAACACAACAACAAACCTCTTGTTCAATATCAGCATCAACTTCAACGCCACGATTATAGCATTTTTCCATTTCCTACGAGAATTGCAAAATTTTAATGTTATTGTCATTATTATTTTGTACCCAATTAGTCATCACACTTTCAGAAACTAATGACTTTCTCTAGATATTAAGTGACAACAAGTCTCTTTAGTATTTCACTATCTATATATTAATACCCGTGTTCCTTAATTGTACGACTGTTATCATCTTGCAAGACCCTCTGGTTAAAAATGAGATCCTCCAATTTGGCCAAGATGAAAAGCAAAAATGTAAATCCTGATTATCTTGAGTTGCTTATCCAACGAATTTCTTATGTTTTATTTGTGTCGTCACTTCAGATAAATAATTGACCATTAGGGGCCGGGTTAGCTCAGTCGGTAGAGCGTTCGGCTAGAAACCATAAGGTTTCTAGTTCGATACCCGCCCTCGCCAACTCAGCGTATGAGTAGCACAGGGATCTGTGCGGTAAAGTAAGAAGCTGATGGTAGGTGTGGCGCTCCACCTCAGACGCTAAAATAATCTCCTTGGTCTAGCCCTAGTGAAAAAGGGATAGACTTCCTCGCTGCATGGCTGATACCGACATTAGGCCGCCCCGACGACTTTACTTACTTACATTTTTATTATAAAGAATGGGGAGAAAAATGGCTTGATACATAGAAAATAAATAAGAAAGAAAGAAGGTAAGGGAAATATGCAGAGAGGGGGTAAGCGCGTTGAAGCGATAGCGCTAAGCTGTTTCAATAAAACATAATTGTTATGGTAATTTCCCACGCAGACATAGGCTCATCCAGCTATAAATAGCACCAGGTTCTACACGTAAGCGAGAAGTAATATTTCAGCAGACTGTCGATAAGACAGCCTCGCGTGTAACCGACTCATTGGTATATGTTTGTATGACTGTTCTTTGTTAATATATTTGTTTAACTAATTTCCTGTCTTGTGTCTTTATTATGGCCCCTAACCAGGCTACAACAATAATGAAAAAAACAAAAGAACCCAGTATGAGAGTAAAAGAGTTACAACATATTATTATACTCTTTACATATTGAACTATAAGCAATAGCTCTTAATGTTGCATAGCGCCTTCTTCACTGGCACTAAATAATTATAATGTTGCATACCTCTTTCTTTAATTCTATTTCTTGGACGTCTTTAGTATTCTGATCGTCTTTGGTATTTCTATCATCTATCTTGACTTAGTCTGGCATCTTCTAAGATCTTGCGTCTGGTGTTGACTTGGGGATTTCGGTCTGGTTTTCTGTTGCATATACCAATGAGTCGGTTTTCGTGCTGGCTAGTCGTCACTTCTTAGTCTTGTTACCAAGACATTCATTAACCACAAGAACATATTAATTATCCAAACTTTTATTTCCTTAACTATACATAATCCTCTAACTAACATAGCGTGCGTGAGTTCCAGTTTTATGCAGGACCTAAAATGGCCGACTGCTCTGCCTGACGTCTAACTGCAAACTGGGGACCGAACAGGTCCCACGTAACTCCACGTATTTTGGCGGGCTTTTGTAATTTTCCATGTAAGGACCCGGCCATGGCATGAAAAGGGTCATCCCCTCAGAATTACAAGGGATTGACAATAATCTTATGCAACCGCATAGATTATGTAACATTAAGTAAACCTATCAAACGTTGTAATAATTAAATTATCACGCTGTAGTACATCCACAGGTCCTGCTGGTTGTTGATAATTTTTAAAGGATGAGCATTCAGTAAATATCACACTAGTCGTAACAGATAGCTTTCACCAGGGATTAATATGAGAACATCTTTGTTAAAAATTCCTTGCATTCTTCTAATTTTAGTATAGATCGTGAAATAAACATCTAAACATTATAATAAACTAGTACAAAATAAAAAAAACGTCCTCCAGGCGATGTAAAAATAGATTTTTGAAACATATTGCCTGAAGGGTGGGAGTAAAAAATTCAATGTCAGCTAATTTGTATCCTAAGTGAGTAAAATCATCAAATTCATTAAAGGATTAAAAAATAAAACAATTTGAAATGTAAACTTTAAATATGTGTTAAAATAAAACAAATTATATAGAGATATATAATACCAGTCATGTATTTTATTAAAACTTGTTTTAAAAAAACAATGAGAACTGTCTAATGTTGCATGTTCAAATTGTGAGTGTATTTATTCTATGTTGTGACGATTTTGGGTAATGTGACGTAAGCAGTGACGTAATTTTTTTTACAGAATATGAAAATGACACAAACTGTGACATTCACTGAAACTCACTCAGCCTCTCTCTCTCCTCTCTCTCTCTCTCTCTCTCTCTCTCTCTCTCTCTCTCTCTCTCTCTATCTATCTATCTCTCTCTCTCTCTCTCTCACTCACTCTCACACACACACACACACACAGAGACAGACATACCAGCACTGGTGCAATTTTTTCCGTAGAGGCTCTAGTCCATTTATGACAAGAATCTTAGTCAATCGTGCTACCTCGTTATTTACTAAACTTAGCTTATATGTGACTCAAGTCGAAAGTATGGGGCACCCAATGAGGTTCGAACCCACTTGTAATGCTCTGCCATTCTAGTTTTCAAACCATTAAACCACACGAAGCGCCCTACTCACTAGTGCTTGTATAATAGCTTGAATAATATTTTTGTACATGAAAAATCTCTCTCTCTCTCCTCCCCCCTCTCTCTCTCTCTTCTTATCCCCCGTCACTCTCTCTCTCTCTCTCTCTTCTTATCCCCCCGTCTCTCTCTCTCTCTCTCTCTCTCTCTCTCTCTCTCTCTCTCTCTCTCTTCAATGGTGTTATTGTGCAATTTGTATCTGTTCTAGTTCCTGTGTAAACTAAAATATGACATTGAGAAGTGGACTATTACGAGGGTGGCATGCATCTCTTCATCACTGATCCTAGCGATTTTTTTGGTAAAAATTGTTTTCCGTAGCTGAAATCCTACTCTATGTAAGGATGTTAGTGTAGAGCTGATGGTAAATATGGCAGACCGCCTTAAATTCCAAAGTAATCTCCATGGCTTACCGCTAGTGAAAAGGGAATAGAGTCACTTCCTGTCTGGCTGATACCAACAGTAGACAACTCCGCTGGCTTTATTTACTTTTGAGTGATTAAAAGATACGAAATTCGCTAAAGAGGTACAATTTTACAAAGGATTTTGTATTATTGTGCTGGAAATAATTTTTATCGACGCTAATGAAAGTAAAAACAGATTTTAAAACATTAATCAATGCCCTACCTCTTCATAGGTTTTTAGATTTTTTTCTCTCGCTATTTAGCGTGAATAAGCCGGGTCATGTTAACATAATGAAAATAACATTTTATGTTTTAGAAAAATTTATTTCTCGACACGTATCTATGCAGCGTAATTCAATAACGCCTTATAAGTCGTGTTAAATCCGGTGTATTTGAAATATTGATTAAATGATTTATATTGGTAGAGTTAAATAATATAACAATTTCTTTGCATCAGGTTTGGCCTTTCTTGCGCACGATGTCAATCAAGTACATGACTTTCAAATAAATTTTTAAAAAACGAAAATATACTTTAACTAGCAAGACCTGTGGATATACCACAGTACAGTAATTTAATTATTACATTTGATATGTTTACTAAAGAGCTATTTTGAAAATATAATATTAAAATAGTTCAATATAATATTGTATTATAATAATCTTGATTTAACTTTCTTTTTTTTTTCTTTTTTCCTTTGTTTTATCTTTTTATTAGTTTCAATTGAAAGAGATTGCAGTTGTTGCTTCCGTGCAAGAGCTATTGCTATACTAGCGGGGCCTGTGGACATAACAGTATGATAATTCTAATTATTACAAAATGTGATATGTTTACTTTAGAGCTATTGCGAATAGTTCAATATGTAAAAAAAGTATAAGGATCATGATTTAACTCTCTCTCTCTCTGTCTCTGTTTCTCTCTCTCTCTCTCTCTCTCTCTCTCTCTCTCTCTCTCTCTCTCTCTCTCTCTCTCTCTCTCTTATTTTTTCTGCGTTCCTGCCTTAATTTTACCTCTTCATTATATTCACTAAAAAGAATTAAAAGCTGAAGCTTCCATGCGATCACCCCCTCTCTTTATCTTTCCCCGATCCTCTATATTTCTTTTTTTCTCTTTCTTATTATATTTTTGAGTAGCAAATCCTTTTTCTGTTCTTTTTTTTTCTTTATAATAAAAACGGAATTAACCAAGATGATAACGGTCGGAAGATTGAAGAACTAGTTTATTTATATATAGATGGCATATTCTTTAAATCTGCTCTGGCCTTTCTGGCACACAACTCAGTTACATCTTCCCCAGATAATCAGGATTTACATTTTTGCATTTCATCTTGGATGATTTTGAGGGTCTCATATTTACCCAGAGCGTGTTCCAAGATGATAACGGTCGTACGAACATGACTATTAATATATACTATGTATATTTAAGTATATTTTCGCTCATTTTCTTTCTTTGAAAGTCATGTACTATATATATATATATATCTACTATGGTAGAGGCGTGTAGTATCACTGACAAGGTTAATTTCGCAGGGATTGTTCGCTATGTACCGGCGGCCGAACGGATATGGTCTCTGACTATGCCTGTGAAGTCCCGGTTTCGATTCCTGTCGGAGGGGAGTCGTTAGTATACATCGCTGAAGAGACTTAATAAAGTCGAAACAGTATGTACGGTGTTCTGCATGGCGAACCATCCTTTGCCGGGATTAACTTGTCAAGATTATTTTCTATAGTTGTCGAATTTTATGCGATACGTGCATTATAATTGCCTTCAAGCAAAAATATAAATAATAATTTATTCAACAATGCTTCTATAAAAACAAACATCCAAAAATCTTATATATATATATATATATATATATATATATATATATATAATCAGACTACATGGGTGAGAGATGGTGTGGAATATTCCATTACAGTAATAGGCTGTACAACAAACCAAACCGAACGAAATCAAAAACCTTCCCAGTGAATGACGTTCCTATATATGAAAAGAAGAGACCGGGATAGATATAGATAAATAGACGAATATACTTCAGATCGATTGATATATAAAAAAACAGGAAAGATTGGTAATTTTGAGAATTCATTGATAATGCAATAAAACTGAAAACTGGTTATTTGATTGATTTTGAATTTAGCTGATCAATTTCTCAATAATTTATTTCTTTGATCCGATTTTTTAATACATTTTTATCAATTCAAACTAAAAAAAAAGTTTTCGTTTTTTTTCATGCGGAATTCCAATCACGATAATTACGCCTGTTACATCTGATGATGTTTTAACGATTTGATCTGAATATTGATCAATCTGTCTGAGACGCGACTCCCCAATCTTTATATCAATTTGATATTTCAAGTCAATTTAACACAATTTCTATCAAATTTGAAAATTCGTAAAATCATATATATATATATATATATATATATATATATATATGAGAGAGAGAGAGAGAGAGAGACAGACAGACAGACAGACAGACAGAGAAGATTCTGGGTGTGCAGATAGCAGATAACTTGTCAATTTGATATTTTTTCAAAGTTTTTTTTTTTTGTTATGCATCGACTAACCTAATTTCATAATCTTTATTCAATCTTGCTATTCGACTGCAAGAACTAAAATACTATTCTACTTTTTGAGAATTACATACAAGTACTGACTGGTGGACTTAACTGGAATCAAAGTGACTACTAGTCCCCTATGTTCTGCTGAATTCTTTTCTATCCAATCCTTCAATCTATTCCCGAATACCCAGTACATTCTTTCTCTCTCCCTCCACCATTCCCCCATCTCTCTCTCTCTTTCTCTCTCTCTCTCTCTCTCCCTCTCTCTCTCTCTCTCTCTCTCTCTTTCTCTCTCTCTCTCACACACACACACACACACACACACACACACTTCCATATTTGCCTTTTCTGAAAGTTTACAATTTATGAAGAGAAATTTGCTTAAAACTTAGTAGTCCAGCCAATTAGAGCAGTGCTTTAATCTAAACCGTAACATTACCTCCTCAGATCTTACGATTCTCTGGTTTCCTTTAAAGGATTATACTTGTTCTTAGTTGTGAATGTCTGTGTAATTAGTAATTGACAGTGACTTCCCCTGTTTTATTATTACATCCCCTTTGTGTAAATATTTAGCGTTCTGAAAGTATATAAAAATGTGCTAAAATGTAAATACTCAACAGGAATGAATAAAGCAAACATCTTCGGCATAAAATAACTGTGTTGACATGTCGTAATATCCAACCAACGAACTTCTAGCTCACGGAAGTTAACTTACAATGAGCCAATTCAATACTTACTTGAGTGATCACTTAAGGAGCCACATGAACCTTAAACAACCTCAGTACTTTGTTTATCACAACTGACTTGATTCGGCAATAAATGGCCCGAAAATGGTTAATATAAAACAACCATCAAATCATCAACCATTGACAACTTTACTTGCTCTTCAAATTGGCACAGTTTACTAGGTATGGCGTTAACCTGCATATAATGGTGAAGTTCTAGAGCTCGTAGTGGTAGTACCTGTTAGGGTCCCATCTATGGGTAGAATAGAAATCATGTGTTTTTAAAGAATAAACATATGGAGTTAAATAAAGATTTGTCAGTGCCCATAAAGTATGAAAAAAACAAAATATCTTCGGCATAAAATAACCCAACAAAATTTGACGTGCCGTAAAATCCAACCAACCAACCAGCCAGCCAGCCAACCAAAAATCTGGCACAAAATAAACGTTTCCCCATTTAAATTAATGTAATTTAAATTAATTTTTCGTCATCAACCACAATATTAGAATCATCAGTGTTTTTTTTTTATTTGCAGTGATTTTGATAAAATATCAATTAAATAAGCAGGTGGTTTGCTTAATAACTATATTTTCGGAGTTCATTCACCTTCCGATAGGAAATCAAGAATTTGTGACGTTTTCTTTCTCTTTAAGAAAACAACTCGAAGCGGCTACCCGGCATAAAAAGTTACTCTCGCAGATCCATTATTACTGAATCACAAATTGGATATTCGCTGGATGCCCCCATTAAAATCCAGAGGTAAAAAAAAAAATATATCTTGCATTGATCTGGCCTGGTGGGTGTCATAAAAAAGTGAACAGATACTATCAAAGAATTAATGTCGCCTGTTTAAGATATTAAATGCAAAAAAAAAAAATCCATATTCTTACTATTTAAATTTTATCTTTTTTATCATCTTCATCTATATAAATCAAATCTTCATTATTTTTGTTCAAAAAGCAAGATTTGATGATAGGGAATTTGTATATATATTCACTTTGGTATTAATTGTTTTATTTAAATAGTTTCCTCCGGACATACATACATACACACCAACTGACCATTATATATATATATATATATATATATATATATATATAGAGAGAGAGAGAGAGATGTTTCTCGAGTTGATTCTTATTTATCTTTAGATATAATATATAGAAATAATTCCTGATATTATAAAACTGATAAAACTAATATAAAACTGATAAAAACCAGTAGGACCTATGGATATACCACAGTATGATGACAATCTAATTATTACAACGTATATTAATTATTAAAATTTTCACTTAAGAGCTATTGCGATATTTCAATATATAAAAATTATAGTAATCTTGATTTAACTCTCACTCACTCTTTTTTTCTTTCATTATGTTCGATTGAAACAGATTAGAATTAAGTCTTCCGCGTGTTTACCACACCATATTCCATCTTCTCTCTTTCTTTTTTAGTCCATGATTATATTGATACTTCTTATAGCAAATATATGCAACCTCCGGGTGCAAATATTTAAGTATTAATGTAATAAAATATCATATTAAATTAAAAAGGCTAATGAAACTAAATAAGAATGCAGATAAAAAGATTTTAAATAGATGGGGTATAATTGAAAAGTAGAACAACTGAAACTTACTCTTTCATCTCTTCCGTCTTTTATTGCTAAATTTTCCTAATTTAACTATTTAGTTAAAATAGGATGTAAAGAATAACATTACAGTTTTTTTCTTCTTGTTTATAGATTTCTTTTAAGATTTATCCCCGAAATTTTTGCTCGTATTCATAAAGATAAAAGCAAACAATTAGAAACCAATTATACTAAGCACATATTTATTAAAATCAAATTTTTAATATCAATATGCAAATTAGCCTTCCCGTTAACAGTGTAAACAATTATTTTGTTTTATATATAAATTCGGTTGTATCCTATTAGTATTTAGACCCGCCCAACGGGGTGGGGGTCCAGTGGCTTCGGCCCTGGATCTTTACAAGTTAATAGCGTCGATCCCAGGGGGCTATCGCCCAGGCAATACCTGACCCCCTTGACTTAAGGGGGCAGGGCTGCGTTTATTGCTCAGTGCCTGAGGCGCCCCCTTGAGGGGGAATGCCGAAGCGATCAACGCATTTTTTGTTCTTTCCCACCCATGAGCTTCGGCTTGTGGGTGGGCCCATGTTAAAAAGAGGCCTTGTATCCAGCCCATACAAGTGGGGTATGCAGCAAATACCTGTAGCTCCGGCCAACGCCGGGGTCCATTGGCTTCGGCACTGGACCTTACAAGCTAACATCGTTGATCCCAGGGGACCATCCCCCAGGCAACACCTTCCCCCTTGACTTAAAGGGGCAGGGTTGGGTTTATTGCCCAGTACCTGAGGCGCCCCCTAGCGGGTGGAATGCCGATGGGATCAACTTATATTTTGCAACCGGCGCCCATGAGTTACGGCTTGTAGGTGGTCCCACTTTAATAGGGCCTTGTAACTAACCCGTACACGTGGAATAGGTGGTAAATATCTAGTATGTAGATATGGTCAATAGTGTTAATAATGAGAAACAATCTTATTAATAAGTGTGGTTTGAATAAAAATTAAATCGTGGAGAATGTGTCGTAAATAACTAAGGTAATTGTGACTTGAGTAGTAATATAGTTTCGGTTACAGGCAGAAAGACACACAATCTCTATTATAATAAGATTTAGAAAGGAGCGAAGGATTGTAATTATAATTTAGTCGGTATCGTTCTTATATAAAAAGTTTTGATTATTAAAAAAAAAACATTCAAACGAAACGCAGACCCCCACAAATCATCATTATTCTTCTTCCCTATTCTCTTTGCCTTTTCTTCGCTAACAAACAATAGCATCACCACTTTCTGGCAGCAAGGGTATTGTAATTTTTTCGTTCGAAATTGCAGAGAGATTACGGCCATTTATTCAGTTATCTCCCTTTTAACGATAGATAAAGATTTTTTTTGTTGATGTTCTCCTTTTAGATTAGCCTATATATTTGGTCATTTAGAAAATCCCCTTCTTAGCTGTTGCTTTGCCAAAATATTTATTTTATAGATTGTAAAAAAACAAATAAATGAAAAATGAAACGAATACATTGATTGAATTGTGGTTACTCATCTTACGGACGTTGCAAAGCTTGAGTTCAGCCTTTAGAAAGCTCAAGTATTAAGCCTAACCTTGACAAAATTTATTGAAATAATCAGATTAATGTTTCCGTTTTTTTTTAAATTTCTTTTTTTTAATAATATATGAAGGCTGGTGTAGCTCAATGATTAGAGCATAAAATCAGAAAAATATGGTAATAAAGGTTGATATTCAGTATTTCGAAAAAAAAAAAAGCAGCTAATTAAAGGAATAATCCTCAGATACAAACATGTCTTCAATTTCCTGATGTAAACATAAAGCTAGCCGTATCTGTGAGAATTCCACAATTAATTAGAGACAAACAATGAGAAATGTTGAGAAATATTTAAACTTTCAATAAGAAAAGCTCAACAAATCTATTATATGGGTATTATGAATTTATTTCGATCGCTAACTCCATAAATGAGCCCAGTCTCGTCAGATAGCCAACACAAAACGGAGAATAAAGTACACCAAAATGGAGAAAAAGCGAAAACCCCATTTGTTCCTTTTTTCCAGTAGGTACGTCCTCATTCCAATTCCCATATATATATATATATATATATATATATATATATATATATATATCAGTCATCCACAGACGCGTGTTTTGAAGTTTACTTCTCATCAGTGCGTCTCGACATTTTAACAGCTACCTCTAGCCGGGATCGAAACCCGACAGAATTTTCGGCTATCAGCGGGCCGTTAGTCTAGGATGAACAATTAATTGCTACATATTTTACGGCGGTATGTTTTTACAATCACCAGAGAACTCTAATCTGTAAACAGACAGGTCACGGCTAATACAAAACGGTGAACTTACAATTAATTAGTGCTCAACCATAGGAGTGGGAAGCATATATGTCAGTCAACTAGACTCGGGTTTCGAAGTTTACTTCTCATCAGTGCGGTTTGAGATTTTAACAGCTACCTCTAGCCGGGATCGAACCCCGACAGAATTTTCATCTACCAAGTTCCTTACCCTTGCGGATATTAGCGGGCGGTTAGTCTACGGTGAACAATTAATTGCTACATACTTTACGGCGGTATGTTTTTACATCATCATCGTGTCGCGCAATCAGTACGGATATCCATGACAATCTCTCTCCAACCCTCCCTCTCATTCATTGACCGAGGAAGGTCCTCCCCTCAGCATCCAGCATCCTCACAGAGTTGTTCAATGTAGGTCCTTGCTAGGCGGCTCACACTAGAATGCCCATGTGTTGGCTTCCACAGGAGAACGTCGCTTATGAGCTCGTCCTTGCTTCTCCAGCAGTGTCCAGCATGCCTTGTATGTCTCACTCGGATGGTTTGTGAGATGGGGGCAGGTGGATAAACAGCTGTTTCCTTGTGGGGTGCTGTTTCCATGATTTGTTCAAGACCGCAAGCAACATTCTTGTGCATCTCCCATCTAGCTTATTCTCAAGGCGCCTTGTTAGGGTCCAAATGGTGTAGCCGTACAGCAGCACTGACACAACCACAACCTTGAATTTAGTTGTTTGTGTGTGTTATATCCACTTTTTTCCTCTATTTCCCCCACACACACACGCGCGCGCATATATATATATAATATATATATATATATATATATAAGTCAGACTTGCCCTGAAGAGCATTAAGCGAAACTAATAGTAGGTTCGTCTGACTCATTAGATTTATATATATATATATATATATATATATATATATATATAGAGAGAGAGAGAGAGAGAGAGAGAGTGAGAGAGAGAGAGAGATGAGAGAGAGATATGTCGACTATGAAACGGTCAAAGCTTATGACTAGGAGTTTTACGTTCTCCATAGTCAGGGGAGCTACTATTCAAGGTAGAATATAGCCGAATGAACAGATAGACAGATACCGCTATGTAGATAAGATAGCAGCAACTTAGAAGTATAAAATATACAATAGAAGATAATACAAAATGAGTCTGCAACAATTTCTTTGAAAGTAACAGCCAGAATTAAGTGACTTTTAAAAAAAATTATATTCTCACCCAGACAGTCTGCATTTTCCTCAGTTTGACTCGGTATACTTACAGAAGAATATATGTCTCTGCGTAGCTGTTTGGTTCTTATAGGTTATCTGAAATCATCTGATTAAATATTTGTGTATTAAAAAACCATAATCCGGATTTATCAGATTTCTTCCAGTGTCTAATTCCTTGCTAACCATAATATCTTATTTAGTGCAATATTTATTCTTCTTTTTATTTGACGTATTCTTCAGTAGGAAATTTATCCACACCAGAGCGTTGAAAATATGTGACAAGACACAAAGCGGATATAACAAGCGGCTTGAAGAGGCTGGATGTTAATGCAGGTGCCCATATCATCATCATCATCATCATGTCGCGCAATAGCACGGATATCCATGACAATGTCCCGCAACCTTCCTATCATTCATTGACCCTGGAAGTTCTTCTACGCAGCAACCAGCATCCTCACATAGACGGTCAATGAAAGTCCTTGCTGGGCGGCCCACTTTAGCATGTCCATGTGTTGGCTTCCACAGGGAGAAAGTCGCTGATGGGCTCGTCCTTGCTTCTCAACAGTGTCCTGCATGTCTAGTCCGTCTTACTCGGTACTGCATGTTACTTGTGTTCTTTGCATATTCATCTGTTGTAATAATATTGATTCAGAAATAAATTATAAAATCTTAAAATAGGGAAAATAGGGAAGGGAGATATTTTACAATCATTCTGTATACTCATTATAAAAATTGAGCCAGAAGCTGCTTATAGTAAAAAGGTGAGGTAAATAATATCTAATACCTTCCTTCTATCATATTCCCATTCTCCTCATGTTCTCCCACGCTTTTGCATTTTTTTTGTTCTTTTCGGTTAGACGTAACTGGTTCCAAAACAGATTAAGTCTTACAGATACAATATTGATACTTGAAAGAAAATCCTAAATGCACTGCATACAGACAATTGTATGTGGAGACGCGTTGCATGACGGTTATCGTCTATCATAATGGAGATGGAGTTTAGAGTTCAATTTCTTGCTGAAGCTGTTTGCGTTTTCTGTTAATATTCTGGTCGCTATTTTAGGCGTTTGTTTCTTCTGTTGGTAAATCCAAGTCGATATTGAGTTTGGGTTCTGTTGGTTAATCCCTGTTCAGTTCTTTGAAATTCCAGATAGAAAAGAGTGTAGTTTTAGAAGATACACCCTGTAGCAGAAAGTCTGTCGTATTCATTGAAATCCTGGGTAGAAAATAATGTTGTATTAGTAGTTCTTGTAATCCTCGTCTGTAAGTCTTGATCACAGAAGGTTCAATTTGCAATTGATATCAGGGCAATTACTAACAATCTTAAATGGGTTATATCTTATCGGTAGTGCTTGCTGCTAATGTCGGGAAAGTTCATAAATATGAGTGGCAACGAGGCGTACATCTTATACTAACAAGATGATCCAACAGTTTCAATTCTCGCTTATGCCATGGAATAACACATGAATCTATATCGTGTACCCACAGTTAATAGGACAAGATGTGTTCTTCAAGCCTTGATATGGCAACTACTATAGGAGAAGGAATACTGAATTCAAAACCAAGAGTAATCCACTGAAAAATGATCTTTTGTCGCATCCTAACCATGGTGGATGTCTTGGGTAAATTCATATATAAAAACACTTTTTACAGATTTTTTTTTGGATATAAGGTGTGTGCTAGACGCCCACTCTTATTTATAGACTGGGCAAGAGTCATGTGACCATATTCTTGTCCAATCACTGGCAGTGTTCTGCTGCTGATATTGTTACTTATACCGGCTGTTCTAATCTTAGCTACTCAAACTACTTGGATCTTCGTGGACGATGGAACATAGGATTATAACTCAGGACTTATTCACTTACCAAAGGATCCTATAACTCAGGACTTACTTATTTACTTGAAGTTCTTTACAACTGGCCAAGGATGGCGGCCAGATACTTAACACTGGGCACCTCACATAGAGTAATGGTTTGAAGGCTAGGTTAGCAGACCATTGTTAGTGAGTTGAATTTTCACTGGAGGCCTCATACTCGCGGGCTTGTGCCCCATCTAAACTAGGATAAACAGGTTTTTTTAAAAAAAGAGCATCCTGTCGTGGTGTATTTGTTAGCAAGCTAGTCTTGCAGATCCATTACTATTGAATAGCAAGTTCGATATTTGTTGGATTGGTTGTTTGTTTGGATTTTACGGCACCTCAACCCTTCTTGGATTATTTTATGCTGAAGACTGTTTTATTCAATTTTTGATGGATATCGAAAATTCTTTTTTAAAACTCAATTTTTCAAACTCATTTTTTTTCTATTTAATGCATAGGTGATACACTAACAGATACTACAAATCCGGACCAGGCTGGACCTAGGAGTAATGGTAATCAAGGTGTACACACCACACCCCCAAGAGCTCCAGAATTGGAACCACAGCATCTTCATTGAATGCTCCATAATTGTGGCCTTGTGTCACATACTACCCGTGGCGACCGAGTTGGTAAATATCTACATAAGAACAATTCTGGATATCCTATAGATGATGTTTCTTATCGTTTTTTTTATTTTTTGCTTGTTTGTTTGTTTACTTTATTTTTTTAATCCACGTCCTTTTAATTTTTTCTTGAGTTTCATTTACTCGTGTTATGATTTTTGTAGCCGGTAATATCGAAAAACAAGCTTAACTCTAAATATTTTCCCGAGTAATATGATAGGGATTCGATATAATTCCGAAGAAGATTTTCTCAGTAATCCAAGTAAGTCAGAAGCCTGGATAAATGACGTCATGGATATAAACAGGCAAGACATTTTTAAGAAAGAAGGGAAAGCAAACAGAGAAATAAAAATAAATAAATAAAAATATAAACGTCGTTTTTTGAAGAAATAACAAATTTTATTTGTTTCTTTGAAATGCCTCTTGGATTTTCTTGCTTCTTGTGTTATCAGATATTGTTTCAGTCATTGAATATATTGATTTAGCATTTTATACATTTAAAGGGATTCCTGCACATACACCTATGCACAGACCTAGGGACGCGTAATCACGGACATACACAGATACGCACGTTGATAGATGCCACTGTATTAGATTAGATATTAGTTTCCATTTTTTATAGATCAGATCTAACCGAAAACAAAATTGAATGAATACATTAAATAAGTATGAACGTGTCATAAACAAGATAGAAATCTCATTAAATTTTAAATCTGAGCGTTGAAAGATTTTTCAACTCGCAAGAAGTGTTAAGCAAATTATACCCAGCTACGTTAAGCGTGTCAGGCTATGTATTTGACGCATCAAGTCAAATACAGAACGTTTCTCTTTACAAGAATCTACTTAGTAAAAGCATGTATCCATCTTATTTATTCCCTTCTATAGGTAAATTGAAATCGGGCAATTTCATGTCAAATCATCCGGGCAATGTTTCTGATTTGCAAAATTCTTACTGATGTTGTAGCTTCGGTTCTGTGCACAAACCAAACTATATTTTTGGTACAAATAATGTTCAATATATGTGAAATAATAATAGAAAAAAAATTGTCATAGATGCAGTGCGACATCGGGTCATTGATCTTGCTATGAAAATATCAGAAATCATCAATAACAGGTATTTGCCTCATACCCCACTTGTATGGGCTGGGCACAAGGCCTCGTTTTAATATGGGCCCAGCCACAAGCCGAAGCTCATGGGTGGGGAAGAACAAAAATTGCGTCGATCCCTTCGGCATTCCCCCTCAAGAGGGCGCCTCATGCGCTGGGCAATAAACCCAGCCCTGCCCCTTTAAATCAAGGGGGCAGGCATTGTCTGGGGGGATAGCCCCCTGGGATCGACGCTATTAACTTGTAAAGATCCAGCACCGAAGCCACTGGACCCCCATCCCGTTGGGCGGGAAATCATCAATAACATAAAGTTGGTTTATTTAAGACATTCCTGATTGCACTTTTGGGTTAACTGGCCAAAAAATGTTTTTATAAACTATTTTTTAGTTGTAGGGAAGCTCTAGAACTCATTTTACAGACAAAAATAGATTACAAAAAGTCGCCATTTTTCATGAACCCCACCAAATTTGGAGAGCTATATAATCTACATAAAGTAAAAGTCTTCGGGGCGGCCTAAAGTCGGTATCAGCCAATCAGCGAGGGGGTCTATCCACTTTTTCACTTGCGCTAGACCAAGGAGATTATTTTAGCGTCTGAGGTGGTGCGCTACACCTACCACCAGCTCCTTACTTTACCGCACAGATCCCTGTGCTACTCATACGCTGAGTTGACGAGGACCGGTATCGAACTAGGAACGTTGTGGTTTCTAGCCGAACGGTCTACCGACTGAGCTACAACATAACTCCGCAAATTTGTGGAATTGGAATTTCAAATTTTGGGGATTGTCTAACGTTAACATAGTCCACACAAAAATCAGAAAAATTGAAGTGGGTGGGTGATAATTATACTTTTTTCTGGGTGATTTGACATGGAATTACCCAATTGATAAACTAGCTGTGGACCCTCGGCCACCGCTTTCTCGCAACCATATGAT
>CM042141.1:140634829-140637329 GCA_023376005.1 Doryteuthis pealeii
GAAATTGAACATGATAATCTTGTGATGTAAGTAATAATTTGCCCTCTTATTACGAGTTGTGCAGGAAATAATTTTCTATTATTTTACAAGGATTCTTACTCCTAATAATGTAACCCTTTTAGAAATTAGCATCTAACTTATCTTCTAAAACCACTTGGATATATTCTCACGCACATTATATTAGCCTTGTCTTATATCTCCCAAATCTGTTTTTTTTTTACTTTATCCCTGAGGCTTTACGTTGATCGCATACCCTTGTAACTTAACATATTAAATCCTTTATCTTTGGGCAAGTTGATTTAATCCCTGGTATCTATATTTCTGGCAAAATAAATTGTGGGGTTTTCTTTATTTTATAAACTATCTATTTGAAATAGAATCCGCTAAGCTAGTATTAATGTTCCTTAGGGGGAGCCTTTTTGAAGCCTGCTTCTACCTTTGTTGTAACAAATCTTTGGATACCCTAAGTTCAGAAAAAGGGTCTATCAAGAGCATCTCCCATATAATTATTTTGAACATTAGTCGTGATAATGAAGACTAGCAGGAACGTTTAAAATGTTTATCTTAGAGCTACTGCGAAATAGTTCAATATGTAAAATTATAATAATATTGATTTCTTTTTCTCTTTCTCTCTTCCCCGCCTCTCTCTCTCTCTCTCTCTCTCTCTCTCTCTCTCTCTCTCTCTCTCTCTCTCTCTCTCTCTCTCATTTTCATTCTTTTCATCTTTTCAATATATTCGATTGAAAGTCTTTTTATTATATTTTTTGTGTAACATTTCCTCTTCTTTCCTTTCTTTCTTAATAATAAAAATGGAATGGTCCATTGTTTAGCTGTCGTGACGAAACGCATGAGTAATAAGAATTCTGTGGATAAGCAACACCATACAATCAGTATTTACATTTATGCATTACATCTTAGGCGGTTTGGACGGTTTCATTTTTAAACAGAGGGAATTGAACGATGATAACGGTCGTACAAAATAGGAACACGATTAATAATAATAATAATAATAATAATAATAATGATGTTGATCAAGAAAAAAAAGAAAACTTATCAACTAGTGGAGTTTCCGGTTGCAGCAGAACACAGGGTGAAGATGAAGGAAAAGATGGACAAATACCTTGACCTTGCCAGAGAATTGAAAAAGCTGTGAAATATGAGTTTCAAAGTGATACCAATTGTAGTTGGTGTACTTGGAAGGGTCCCAAAAAGTTTGGAAAAAAGACCGGAGGATCTGGAAATCAGAGGAAGAATTGAGAATATCCAGACTACTGCACTGCTGCAATCGGCTAGTATTCTCAGAAGAGTCCTGCCAACCTGAGGAGGTTTGCTGTCACTCAGATTCCAGTGAAATAACACCAGCTAACGCTGGTGTGAAATAATAATAATAATAATAATAATAATAATAATAATAATAATAATAATGATGATCAAAGGAATCAATACCTGGGCTGTCCCCATTATAAGATACTCAGGACCATTCTTAAAATGGACAAAAGAAGAACACAGACAGATCGACCAAAGGACGAGAAAATTAATGACCATGCACAAGGCTCTCCACCCTTGCGATGATAGAGATAGATTATATGTGTCAAGAAAGGAAGGGGAAGAGGTCTTGCCAACATAGAGGAATGCGTAGAAACCACAATCCAACAACTTGAAGATTACACAAGAAAGAGCAAAGACAAACTACTTATGGCGGCCAACAATAATAGAGGCGAAAGATGGACAATCAGAAAAACAACAAAGACTAGAAAACAAAAATGGGAAGAAAAACAATTATATGGACGCGTCAAACGACAACTTGAAGAGGTTGCCCATGAAAAGACTTGGACATGGTTAAGAAAAGGAAACCTCAAAAGAGAAACGGAATCACTTATAATTGCTGCACAAAATAATGCCATAAGGACAAACTACATCAAAGCGAAAATTGATTGGACCCAACAAAAATAGTAAATGTAGACTTTGCGGGAATAGAAATGAGACTGTAAACCATATAATCTGCGAATGTTGCAAACTAGCACAACGAGAATACAAAACTAGACATGACTGGGTTGGGAAGATGATCTACTGGGAATTATGCAAAAAATATGTTTTGACCATACAACAAAATGGTATATGCATAAACCAGAATCTGTTCTTGAGAACGAAACGCATAAAATTCTCTGGGACTTTGAAATAAAAACGGATCACCTTATCACAGCAAGAAGACCAGACCTAGTGTTGATTAACAAAAAAGAAAGAACTTGTCAACTGGTGGATTTTGTAGTGCCAGCTGATAACAGGGTGAAGCTAAAGGAAAATGAAAAAATAGACAAATATCTGAACCTTGCCAGAGAAGTGGAAAAGTTATGGAACATGAAAGTGAAAGTGATACCAATTGTGGTTGGTGCACTTGGAACAGTCCCAAAAGGATTGGAAAAGGGTTTGGAAAGTTTGGATATGAAAGGAAGGATTGAAACCATTCAGAACACTGCACTGCTGCAATCTGCCAGAATAC
>CM042141.1:140639829-140662329 GCA_023376005.1 Doryteuthis pealeii
TTAATTCAGTGGATTTAACCCGGAAGATCTTTATGGTGAAAATCGAGTAGGTTACTTCTGTACATACTATATAATAAATCCACACTACTTACATATTTAACACATTATATGTGTTATAACGCTGACTTATCCAGGTAAAACTTATACCAACCAAATATGGAGACCAACCCAATATTTTCACCGGTAAGTCATTCCTTCACACACACACACACATATATACATATATATGACTAGAGTCTATATATGCAAAAGGCCATATGATTAGATTCTGTATATGGGAAGGCCAACAGGATGAGTGTATACATATGTAAAAGCCCTTAGTATCAGAGTAAATGTCGATGATAAATAAAATCTATATGTATTGATATAAGCTATTTACTTACACACACATGTTATTTTGCTCATTTCCATAAAGTTTCCCCTAAGGATGCCTTAAACATCAATGGTTAACGCTGACTTTATATATTTTGAATGCCATAAGGTTGTTGGAAGGGTTATCTCATAGATGTATTATATCCCAGTCACGAATTTCAGGAATCACGAGCATAAGTAGAAATACTGATATATAAAAAATTAAGTAACTCTATGACGTAATTGTGTGACCTTCAGTTGGGCTTAATTCGTAAAGTTTACTTATACACTATTTACACTTATAGAATTAGAATTTTTCAGAATAAGAAAAAAATATATAAATAATATTTTGATCAACAAAGAAATCCCTTGACAACTTATCATAATGTCTGTCCCTAACCGAAACCACGTCACGATAATTTGCCTAAGTTTATCATTGAGTATTTAATTCATAGTCAAGATCATTAATATTCAAATATATATAAAGGGCAGTTTGTATGTATGGATGTCCGGATGAAACTACGAAAATAAAACTATTAACGACAAAATAAATATACACACACATTATATATAACCGGTTCGAGATTTTTTGTGCAGAAATCACGAAGATTTGATTAACATTCGATAATAATTCAAAATCAAAATATACATAGAAATTCTACTTAAAAATGTCCAGCATTTGTAAATCTCAAAAGTAAACAAATCAATACACTATTTCACTGTCTTTCTTCTACTCAGGCGACGCTGGGTAGCCACTTCTAGTATAAAATAAATCTTAACGATGTCTCTATAAGAATCTGAGCTATATTTGTCTGAAAATAGTTAATATTATTAGTGCATTTAAAATCCTGTAATGTGTCCAATATATCCTAAGAAATAAAGGTTTACATAATGTATGGTAGATTTGCATACTGGTTTTAATAAAACCGGGTTTGATAAATAATTACTAGGTGTTATTGATCTCTAATATTATCATTTTATTCATCAACATATTATAGCAATCCGATGAATTTTTTTATATAGAAACCAATTAAACTATAATTAAAATAAGTATTTTATTATATGCGTTCTTATTTAATTTCGTAAGTATTTCTAATTTGATATATTTTATTCCAGTAAAAATCAAATACTTACATCCGGCTAGGGTGGATATTTTTCCTAGTATTATTAAACTTCATAAATACATTTCATTAAATAGCATTAAACTTCATAAACAAAAGTTAAAAGTAAAAGGTAAAGTCGGCAGAATGGTCTATAGTCGGAATAAGGTAGTCAGCGAGAGAGTCTATCCACTTTTCACAAACGCTAGACCAGTGAGATTATTTTTGCGTCTGTGGTGAAATCATCAGCTATTCACTTTATTGCACACATCCAAAGTGTGTTATTCATGCGCTGAGTTGGTGAGAGATGGTATCGAACCAGGAATCATGCGGTTCCTAGTTGGATACTCTACAGACAGTTAAAATCTGGCATCCTAACATATTGATTTCACAAACCGCTGTGTTCTTTTCTTTAAAGTTTTTTTCTTCTTTTTTTTAAAATTTCGAATAGTTCGTCTTCCTTGTTATTTGTTCTGCCAGGCTAAAGTAACTATTAACCCAAACCATTCGCTACGGTTATGATCAGACACAAAGTCTCAAGTGTGAGATGAGAATCGAACCCGCTATTCAGTAGTAATAGGTAGGCAAGACAAGCTTGCTAACCATTACACCACAAGGGGGTACCCTATTGCTAGCTTAACGTAAACTTAGAAGACAGCCCTGTCGTCTTGGGCTTTAGAATATACCGATTGCAGCTCTGCAGAAGGGTTAGACCACACTCCAATAGGCCCACCTATTGGCTCTGGGTGGCGACCTGTGATGCTTAAGGATGGAATTCTGATGGCTGAACAGTATATAACAGTCAACACTCCACTTTGGAACTTACTTAGGCTAGACGGGGCATCGGAGAGGTACCCTCCGATCAATCAGCTGGTCATGTCAAGCTCTAGAACTTATATGATTGTTCCAACGTTATTGCCTTCATGGCAAGCCTTTTTATTATATATGTGCTAGAAGGAGGGGGCTGTAGATCTTCTTTTCCTGGGTATGACGTTAAAATCTATCTGATAGTGAAGTTCCAGATCTGGAGCTCTGGAGAATGTGGAGTACCACGTCATTACCCCTACTTCTAAGTCCACTCTGACCCGGAGTGGTTGCACCTGTTAGAGACTCATCTATGGATTAAATCGAATAAAGCACGTTTTAAAAATGTATTTAAAAACTGAGTTTCAAAAGAAAATGGAGTACCTATCAGGAATGAGTAAAACAAAATGTCTTCGGCATAAAATAACCCAACAATGGTTGACATGCCGTAAACTCCAAACAACCAACCAAAAATCATACAATAAATCTCCATTGCATAATTTAGCTATTAAAACTAAGAAAAATTTCATGAGCATGCGCAGTGCCGACCATATGAATAGATTCTAAATAAATGCTTTCATGTATGAACTTTATAGTCAGTGAGGAGACGTAAACTGCAATTTTTTCTACTGCCCATTTAAAATACCGACAGTAGCCTCTTTGATTTATTCCAGGTTGATTGAATTAAATTTGCTATTCTTCTTGAAGTTTAGCTTTCTTCTTTTCTTTGAGATTTTTCTTATTTTGATCTTTTTTCTCTCTCGGAATGGTACAACTGAGGAAAAAGGAGGAATATTTAAGAATAAAATAAAAGTTAAGACGATAGAAAAATTATGAAAGGAACTTTTTTTAAATGGAAGAAAAAAAAACGAGAGAAAAAATGTGGTGTAGTTAAAATCGAACGGAATAATTGGGTAGTTTGGGGATTGTTGTTGTTTTGTTTTACGGCATATCAACCTCGGTGGGTCATTTAATGCCGAGAATGTTTTGACATAAATTCATTCTTAATAGATACTCGTTATTTTATAAACACATTTTACTATTCGACCTATAGATTGGACCCTAATATATACTACCACTCCGGGTTAGAGTGGACCATGGAGCAATGTTGATGAAGGGGGTGCTTCACATTCCCCAGACCACAAGAACTGGAACTTCATCTTCAGATAGATTTTAACGTCATACCCAGGACATGAAGACCCTCAGTTCCCGCCTTGTAGCACCCATATGATCAAAAGGGGTTGGAGCTTGCCATAAGGGCAATAGGTTTGGTGCAATCATATAGGTGCTAGGTATTGACGGGACCAGCCGATTGATCGGACGGGTCCTTTCCGACTGCCCATCTAGCCTGAGTAAGGACCAAAGTGAAGTGTTGCACGTCATGGACTTCTAATCCAGCGGGATTCCGTTCTGAAGCCTCAGGTGTGGCCACCCATGGCCAACAGGTGACCCTATTGGGGGTAGTTTGGTGAAAAGAAGGAAATTAATAAAAGATAGAAAGAAAGGAAGGGAGAAATGAATTGAGTGGAAAGAAATAAACAAGGGAACGAAAGAAAGAAAGGAATGAAAGAACGAAAAATGGAATGAAGAAAGAAAGAATGATTTTTGGGGGAAGAAAGAAATACAGGAATGAATTAAGAGACGCCATGAAAAATCAAAGATAAAAAAATAATTGAAAATTAATGTTAAATAAAAACTAAAAAGCAATGAAGGGATCATTTATATATGTTGTTGTTGGCATCCTTTCGTCTACAAGAGACGATGGTGTAGTGTCCAATTTTTTTTTCGGAACTATGTAGCCTGGGTGGGTTCATATGGAGGATGATATATATACACATTCATTATCACTAGAGCTTGCTTTTCGTGGAAAAATAATGAATATTTTATTTGTATTCGTGAGGATACTTTGAGATTAAGATTTGGATAGTAAGAAAGTATGGAAAGTCATTGGTGGCGTTTATTATTAAAATATAAACCAATCAATTATGGCAGACAAAATCAATCAATGGATCCGCGAGTCTAACTTTTGTTTATACCCACCGCAACCCAGGCAATGACGGGTAGCCGCTTCTAGTTATAAAATAAAGATCGATATTTTATTACAAAAAGGAAGGAAGAAAACTATATCAAAAGAACCCTGAAATAAAGAAAGAAATATGAGAATGGGAAAATGAGGAAAAAAGAAATAAAATCACCTAAAAAATAGAACAATAAAAAAATAAAATTAAAATAAACAAAGGAAAAGAAAGAAAGAAAGAACGTAAGAAAGAAAGAACGGAAGAAAGAATATAAGAACAAAGTAGAATAAAAGTAAGTAAAGAACAATAATTAATATGAAGTAAACAGAAAGAAAAATAAATGAAAGAAAGATAGAAGGAAAGAAAGAAGTAGAATAAAAAAGAAATGAAATAAAAATTAGTAAATATATATACATATGAAATAAAGGGAAAATATCGGAAAGAGAGAACAAAGGAGAGAAAATAAAGAAAGATACACGTATATGCAAAAGAAATATGCAATAATGAAAGAAAGATAAGAAAGAGAATTGAAAGGAGAGTAAGAAAAAAAAGAAAGAAAAAAGAGAAAGAAAAATTACTTATATGAAAAGAAATATGCAATAATAAAAAAAAGATAAGAAAGAGAATTGAAAGGAGAGTAAGAAAAAAAAAAGAAAGAAAAAAGAGAAAGAAAAAAGAGAAAGAAAAATTACCTATATTAAAAGAAATATGCAATAACGAAAGAAAGATAAGAAGGAAAATTGAAGGGGGAATAAGAAAAAAAAAGAAAGAAAGAGAGAAAGAAAAATTACCTATATGAAAAGAAATATGCAATAATGAAAGAAAGATAAGAAAAGAGAATTGAAGGGAGAGTAAGAAAAAAAGAAAAGAAAAGAAATAAAGAAAAAGAGAAAGAAAAATTACCTATATGGAAAGACATATGCAATAATAAAAGAAAGACAAGAAAGAGAATTGAAGGGGGAGTAAGAAAAAGAAAGAAAAAGAATAAGAAAAAAGAGAAAGTTACTATATGGAAAGACATATGCAATATAAAAGAAAGACAAGAAAGAGAATTGAAGGGGAGTAAGAAAAAAGAAAGAAAAAGAATAAAGAAAAAAGAGAAAAAGAAAAATTACCTATATGAAAAGACATATGTATTAATGAAAGAAAGATAAGAAAGCTAGTTAAAGGAAGAGAAAGAAAAATAAATGAATTAAAAAAACAACAGTCATATCCAAAAGAAACATGAAGAGAGCAAAGGCGAATTGTTCGCGGATGTAAACAATGGAAAACTCGACAGAGTAATTAAAAGTAAGAAAAAAAAAGAAAAAAAAAGAAGAAAAAAAACGAAAAAAAAAACGAACGATGGCAACTGAGACAAAAGAAAACAAATAAGAAGAAAAAAACACAAGAGGAAAAATAGCGAGGAAATTAATGCCAATAGCGTTTCATTATGCTAAATTAGAACAACGAATTTGATAATCAAATCTTTTGTACACAGCGTTTGATTAAGATGCAAGCGACACAAGAGAAAGGAAAGACGTTCAGAGCAATTAGAAAAACAGGAATGGATGATTATTATTATTATTATTATTATTATTATTATTATTATTGGATATACAACAGTATGATAATCTAATTGTTAGAATGTTCGATATTTTTACTTAAGAGCTATTGGTTTATTTCAATTTGCAAAAAGTATGATAATCTTGATTAAACTCCCTCTCAGTCATATATTTTTCATTCCTTCTTTTCATCTTTTAATTATGTTCGATTAACACAGATTAGCGTTATAGCTTCCGCGCATTCTTCTTTCCTCTATATATTTGCTCTACCCTATTTCTTTCTTTTTTTCCTTATTATATCCTTTCTGTGTAAAGTGTCCTTTTCATCCCCTTTTTTCTTCTTAGTAAAAACGGAATGGTTCATAATTTAGCTTGAGGATGCCACTCATAAGAAATAAGAATTCTATTGGTAAGCAATACCCGATAATCAGGATTTACTCAATAAACAGGATATAATAATAATAATAATAATAATAATAATAATAATAATAATAATAATATATATATATATATATATGTATATATATATATATATATATATATCGATATTTGTTAAGGGGGAGGGATATCACGGTATACACTGCTTCTGAAACATAATACGAGGGGTGTTCAATAAGTAATGCCCCTGACTCCCTGCCAGTTGGTTGATCTAGCTGAAATTTTGCATGTGCAATTATTTATGTCTCTATAGATGAAGTGGTAAATTACAGCTTTGAACGCATTGGTTTCTGATTTACAGGTGTTTGAACCGAGTCAAGTGTGAAATGGAGCCTTTTGAGTGTCAAGCAGTGATCCGATTTTTGTATTTGAAAGGATGCACACCACGGGAGACTTTTGATGAAATGAAAGTAACCTATGGTGATGATGCCCCATCATAAGGCCTTGTAAAACGCTGGAATCGTGAATTCAAACATGGTCGGAACTCTGTGGAAATAGTCCCAGATTTAGTCGCCCAACTTCTGCCATTGATGAGGCATCTGTCCGTCAAGTTGAGGCTGCCATTTTGGAAGATCGACGCTTAACTATTCGCCAAATAGCCCATGAGGTCAAGATTAGTACCGGGTCTGTGGAAACTATCATTCATGGCCATTTGCATATGCAAAAGGTGTCTGCCAGATGGATTCCCAGGCTGCTCACACCTTTCCAGAAGCAAGAACGCGTCGAGTGCTCGAGGATGAATTTGGAGGTGTGCCAAGAAGATGAGTCAACATTTTTCAAAAGACTGATTACACAAGATGAAACCTGGGTCCATCACTATGATCCAAAGACCAAAGCCGAGTCAATGGAGTGGAAGCACCTTGATTCACCTCCTCCAAAATAGGCACGGGTGCAGCCCTCCGCTGGCAAGGTCATGCTCTCAGTCTTCTGGGACCAGGACTTTCCTGGCAAAAGGTACCACAATTACAGGAGCCTATTATGCTTCACTTTTGAGGCAATTAAGAGAAGCTATCAAAACCAAGAGGCGGGGCAAGATCAGCGAAATCCTCCTCCTCCTGCAGGACAACGCTCCGGTCCACAACTCGCGTGTCGCCAGATCAGAAGCACAGGCGTGCGGCTATGAACTACTCCCCCATCCACTACTCTCCTGACTTTGCACCCTCTGACTTTCACCTCATCCCAACCATGAAGTTGTTTTTGAAAGGAAAGCGTTTCCCAGATGATGAAGCCTTGTTTTCTGAAGTCACATCGTGGTTGGAGGACCAACCTGGGATATTCTACAAAAACGGTCTCCAGAGCTGCATCAAACGATCGGAGAAATGCGTAACTCTGGGTGGTTCCTATGTAGAAAAAGACTAATAAATGTGCCAAGTTTCGTTGCTCTACTGCTAGGGGAAGTGGGTCAGCGGCATTACTTAATGAACGTCCCTCGTATACAGCTGTCCAGTGTTCTGCACGTCGAACGTGGCATTCACCGAATTTGCATGTCGTAATTATTTAATTATATATATATATATATATATATATATATATATATATATATATATATATATAATATTATTGATCACAGAATCCATGACATAACCCGGTTATGACCTAAACAGAACTTCATACCTTTGAAAATTATTAAAATGAGAACAAACAACGTAATATTACCGCAAATAAAACGTTAAATAATCAAGTTATAATTAGCGTAATTAACACTTGTACAAATTAAACTCTCATTAAGTTATTAAGTAGCTCAAAGAATATGTTCGTCTTGATTTCTAAAGAATAATAAATGAAATTAATTTGGCGGACCTAAGTAATGGCTTAAATTTAGTTACACTATTTCGATATTAACGTTTTATAGATTTTAAATTAGTTTGTATTGCATTGTAAACATTCTTATTAGATTATTTTATTGTTATTTTCAAGTTTGATAACTCTTATTTATTTAAATATATTATTAAGGAAATAATGATTAACTAGCAGGACCCGTGGATATACCACTGTATGACAATTATTTTTTTACAACGTTTGATATATTTACTTAAGAGTTATTGTAAAATAGTTATATGTGTAAAATGTAATAATCTTCATTTAACTCTCTCTCACACTTTTAAAAAATTTCTTTCCTTCTTTTCGTCTTTTCATTATGTACTATAATTTGGACGGTCTCATTTACACCAGAGGGTGATATTAGATGATAACAGCGGTACAATTATGGAACAAGAGTATTAATATATAGATAGATTTTAAAGATGTTTTTGTTGTATTTTAAAAACTTGTTAGATTATTCTATTGTTTATTTCAACATTAAATTGGTCTATTTTCAAGGAAATTAAGGCTCCACTCATTGTTACTTTTTGTCTTAGTAAATAATATATATATATATATATATATATATATATATATATATATATGTGTGTGTGTGTGTGTGTGTGTGTGTGAGGTTAAGTAATTAAACAAATGTGTTTTTTAATTTTTTATATGGCTTTAAGCCGACAATTTTTGTAGGATATGTGCTTAATTGAAGTCATACCTAATTTTGAAAATTAATTAGTTAATAATTAATGAATTTAGGCGGGCATATATGTTGTTTAGCCTAACATTTGAACATATATGCCCGCCTACAATTCATTAATTATTAACTAATTAATTTTCAAAATTAGGTATGACTTCAATTCAGCACATATCCTCCAAATATATATATATATATATATATATATATATATATATATATATATATATATATAATCTATTATATACCCTACTTAGGGATCGAGCACCTTTTACATTTTAGCTTAAGTAAATCTTAGCGATATATATATATATATATATATATATATATATATATATATATATATATATATATGTGTGTGTGTGTGTGTGTGTGTGTGGAAAGAGGATTGGAATGTATCCGACAGAATGTGGTGGAGATGTGAGGAACAAAGAACAAAACTCAGATAAAAGTGTGTAGGATATATTTCGCTAGAGATTTGGCCTCGGCATCATCAGTCGTTTTAATGAAGTGGGATATTTTTTCCTACGTTGGAGAATAAAACAATGATATTAGAGATTAAAAAACACGATAAGTAATTATTTATTAAACTCGCTTTTGTTAAAACCAGTATGAAAACTAACCACTGCATATATTAGGTAAACATGTATTACTTACTCATATATATATATCTATATAAGACACATTGCGGGATCTTAAATAACAAGGGCTGTTTTGGGGCAACTCTAACTTAGATTTTCATAGAGACTTCGATAATAAATAATGTTTATTCTATGTATTAAGGATTTTTGATATAAATTAAATACTCATTGATAAACTTACACAATTTCTGAGGGTATTGAGACGTAAGCAGTGACCTCATTTCGGTTACAGACAGACACGGAATCCCCATTGTAAGTTAGATATTCAAATATATATATGTGTATGTATGTTTGTATGCATGCATTTGAAGTGATCTCCCAGATATATACGTACATAGACCCTATATATTATATATATATATATATATATATATATATATATATATATATATATATATATATATATATATATAAATTGGGTACATATCTATAGATATGAATAGATGCTGATTGCATTCGATTTCCTACTTGAAAGACAACAGTTTATTTATTTGTTCAGGCAGAGAATTGCCGCGCAGCCGCCAATAATATTGTCGAGGACCGGCTGCAGGTCGGCATGTCTGGTCGGTAGAACATCAAGAGCATTTGCATGTCTATTGGGAATCGATGATGAAATTTATTTACACAAGGCCACATGGACTTGGTTTGAACAGTTTCCAACAATATGAAGCATTATTCTATTGTGAATCTCATTTTTCTAAATAAGATTTATTTAGAACAGTATGTTAATGAATATATTGTTTACAACCATAGGTTTAGGATTTCATGTGTCTGTCTCTTTCTCTTTGTCTCTGTCATATATATATATATATATATATATATATATAATATATATATATATATATATATAAAAACTATAGTCGGAGGATTTTAACCCATTCTATTTTAAAACATATATTATATATATTATATATATATATATATTTATATATGTTTTAAAATAGAATATATATATATATATATATATATATATATATATATATATATATATATATATATATTTGACATTCTTCTTCGACCCAAACAACCACGGAGTGAATGAGCTCTGATGATGATTTTAACCCATTCTATTTAAAACATATATATATATATATATATATATATATATATATATTATATATATATATTTGACATTCTTTTCCGACCCAAACAACCACGGAGTGAATGAGCTCTGATGATGATTTTTGTAAAATCGAAATATTGAACAGTATCAGCTATGATTATATTACAAATTGTTTTCTATTTTAAGAGCATTGTGTGATGTTTTCATTCCACCTTTTCATACATATATATGTATATATATATGAAATTTAACATTTTTGAAAAAACAAATGATGTTATATAATTGCTGACAGATATCTGTTTAGACCAGCTCAATAGATCGGTCATCATTAAGAGCAACATATGATAGAAAGACGGGGAAAAAAACGTTAGAAGACAGGGTACAAACAGACGCTATATTCAACGATGGAATTTTTTTTTAAATGCGCGTTCTGTGTTAAAAATAAATAAATTTTATATTTAAAAAATCAGAAGCATTATAGTTCATAATAAAACTCAAAAGAGTTTGATGTAAAATTATATAAATGTGTATAATGAGTATTTTCATATATATATATATATATATATATATATATATATATATATATATATATATAATATATATACGCACCGCGTGCATTAAGATTTAAGCATGTAATATTACGTTTTTACATATAAGTCTTGCGTAATAAAATTCTATCATGTGAACACGCATTAAGTTATTCAAACGCTGGACCAGCCTCTTTTCGATATTCAACCGTCTGAGGATTGCTTCGTACGCATGTGACTTTAGTAACGATAAATTAGTGCCATAATATTTTATTTGAGATTTTATATCCGCTGTGCTATTTTAGGATTGAGCACTTTTGTACGTAAACACATTTCATATTCACTATTCTTCAATATATATATATATATATATATATATATATATATAATATAATAAAATAAATATGTAAAGGTTTTACATATCTATTTATTAGGTGACAAAGGGACATTCACGACCATATTGGTTTCATACGAGGCAATCATCAGGTGAAGATTTTTAACACACATTTGAAACATCTTCACCTGATGATTGCCTCGTATGAAACCAATATGGTTGTGAATGTTCCTTTGTCACCTAATAAATAGATATGTAAAACTTTATATATTTATTTTATTATATTATATAACAGCTCTTTTTTATATTGAACACTCTATCAATAATACTGCCTTTGGTACGCCATTCCAGCAAAAGCTGAAACAGTGATCATCCCACACTATATATATATATATATATATTATATATATATATATATATACAAATGAAATAAAAAGTTAGTCTCGCAGATCCATTGATTATTTTGGTCTTACATAATTGTTTTATGTTTTAAGGACGAACGCAACCAATACGTTTCCCTTCTCTTACTATTCAAATTCTATTTTTTAAGTATCTTCCCAGATATAAATCAAATCTTCATTATTTTTGCACAAAAAGCAAGCTCTGGTAATAGTCAATGTGTATATATATTAGCTTTGTCATTAATGGTTTTGTTTTCGTAGTTACCTCCGGAAATACATACATAAATACAGACCAACTGTTCTTTATATATGTCCTAGAAGCGGCTACTCAGCATCACCTGGGTGGAAGGGGTAAAGATAATAGTCTTGCAGATCCAATATTGTTGAATCGAAATTTGAATCCTCGCAGGATGCCCTATTAAAATCCCAAGGCGAAGAAAAATATCTTGCGTTAATCCAGACATTCTGAAAGAAATTAATGTCTATTTAAGATACTAAATGCAAAAAAAAGTCCATACTGTTATCATTTAATTTTTTTTTTTCAATCATCTTCATGAATATAAATCAAATCTTTATTATTTTTGTTCGAAAAGCAAGATCTAGTGATAGTGAATATGTATATATATTTAGTTTGTCATTACTTGTTTTATTTTAGTAGTTTCCTCCGGACATACATACACACAAACTTCCCTTTATATATGTATAGATAAATAGATATAGACAATGTGTGATTTCCATGATGTGTAAAATCTCCAAGAAACTGAAGAAGCTTAGTCGACAAATATACTAGTGAAAAGTATGTCCACCTTTCTGTAACCTCTAGCTATCTTCACGGGAATACATATATATATATATATATATATATATATATATATATATATATATATATATATATATATATATGTGTGTGTGTGTGTGTGTGTGTGTGTGTGTGTGTGTGTGTGTTGGTTGGTTTTGATAAAGAAATAAATCTGTCACTTTTTATCTCCAATCGGGAATGAAAGTGAATATACACGTGTCAAGGACACCAAATCCGAACAGACAGACACTAATGAAAACTGACGTCACCTGTCACCATGGTGAACGCAGGCAGACCTAAGGTGGCGCCCTCTTTGGCACGAGACATAATTGAGTAGCGAGCTTCAAACTCTAATGCAGTGTTTCTCCCAGTCTACGGGCCTGGAATTAGTATACTCGCGTATCTGGGGCGATCTTTATCCACGATTATTGGCTAAGAGCACTATTTTACTTTTAATTCTATGTTATCAACCATGGCTAAACATCGGAGCACCACGCCGTTAAATCTTAAAGGTAACTTGCTAACACCCGCCCTCTCTCCAGCCTTGTCCGTTGTCTGACTCACACTAACCAAATCATTGATGTTATTTATGGCCCAGAGTTCTTGTCGCCACTGGGAAGGACTACCGTTTTTCATATTTAAATTTAATTATATTGTTCATAGCCCGAGCATCGATCGTTGATTTCGTCCTATCGTTGGAGATGGAATGGGTATTTGTATGTCTAATTCTAAGCTCTTCAGACATTGAGCTATTAACGATATTTTTAGATAGCTATGTGAACTTTTGATTAGTTATTGTCAAGCAAGCAACTGTTTGGTTTGGAGCTGCATTATAACAGTTAACGTTATTGTTAGCAGTTTTTTGTTTTGTTTCGACAGTAATTAAATTATAATATGAAAGAAGGTAAAGTGTCACTGGATTTTTGTTAAGTATTTGAAACATAGAACCAAATCTTATTATAACGGAGATTGTGTGTTCGTTTGTCTGTAACCGAAACTATATAACTACATCAATTCACAATTCCCTTAGTTATTTACATCACATTCTCCATGATTATATTTTATCTAAACCTCAATTATTAATAAATTTTTTTTACATTATTAATACTCTTGCCCGTATCTATATACTAATAACATACATCAAAATAGTGTGAACAGGGAGTTTAATTTTCCTACTGATATTTAGAAAAATTGTTTTAATAAATATGAGCTTAGTATTATTGATTTCTAATTGTTTGGTTTTATCTTAATGAATATGAACAAAAACCTCAGGGATAAATCTTAAAAGAAATCCATTAACAAGTAGAAATAACTCATTTTATTCTTTACTTACAAATTTTACTAGAGAGTTATATGAACTTCTGATAAGTCATTGCCAAGCAAGTCTTATGACTATTATTATTATTATTATTATTATTATTATTATTATTATTATTATTATTATTGTTCTTCTTCTTCTTCTTATTATTATTACTATCATTGTGGTTGTTATTCTTATTACTATTATTATTATTATTATTATTGTTGTTATTATTATTATTATAATTATTATTACTATTATTATTGTTGTTGTTGTTGTTACTATTATTATTATTGTTGTTGTTATTATTATTATAATTATTATTACTATTATTATTTATTATGTTGTTGTTGTTATTATTATTATTATTATTATTGTTGTTGTTATTATTATTACTATTATTATTGTTGTTGTTATTATTATTATTATTACTATTATTATTGTTGTTGTTATTATTATTACTATTATTATTGTTGTTGTTGTTGTTGATATTAATATTATTATTACTATTATTATTATTGTAGTTGTTATTATTGTTACTATTATTACTATTACTATTATTATTATTGTTGCTGTTGTTGTAGAATTGGAACAGAATTGTAAATAATGATATCTCCTAACCACATTAAAATTATTAAAAAGTAGTATAACTAATATTATTGACACTGTTGGTGTTATATTTGCTAGCGAAGTCTCTTGAAGTTTCTACCATTTTCTGTCTGGCGGGCCCAAAAACGCCTCTGAGAGAAAGCATACTTTTCTGAGCACTTTTATTGCCCGAAGTAATTTCTGCATTTTACATGACCTGTATTTTGCCGAAATTCTTATGACTTGAGGAATTCCGATCAAATTTCGGAGAAAATTTCCAAAGGCGAAAATGATTTGCAGAAGAAGATTTTCTTGTTTGATTTGGCAGTATTTTAATCTCCGGAGAAACATTAACATTTCACTTTTCCTTTACGTCAATTATTATTCAATACTCTTGTCAGTCTTCTTCTCCTCCTCCTCCTCCTCCTCCTCCTCATCATCATCATCATCATCATCATCATCATCCTCCGTCATCTTTTTTTTCTCTTCTTCTTCTATTCCCTAATTTTATTCTTCTTCTTCCTCTTCATATATTCCCTTATTTTTGTTCTTCTTCCTCTTCTTCTCCCATTCCCTTATTTTCTTCTTCCTCTTCTTCACACATTCCCTTATTTTCTTCTTCTTCCTCTTCTTCTCCCATTGCCTTATTTTTCTTCTTCTTCCTCTTCTTCTCCATTCCCTTATTTTTCTTCTTCTTCCTCTTCTTCTCCCATTCCCTTATTTTCTTCTTCTTCCTTCTTCTTCTCCCATTCCCTTATTTTTCTTCTTCTTCTTCTTCTCTTCCCTTCCTTCTTCTCCTCTTCTTCTCCAATTCCCTTATTTTCTTCTTCTTCCTCTTCTTCTCCCATTCCCTTATTTTCTTCTTCTCCTCTTCTTCTCCCATTCCCTTATTTTTCTTCTCTTCCTCTTCTTCTCCATTCCCTTATTTTTCTTCTTCCTCTTCTTACCCATTCCCTTATTTTCTTCTTCTTCCTCTTCTTCTCCATTCTCTTATTTTTCTTCTTCCTCTTCTCCCATTCCCTTATTTCTTCTTCTTCCTCTTCTTCTCCCATTCCCTTATTTTTTCTTCTTCCTCTTCTTCTCCATCCCTTATTTTTTCTTCTTCCTCTTCTTCTCCAATTCCTTATTTTCTTCTTCCTCTTCTTCTCCCATTCCTTATTTTTCTTCTTCCTCTTCTTCCCCATTCCCTTATTTTTTCTTCTTAATTCCTTACTTTTCTTCTTCCTCTATTCCCTTATTTTTCTTCTTATATTCCTTATTTTCTTCTTCTTCCTCTTCTTCTCCAATTCCCTTACTTTATTCCCTTATTTTCAATTCCCTTCCTCTTCTTCTTCCATTCCCTTATTTTTCTCCTCCTTTCTCATTCTTCTTTTTCTTAACTTATCAAAATCTTATCAATTTCCTTACGATTTAGATTATCCTTTTCTCTCAAATTCATATTCATTCGTTTAGATTTTCACTTTCATAATTCTTTTTGATTCCTCATATTTTTTTATTCATTCTTTTATCTTTCTCTTTTCTTTATTTTTTAATTTTCTCTTTCTTTCCCCTCCATGATACTTTTTTCTTTATTTTTTTTTCCTGAACATCTATATTTTCTATTCCTCCGAATATTTTGACACATAACCTAGTGGATAAAGGAGTTAGGTTAAAACAGTTCTAAGTGACAGTTATTTCTAGACTGCAGGTTCAGTTCTGGTCAGGTACAGCAGTAACATAGAATAACAATTAACACAGCCTAACACCTATACACCAGGTTAGCGGAATGAGAATGAGATACCCCTGTGGACTGAATAAAGTGTTGGGTTCAAAGTTCCGTGATGGCTCCCGATTACGACAAGAAGGTTCCCGAGTTCAAAAAGAAGGTTCCCGAGTCTGAGATGGTTCCCGAGTTCGACAAGAAATTCGTGAAGAAGGCCGGAGGGCCCATCGACCGAAACGTTGTACTAATAACAATGAAGATGAGGACAATAGTCCGAATAATCCAAATAATACTAGTCTATATTTTCTTTCTTTTATCTAAACTTTCTATTTGCACTTATCTTATTTTTCTTTCTTTCTTACATTCCATTTCTTCTTCTCTTAACAAGAAATATCAAATTACTTTCCATCTTAAGAGATTTTTTTACTTTTATTAACGTTTCAAAACTGTCCTCTTTTATTATCAAATAGATAATGCAAGGTTGATGGTAAGTAAATGTGACAGAAAGTTTAGCACTGGAAAAAAAGGGATAAAATGATCGAATAGATGAGGACTGAAGTAAACTCTATATATCAATTCTGGTGTTCCTTAAAAGTACGAACGTCATCATCTTGCACCATCACTCAGTTAAAAATAATACCGCCCAAATGAGTGACATCCCGTCAGCTAGATAATGGATCATTATGTCTTTATTCTAAATGGAGAAAAGGAAGAAAAAGGACATGTTACACAGGAAAAATATAATAATAAATAAATAGATTAGGGGGAACGATAAAGTCAGTGGGTGAGCTCGCTAATCTGTTTCAATCGATCATAACGAAAAGATTAAAATAAGGAAAGAAAAAAGATAGCGTGAGAGATTCAAATCTAAATAGCTCTTCAGTAAACATATAAAATGTAATAATTAAATTATCATATTGTGGTATATCCACAGGCCGTGCTAATAAATTTAAAAACATTAAAATAGTGTTATATACCCTATCTATGAACATTAATGGATATGTCTCAATCCTCATAAATATGGGAGTATTATGCTGACTGAGTAGTTTTATACAACTAGTAGAGATTTACTTACTTCTAGTCACCGGCGGGAATTGTATTTTTTTTTTTTTTATAAGGATTCAATTTCATTTCCGAACTCTGTTTGGTTATTTCTCATTTAGTAACCTTTTTAAGTTACAACAAATAGAAAGGTTTAAATTATAATGATAATTGCCACATCGTATCAACGATTCCGAACAGCATCTATATCAGGTGGATTGTATACATATTTAGAGGCTCAGTTCCAATATTGCAGAGCGCTCGACTCGGGCCACAAAATCGTACATGTTATATACTGTTGCTGGGTCGTATGTGTTAGTTATGGAGTATAAAGATTCACACGTAGACATATGTAGTAGAAGATTGACTTTTTATTTAATTCCCTCGTGGTGCGTGTGGGTGACGGGCGTTGACAATGGGCACTACTATAGCTCGTGTGGTGGAAGGTGATGGGCGTGCCTCACTGCCCACCGGCAGCGATTGACCGTAAGCGTCGGTCAGACTCCTTGTGCTCTGTTCGCCGTCTCCTATCTGACTCCAACTGCTACTGCTGACCCCTTAAGTAAAGGCAACCCGCCCACACATCCTGTTTGTTCCTTTGAACGGAAGTTCTTTCTTCCCCTTCCAGTCTCTTTGTTCAAATTCCCGTTTGTACAGAGGAAATCTTTTGTTACCCTTCCTTTTGTTACCCCAGACTTTCTGTCTAAGCTATCTATTATTTTCTTTTGTTCAATTTCTTCTTTGTCCAGGTTTCGAATTTCCCGCGCAAAATAAATGCGACGATCCTAAAACATAACACCAAGATACCTTTCTCCAAGCAGAACCTAACCCTGCGTTTAAAACGCGAAGAGTCTGAGTTTATTCCAGGTGCCAGAGGCAACTAAGAATTGGACAAACCTAGGAAACATGTGTAATTTAAAATTTCCTATTTACTTCCCATCAAATCCCAAATATTTAAAAAAATATATTTCTTATTTTCCCGACTTTTACTTGCATTGACAAAAGTCGTCCTTTCGTTATACAAGTAATATTTTAAAGATTTTTCATCTAAAAATTTTATGTAGGGGACTATTCCGATTAAAATGCTTATTAATTATTCTGAGGAAGTATTTATATATATATTGATGCTTCATAGTTAGCAGAAACGGGGATTAAACATGTAACTTTATTTTTTGATATTTAGGTCCTTTATTATTCTTTTCTTCTTCTTTATTATTATTATTATTATTATTATTATTATTATTATTATTATTATTATTATTATTAATATTATGTGATTTTTCTCATCTTCTTAAGCTGGTGGTTTATTGGAGGCTGAGTGACAGTAAGTCACAGGACTCTTCTGAGTATTCTAGCTGATCTTTAAAGTGCTTTTTTTGGGTGGTATCGATTCTTCTTCGGATTTCCTATTCTTCCAGTCTTTTTTCCATACTCTTCGGAACAGTTACAAGGGGTCCAATTAAAATTTATGCGACATTTAATTTCATGTTCCACAGTTTTTTTTATCTATCTGGCCAGGTCCATATATTAGTCTATCTTTTCGTTTTCTTTCATATCATTATTATTATCAATAATAATAATAATAATAATAATAATAATAATAATAATAATATTTGGATCACACCAGCTTATGGTCTTTCTCCAGAGTATGAGTGAGAAAAAGTTTCGTAAGGCCTCCAGGACTCTCCTTAGTATTCCAGTTGGTTTCAACAATGCTGTTGTCTGGATGGTCTCGATTCTTCCTCTGATTTCCAGTTCCTCGCATCTGTTTTCTATGCTTCTGGGGACCGTTCCAAGTCCACCAACTACAATTGGTATCACTTTCACCCTCATATTACACAGTTTTTTCAGTTCTCTTACAAGGTCCAGGTGTTTGTAAATCTTTTTGTTTTCTTTCATCTTCACCCTTGGATCTGTTGGAACTGTAAATAAACTAGTTGACATGTTTTCATTTTTTAAAAATCAATACTAACTCTGGTCATCTAGCTGGGAAAAGGATATCAAATCTCAGAGAATTTTATGTGTTTCATTCTCAAGAACAGATTCTGGTTTATTATTATTATTATTATTATTATTATTATTATTATTATTATTATTATTATTATTATTGTTATTATTATTTACTCCTTTTGAGTTTTCACATCAGCATTAGCTGATGGTCTTTCACTGGAGTCTGAGTGGACAGCAAGTCTCCTCAGGTCTCCAGGACTCTTCTGGGTATTCTGGAAGATTGCAGCAGTGCAGTGTTCTGAATGGTTTCAATCCTTCCTCTGATTTCCAAACTTTCCAGAACCTTTTCCAATCCTTTTGGTACTGTTCCAAGTGCAGCAACTACAATTGGTATCACTTTCACTTTCATATTCCATAACTGTTTCAGTTCTCTGGCAAGGTTCAGATATTTGTCCATTTTTTTCATTTTCCTTTAGCTTTACCCTGTGATCGGCTGGCACTGCAAAATCCACCAGTTGACAAGTTCTTTCTTTTTTGTTTATCAACACTAGTTCTGGTCTTCTTACTGGTATAAGGTGATCCGTTTTTATTACAAAGTCCCAGAGAATTTTATGCGTTTCGTTCTCAAGAACAGATTCTGATTTATGCCTATACCATTTTGTTGTATGGTCAAAATTAAATTTTTTGCATAATTCCCAGTATATCACCTTCCCAACCCAGTCGTGTCTAGTTTTGTATTCTCGTTGTGCTAGTTTGCTAAATTCGCAGAGTATATGGTTTACAGTCTCATCTCTATTACCGCAAAGTCTACATTTACTATTTTGTTGGGTCTTATCAATTTTTGCTTTGATATAGTTTGTCCTTATGGCATTGTTTATTATTATTATTATTATTATTATTATTATTATTATTATTATTATTATTATTATTATTATTATTATTATTCCTGTCCAGTAACTGGTGTAATGTTTATTGTCGTAGGATATGTTCTCCGTGAATAGAATTCAAAATCGTTTTTGTTCTTCTTCCTAATTTTTGTCTTCCTTTCTTCTTGTTTTATCCCTTCTGATTTTCATGCTCTTGTACTTGTACTTGTACTAGTTCTTGTTCTTCATGTTCTTCTTGTTGTTCTTCATCTTCTTTTTCTCTTTCTTGTTATCGCTTCCTTCTTGTTTTTCTTTTCTTTTCTCCTTTGCTTTTTGTTTTTCTTTCTGTTCTTCTTTCCGTGTTGTTGTTGTTCCTCATTACTTTACATTTTTTTTCTTTCATTTCCATTTCTCGATCAGGTAAAAGTTATCATCTTTCTCTATTCCACTATGTTGTGCACGTTTTTTTTTTGTAACCTCTCTATGTCACATTTACTTCTCATCAAAGTTTTACCATCCAAAATATGTACAAATATTACAATAATTATCTCTTAAACTTTTTCATTACCCTCAAGAAATAGAGAGACCATCAATATCTATTATGAATCGTCGTAAACATCAGTTATTCACTCTAACGCAAATATCTCCAAATTCTTCTTCCCTAAGGTACTATTAACAATATCAACGAAGGTAATTTGTTCTGAGACACAAAATGCGATGAATGTGAAATGAGAAATAGAAAATGCTTTTTATATGTTCGTATTTTCGTATTTATAAGATTGCAAGTATAATCAGAGATTTGTGTTAATGAATTCTAATATACTGCCTCGTTGAATTATATATATATACACAGACACACAGACACCCCCCCATATATATATATATATATATATATATATATATATATATATGTGTGTGTGTGTGTGTGTGTGTGTGTGTGTGTGTGTGTGTGTGTGAGGAAAAATGAGCAAAGAAAAGAAATGTAGATGGATAAAATGAATTTAATCAATATCACATTAATCGATATCACTTACACATGTGTTTCGGTCAGTTTATGTGTGTGAAAATCTTTCGCACACATAGAAGATTCGACCTTCATCAGAGTGAACATTTATTTTGAACGAAAAAAAAATTCGTTGGAAAAAACAACAGAGATTTTTTGGAAATATTCGAAAATCGAATTTAAAAAATTTGGAACGCTGAAATAGAATGTTGAGATAGACCGTTATGATTTGGATAACTGGTTTTTCTAGGGGTTATGGTACAAAATAGTTTTTTATTACAAAAAATAAATAAATAAATAAATAAATAAAATAAAAATAATGTTATTATTTATCATTAACATGTGATATCGATTAATATGATATCGATTAAATTCATTTTATCCATCTACATTTCTTTTATTTACTCATTTTTCCTCATATTGTCGGATTCAATTCCTTTTCCATTTTCACACACACACACACACACACACACACACACACACACACACACACATATATATATATATATATATATATATATATATATATATATATATATATATACTGAGAATTTGATTGTAAATATACTACCACAAACAACTATCGTACAATAATCTCAAATCATATAACTACTACATACCTACAAGTACTACTGAGTCAGACGAATCTACCGCATTAAAAATCTGACAGATTAAATTTATGTAACAGTAACTCAGTCCAAATACACATCAAATACTCAAAGTGGATTCAATCACATCCTCAAATGCCTGTAATTTCCCAAGTTCTCCTCTCTTTTTCACCATAACATTTCTTATAAATCTGTGAGACCCCCCCTCCTAATAACTCCAACCGCTACTCTGTTTAAAAAGAACCACTAAACACTCACTACTCTACCCTTGTCGATGGCACTAAGTAGTGCCGAAAGGTACTCGTGAAAGAACCATAGGTGGATTCATTCACCAATTTAACCCAAATATAAAAAAGCTGACCAGACAATTGGAAAAGATCGAAAGGAAACGCATCAGACTTGAAATATCTGTCACGTTCAACCAAACATATACATATATATATATATATATATATATATATATATATATATATATGTAAAACAAAAAAAATAAAACAAATATATATATATGTGTGTGTGTATGTGTATGTGTGTGTATATGTGTGTGTGTTTCAAATTACATTTGAGAATGCAGGACATTTAAGTTTGACTAATTTAAACCGTACTCAGAGACTTTCCCACCACTGCGAATCACACCAAGCAAAGAATAAAAATGATGCTTATTTCATTATAATTGAGTAGGACTCAGATTACAATAACGTATGATGTTATACCCATTTAATACTTAAATGTTTAATATTATCTTATAGGATACAATAATTCTTAAACTAACTTCGGCGTTGTCGTCTCTTAAAAGCCGAGAAACCAGCCTTGTTGATTTGTTTACTACATCTGGAACATATGACAAACATAAATAAAAATAAAAATTTACTGTAGCAAAAACAACATCGATTTTAAAGAAAATATTTTACGATTGATA